>JBAOKB010000077.1:600000-931128 GCA_037044905.1 Hortaea werneckii | reverse complement strand
ATTGCTAAGGTTAAACGTAACTTGGTTTGTTCCCTGAACAGCACCTCGTCCTCTTCCAACCCTCCCCCCTCCCAAAATCCCAAACTCCTCTCCATCTCCCCCTCTACCCACCCCCACTCCCACTCCTTTCCCTCCCTCTCTTCCCTCCCCCACATCCTTTGGCTGATTACCGCCCCTCCTATGTCCTCTATCACTCCCTTGTATTGGCATCCTGCCCCCGCAACTCCGCTTCGCTAATATCCTGCCGTTTTACTCCCGCACGCCGCCGTCTTCTCTTCCCATCTTTGACATATGCTCTGCGGCACCCAGCAGAGATTGCACCCGCTGAATCGAGCCATCTGTAGCCGCTTCATCCTCTTCTTCACTTCCGCCATCCTCTCCCCTGCCTCCTTCCCGTGCCCTCTGCATTCTTCCCACCCTCGAGCCCTTTTCGCCCGTTGTATCTGCCCTTGCGCCCAGCACACCGAACACCCTACCTTCGTCCAATCCTCTAGCCTCTTCACCATCTCGTCTCTGTCTAGCTCTCTGCTAGCCCTCTCCGCTAACCTCGACCTCTTCTGCGCTTGCACTCTTTCTCCCTCTCTACTCATTCCTGTCCTCGCCTCGTTTATGCTTCGCTCCCTCTCCTCTCTCTCTCCTATACTTCTTGCCCTCTTTAGCCCTCTTCCTTCCTTTGCTGCCTCTTTACACTCATCCCTAGCTTCGGCCAACCCTGACCCTGATTCTCCCTCGTCGTCAACGTTGTCCGTACCTAACTCTGAGCCTCTCGGTGTTCCATCCTCGCTACCTTGTTCCATCGGCTCTAACCCTAACCCGTCTGCTTCCTCTTGCTCCCTCCTTCTATGCTGCTGTGATGGAACGAACCCCCCTGTCCTCACTACAACCCTCGCCCTCCTTCCCGTTCTTGTTAACCCTCTACATACATCACACACTTTCTCTCCGTTCTCGCATCCGATCCTGTCCGCCCTCCCATCCATCTCCCTGTCTAACACAACCCTCCTACACTTCTCCCCTTCCAGATATTCGTGCATCCCCCTTTCCATCACGAATCCCTTCTCCAAGATTTTCCGACCCCCTACTGTGTTGTAGCCTCTCATTAAGATCGCCTCGCTTGCCTCTCCATCTCTTCCTGCCCTTCCACTTTCCTGTGCGTAATCCCTCACCAATTCCTTCACTCCCACGTGTACCACCACCCTAATGTGTGGTGCATCCACCCCCATTCCCATCGCTGTCGTCGCCGCGAACACTCTGTGCGTCCCCTTGACTAGCTGTTCCAGAATCTTCCTTTTCATTTCTTCGTCTCCGACCCTCCTATAGTACACTGGACACCTTAGCACTTCTCCAATCTTCTTGCACTGCTCTACCCTCCGGCAGTACACTATGATCTGTCCCTCCTCGTGTTCTTCCAGTTTCTTTCTTACCAACTCCGCTACCCTCTCCTCTTCTTCTCGCCGGTCGTACTCGACCACCTAGTAAGCGATGTTCCTCCTCGTCGTCGAGTCTCTTATCATCCGTACCGTCCTCTTCTCCAAGCCCATCGCTTCGAGCCAGCTCGACTCTTCCTTCGGTGGCAACGTTGCCGTGAGATACACCATCTGGCATCCCTTCCTAGCGAACTCCGCTAGCTCGAGCACTTTCGGCCTCCATGTCTCTGTCGAGTCTAGAACGATGTGGCTCTCGTCGACTACTATCCTGTCTAGCTCTCCGGTAGCTAGCTTGTCGTTAATGAACCTGTTAAACGCCTTCGTTACTGCGCTCTCGGGTGTTACTAGCACGATCCTCGCGTGCCTGGCGCTCTGGTCGGGCCATCTCCCGGCGTTGAGTCCGATCTCCTTGCATCTCCTCTCTAGATCGCTCCTTAGCGATATCAACGGCACCACTACCACCGTCACCCCTCCGACTAAGCAGAATGCCGGTAGCATGAACATTAGACTCTTGCCTCCTCCGGTCCTTATGACCATTACTACCTTCGGCTCGCCCGATACGATTGCCTTTAGCCCTTCCAGTTGTGAGCCTCTAAATGAAGCGTTCGGCCCTAGCATTTCCCTTAGACTCACGTTCAAGTCTGCCCTCCTCAACTTCGCCCACCTCTCTTCTTCTACCATCTTCCTGTATTTCTCCAGATCGATCGTCGGCTTTCCATTACCTGTCGCAGTGGACGGCCACCTAATGAAGTGGTGCCATAACACGCTCACCTTTCTGAACGATGCCTGCTCGGACTGCGTGCTAAACGGGTTCTCTGTCGTCAAGATCCCGTAGATCAACTCTTCCATCCTTTTACTGTGTCCGGATTGCATCTGCCTATCTTCTGTTGTTACTCCTTCGTACAACCGATCGAGCTGTTTTGTCACTTCTTCCTCTGGGCAGTGTACCCTTTGGATGGCTAGGTATAGCTGCCTCCATGTCGACGGCGTTACAAAGAATCCGGCCTGGCATTTTGATAGCTCCCTCTTCATCACCCTCTTCAGCCTCTCTGTGTTCCAGAAGCCGTCTATGCTAAGTGCCTGCAGCTTGCCCTCTTTCGCTTTTCCTCCATTCCTCGGCCTGCTTCGCGCCTCCCTCCCACTGACCATCCGATCTCCTGCCGTTCCTTCGTCATCACCTCCATCCGCCTCGCTTTCACTGCTCGGGCTTGTGCTCGATTCGCTCTCGCTTCCTGAACTGCCCTCTTCCCCGTCGCTTTCCCTTCCTCCTTCTTCGCTCCCACTCTCCTCCTCCTCCCTGACTCCGTCGACCTCGCCTTCCCATTTCTTTTCCGGCTCCGGCTCCTACAGATATTTGCTGAAGTCGAACTCGCCCCTGACTTCCCACCTGAGCATGTGCACGAACGGTTCCACTAGCCACAAATGGTACACCAACAGCTTTCCTACCTCTTGCGGCAGATACCTGTGGATTATCTTCGCTTCGCCGCTCTTGCTGTAGCCTTTGTGGTAGCCCGTCACCAGCTCGACCATGCCATTGTCAACAAAAACACCCCTCTGCGCTCGCGCACTCTCTCCGTTCTCGGTCCTAATGCTGACAACTTCCGTCCCTCTGGCTGGAGCTCCCCCTGCCATGTGACACAACACTATCAGCTCCTCCTTGAACAGAGTCACCTCCCGGAAGTACTGCTCCACCTTGGTCGTGTTCCACTTTAGCTCACTCCTGTCCCTCACTTCACTTATGTCGATATTTTGTAGAAAGTACTTGGTTATTCGGTCCTCTCTCATGGCCCGGCTCCACAACCACTTCCTGCTCTCCACGTCTTTCCCGTCCGGCCTCCTGACTCTGCCCAAGACTTCATCGTTTCTCTCATCGTCCAAGAAGCTCCAACCCTCGGTGAGATCGCTTGGGTTGTCGAACAGTCTGTCCAGATGCAAGATCGGCAGTTCCTCCTCTTGCTGTAAGAACATTAACCGCTTCGTGAGCCTCCCTAGACACCTTTCCCACAGCGAGTGTAGTGCATCTCTGAGATCTCCCATGCTAAAGCTGATCTTGTCGATGGCGACCTGTTGGCATCTGTTCATCCAAGTGACCCGTGCCCCGGCTTTCTCCGTGAACCTAATCCTCATTCCAAAAGTCTTCATGTGCAAGACCCTGTCCATCGGGCTCGCTAGTCCCCCGTATTCCTAAAGACACAACAGCCTAGGCACCATATCGTGCACCCCTTCTACAATGCTGACCGCTTCTTTTCTCGCCTCACTCTCACCTATCCCGGCTCCGATTAGCCGGTCGATGTCGTCTTGCCTCTGCTTGTAAGCCATGAACACTACTAGAGCCTTACAGACCGTGACGATGGCCGCCAGCTTCGGCGTGAAGTTGAACACGCTTACCCATCCTGCGTCTTCGGTGTCCAAGCCGAGAACTGCCAATGCGGACAGAAAGCCGCTTTGGAACTCGTCGTCTAGCAGCTCCTGGTCGAGCATGCTGGCCCAGAAAAGAACGATGGACCATTGTAACTCGTCTTCGCAGACCTTTCTGGCTCCCTTGTCTAGAGCGGCGGTCTCTCGTCTGGCGAGACTTTGCATTGCTCCTAGCCTCCTCGCTTGCCCATCCGTCAACGTGTAGTCTGGCTTGTTCTCCCATGTCTGACTCCTCCAAAGATATCTTAGCATTGATACCCAGACCCTGGAGTATTTCTTCTTCGTACTGGCCTCGTGTTTGCTGTAGAATGGAGTCTCGTTGTTCGCGGCCCCGGTTTCCTTCCTGTTCACGTAGTGAAGAGCGGACCTTGGGATCGTCCGCGGACTGCTAACGTCCATGGCCTTCTTGATCACCCTGCCGGTCGCTCTGCAAGCTCTCTCGATCGCCTCCTCTTCTTCATCCACGCTCTCTATCCCCCGCTCGTCCGCCTCAAGCTTTGGCGCCGCACTTAGACTAGCCCGTAGCTCTTCTTTCTCAAACCCAGCCAGATGGTGAGCCCAGCTGGTGTGTTCTAGCCATGGATCCATTTCAGACCTGACATTGCTAACGTTCACCTTCCTATGATGGTGCGCCTCCCGCAGCTTCCTCTTGAGTCCATCGGCTACCTCATCTGTCAACTTCTGCGCCCTGTCCTCGGGCTCGCAGCCATGACCGCCTCCTAGCATCCGTGGCGCTGGCGGTAGCACTTTAAAGAGCTTAGTCCACTGCGCATACTTGAAGAATCTCTAATAGTAGTGACCTTCCGTGAACGGCTGGTTTGCGGCGGGTCGACTCCTTAAACTCCCTCGACCTCCTCTGCTTTTGGCGCTGTTCCAGCCGTGTTCCTTTCTACAGTGCGCCTCGATCCCCTTTTTACTCTCCCTTAGCAACCCGCACGCTTTGCACTGTAAGCATTGCTCGATGACCGGGCCGAGCTCCTGGATCGCTTCCTATTCGGCGGCGGGGTACACGACGTCTTCTGACCTATAAGCGACGTGGTCGAGTTTTTCCACTTGTTCGATTATTCCTTTCCTAGTGCTCACTGTTAGCGTCTGGTGACTTTGGCTAAGATGCGCCTTGATTTGGTCTGGAACCACTGCAAACTTGCAATCTCTACAAACGATGATTTGAAAATTCTGGAAGTGTACGAACAGACTCTCAAAAGCGTCCATGGTGTATTAGCTGTCGAGCAACGTGTCTGTCCTGATGTTTCGGTCGGCGGCCTCGCCTGGGCTTAGCTGCACCGACCCCTGTCACAGAATTTTCGCGATCCCTGTCGCGATGGCGCGGTTACACATGATGGGGTTGAACGTTAGCTACATGCTACAAGAGTCGGTGGTCTTGCTGGGTGCTTTTCTGCACCTTTGTTGGTGTATTTCTATCTACCCTACCTCTTCGCGAGCGTCCAGCCTGCGCTTCCGGCGGTCCCTCAATTCCAGCCGAACCGCCGTTACGCCCGCCGACCCTAACCCTAAGCCTTTGCGAGCGGAACTTCACACAGAATGTCGGGATTTTCGAACCGCGATAACAATTCACCACGCGGGTCTCCCGCTCCGATGTTGAAAACTCACGAGTAAAGTGCCTACGGATTGGAAACTCACCGAGTTTGAAACGATTCCGACCGGTACTTTTCATTCCTTCTGCCCCCGGTTTTTCATGGAATCTGCCCCCTCCGGCGAATTCGGTGGCCCGTGCCCCCCACGCATTATCATGGAATCCGCCCCGGATTCTTTGAAGGATTGAGGGTAGGATTGAGGGTAGGCTGAAATGAGTGCGGAAGAATCGAGACTTTCTTGGGGAGGTCAAGAGAAAGAGTAAACCCCAACTAAGACACATGTCTTGGCCGGTTTGGCGACACTCGAAGCGCAATTTGACAGGACAAAAGTAGATCTTGCAGGCCTTGGCTAGACTTGGAGTCGAAGTAATTGGGCTAGATTACTGTGCTGGTCACCACTTTCTACTTCACTCACACAAGTTTCCCACCAACCCCGCCCTCATGTATCCAGATCTCACGTCTTTAGTAGTCGGGCATTCCAGCCAACGGATGCAGATGGTGCATCATGCCCGTCATTAGGTGGCCTCTGACAGGCGATATAATCATCTCAAACATTACCGCGAGACCAACAATGGACACATCCCCGATGCCACGCCAAGTCTCATTCGCCTTCAACTCTGCAGGCCGCTGCCAAGTGCAGTCCACAACGCGCACTTTTATGCCCTTGAATCGAGTTGCGTCGCTCTGCGCATCGCCAGTGAAAGTGAGACCAGCAAGCATAGCAATGCTCGCCTCATTCAAAACCAGACAAATGTTCTCTTTAGGGTTTGGCGACATCGAAACGCCCAATAACGGAGGTGACTGATCTCCTTTAGAAGTAAAACCCAAGCCTGCCATCCACGCTCTAAACTCTGCTCGTATGCGGTCATCGGAAGCGCCCTCGAGTGAGTCGTCAGAAACTATATCCAACTTGAAGCGCTCGATCGCCTCATCGCGGAATGGGGGGTGTAAGACGTGCAGTTCGAGCCACAACTCTTGAGCTCGAATCCAATTTTCGAGGGCTTGAGGTAACTTCTCATGCGCTGCTTCATTGTACGATGTGATGAAAACAGGAAAGCCCCAGGTATGGTCGTCGCTTGGATGCTCGTCGTCATGAAAACATGTCGTAGCGTCCTGCTCGATCTCCTGGAGCAGAATCTCATACCATTCACCACCCCGGTATTGCGTGGCCCCAGGATAGCGCTGGAGTTCAGCCAAAGTCCTGATGCGTGAGTTGATATCTGCTGCTGCTCCCCGACCAATAGAGCGTAGGTCGGTAAAAACTTTTTGCGGTGGCACTGAAAGTGAGTCTGGCGCAAGTGGCGTCACTGGTCGCAGAGGCACCTCTTTGACACCACCCATTTTTCCTCGTTGCGTCATTTTTGGGCTGACCGATTCAGTAAGATGGATCAGAAATAATAACAATATTCGCGGATTTTTAGCTACCTTAATGGAGTACGAAGAGATCCTTGTAGAGCTAAAGGAGGCTAAACCATTGCCGAGGGTAAGCCGAGCTGTCTCGACAAAACACCTTGCATGCCCCGTAGACACAACCAGGACAAGGCTTGGTTTTCATTCCTGAATCCCTAGCCAAATGGAGTCCTCTTGGAGTGCGAGCCCTGCCTAGACTCAATCCTCATCTGACCTTTGGTGCCTAACGGAAGATGGACGCTCCCTTCGAGGAAGACGTACTGGACGTCGAAGCTTCAGATGTTGACTGCCTCTACCGAATTGCCCGCCATACTGGCACTGTCGCAAGGGTATTATATGTCACCGTCTGTGACGCGAGCATCATTCCAGGACACGAGCGGACAGAATCTTCCTTGATATTGAGAAATCTTAGAAAGCTCAGCGGCTGGAATGATCTGGACTGGCACACTATGAAAGTACTTCAGACAGAGGCCGGAATCTGCACAGAAAAAGATCAGAAAGTGCCACACGCACTCTCAAACGAGACTTTGCTCACTCGGATGCCCCGTGTCAACATCTTCGACGTAGAAGTTCTCGATTGGCCGAAGCATCGGACCTCCCGGGCGCGCATTGACGAGAAGGATGTTTTCATGAAGATTGCCCCATTCTCCTATCAGTTGAGGTATTTGCGCCATGAGGTAATGATGTACCACTATCTACTCGGTGAAAACCTGACATTTGGTCCGGAGCTTCTCGGTTACGTCTACGAAGAGACACCGGATCGTGTGATTGGATTCCTTTGCCAAGCTATAAATGGTAGACACCCTCTCGACGCAGACTATGACTTATGTATGAACGCCCTCGAAAAACTCCATGCGAAAGGAATTCATCACGGAGATATCAACAAATTCAACATTCTGATCACGCCTGGGAACGAGGTAGTCTTTATAGACTTCGAAAACTCGACACCAACAGCGACAAGCACCTTGTCTGATACAGATATAGCTACCATGATGCAGGCCGAAAAGCATGGTCTGCATAATGCGTTAATCGATCAAACCAACCGTGGGAGACCTCTTGAAATGTCCGATCAGCATTGACCTGGTGCCTTATCCTCTTGCCGCATCAACCGCTCATCAAACACTATCGGCACTTATGAGTCGAACGTTCCTTCCTCTTTATTGTCCCACTTTCCAGTGCCACATCGCTCATCCTCCTTCTTGACATGTGTGAGGCACTTCACGAATTGGCTGTTCCGGGCATGTCCGCAAGTGTAGCGAATTTGGTACTGCGTGCAAACGCTGCGTTGCGAGGGTGGCATTATTGCTGTCGAAACCTTTCTCGGAGGCTTTGTGCTCAATTGTCAGCTTGATTACTCCAAAGCCATGCTTGTAATAGGCCTTGCCTTAGGATATGCCGGGTGTGCAAAAACGGAAAACTCCAAAGTGCTCTAAGGGATCGTTGAGCGGGCTGCAAAGAATGGTCGTTTGTACTCAAAAGTCACCTAAATACCTGGCGCGCGGGCGCGAGCCGACCGTATTTGCCTACTCAGCTACGCACCCACGAGTGCGTGATGCTCGAATTTACATGCTTTCTAGCGAAGTCTCGCTTCACATTTCCTAAGCGCACAAGTCATAGGCCTAGCATTAGTCTTGGGCGAGCTAGTCGCTACTGTGGCGGAGTCCCAGCCTAGAGCCAAAGCACTGAGGCGATCGCTTCCACTCAAGTCCGGTAAAGCACTACGCGCGACAACTAAGCGCTTATCTGCACACTGGCTTGTGATCCAAACCTTACTGCGCTGGCAACACACACAGAGAAACACGCACACACATCTCACCCTGAGCCGGTGCCTCGACTCTAGATGGAGGCCGTATTGAAAGACACTCATGCCCTCCACAGCTAGAGGCAGTATATTGCGCGGAGCAATGTAAAAGGTCGGCCGCGCAAGATGAGGCGGGGCTGAACAGGCAGGAGCAACAGTACGGAGGTAGCAAGACCTGCACAGCTTGCGCGGCAACCGAACAACATGCACTGCACAGTGGCTGGCCGATCAAGCGACAGGCTCGCGTATATGGTAGTCATTTCAATCGATATAGCTGGCTCTAGCGCCGCGACCCGCTGCAGCTTGGGGTGTCGGCTCGAATTACGCAGCAAAGTTAACTGTGCTGTCTTTGAACAGGCCTTTGGATGAAAGTGGAGTGAGACAGGTGACAGATGGCACGCACGACTGCACCAGCTCCGCTACGACCCCCGGCACAGTAGAGCATCTCGCTCAGCGCACCTGCCATCTCCCATAGGTGAGTTGGTTTGCTCCTGAAAGAGTGGGACGTTCTTTTCTACGATCATTAGTCGCAACCCAAAGCGGGCCATGAGGTTGAGCGATGGGGATCTGAAAAGAAGCTCCCAAGAACGGCAATCATGTGATGAACAGAGTGATTTGAGGGCTCACGTTCCCTCATGCTTCGTCTCGCTTCGTCCCGTCTGTATCGCTCCAAGATCTTCGGCGGCCTGTAATACGGCCTATACCATGAAGAGCCTTTAATGAACGTTAAATATGCTGCTGAGACGAGAGACGTAGCGTCTACCATCATTCAGCCAACATCGTTGAGCCTACTACCCTCAATTTCCGGCTCGCCTTCATCGCAGTTGTCTTCACGTTCATCTTCGTCCTCGCGTTCGTCAACGTCTGCTTCTGGAGACTCGTAGCTCGTTCAGTCAAAACGATCGAAATCGGGTAGATCCTATTTTTCGTCAGCTCTAACAACATTGACGTAACCGGTCATCGGTCCTTCCGGTCCTCCTAATCCTGGAAAACAGGAAGCTGGGGAGTCACAGACTACATTGCATCCGAATCAACAGGAATGCAGTGTTTGTAGCGCGGATTCTCACGCATAAGGGACTGTTCTTTGAATTCATCAAGGCCATTTGGGATCTCTGCCTTGAAATTCACCCATTTCCTAAATCGCCGCCGAATTCTATACCTAGTCGCGCCGTCCAGAGATGGATCTCTCTGTACACTCCAGTCGAGAGCATCTACTAGCTCGGGCTTGTAGTACACTTTCCGGAGAACGTGGTCTCTATGCGTGTTCAGCCGGGTCATGAAACGCACCCATCTTGCGTCGTCCCCGTAGGTACATCTATACACTAAACAGCCCTATTTCGAGAGCCCATAAAACTTCAAAAGCTCTTCGACTGGTTTTGCTGGAGTTGTGTTCGAGAAGTGGCCGGGCTGCTTGTCCGCAAAAGCCAAGGACATTGTTAGCGTTCAGAGATGTTTCTGACTTAAGAAGCAATAGCTTGCTTGAGGGCGGAAAAGTGTATGCAACCGCAGAATTTCAGGCGCCAAAGACAGGACTTCGACTAACACGCATGAGTGATAGGAGGTAAGTCGGGAGGAAGAGTAAAGATAGATATGTAGATTGTTGAAGCGGGTAATATACATAGTAGCTGCCCTCCTTATTGGAAGTGATTTTGGACTAGCGTGCTCGCTAGTGGCTCTGCACAGAAAGACAGGCTATAAACTACTCTGTATGTGAGGCATGTAGCCTGTCCCTTTCCCCTTCATGCTGCCCAGCTAGATACAAGCTCAGTAACCACAGCGATGGCGGCTGACATAACCTTTTACGACATTGCTTCCGCTCCGCCGCTCCGGACATTCGCGCCTAACCCATGGAAGACTCGATTTGCGCTCAATTTCAAAGGTGTATCGTATCGTACAGAATGGGTGGACATGCCCGATATCACTCCATTGCGAGAGCGCCTCGGAGTGCCTGCGAATCGCACACTTCCTGACGGTACTCCGTATCACACGCTTCCCGTCATTCAGGACGCGAAGACGGGTGCGCTTCTCGGCGACTCTTTTGAAATCGCTCTCTACCTTGACCGCAATTATCCCAATGGTTCTAAACTTTTCCGCCCGCTCACGACTGGGCTGACTGCAGCCTTCAACGCACAGGTCGATTCCATCTTCACCAAGCACGCCGCCCTGTGCAGTAATATGCCGTTCGACCCGCAGAGCGAAGAGAAAATACATGACATCTTCGCAAAACGGGCGAGCGTCAATTCATGGAGTGACCTGCAGATGAGCGACGAGCAAAAGGACGGCTTGATGGTCTCATTTGAAGCTGACTTGGGCGAGCTATCAAAGGCCTACAGGCATACTGGTGGAACTACAGGCCATGTGTGGCGTCTGGGAGGGACTGCGAGCGCTCAAAGCCAACGACCGCCACCCGGCCGCGAACAAGCTGGGCCATTTCTGGACGGCGATGGGCCGGCGTATGCTGATTTTATTGTTGGGGCATGGCTGAAAATGATGGAGGCCAGCTTGAAGCCTGAGCAGTGGGCGCGCGTGAGGACGTGGCAAGATGGGCTTTGGGGAAGAGTGGTAGATGGTCTGTCACCGTGGTGCGAGATAAAGTAGAGCAAGGCGACAGAGGTCTACGAGATGACTTGGCATGATACAATCCTCTATCCTCCTTGTCAGGCTGCCACGCCACGCGATTCATGTAGGACAACAATGCGAAGCCCGACAGCGTCATACGCGAATCTCCCAGTGCGTCCATCGTGCAACAATGTCTCAACAAGCGGAGCAGCAGTGCCTCGCTATTGTCTATCCCCGGGGCACGATATCCACTGTGATTGACATTGCCATTCGAAAGTCAAACAGCAATTTCGGACTGCATGCTCCACGTGTCCCAAGCCTCGACCCCCACTTCCGCCTCCCCACCAGCGCACGGTGAACCCCATTGCCAAATTGAGACCCCCACGGCCCCCACCCCCTTCGGAAGCTACGGATCTCAAAAGCGGAGGTCTGGCGACGTCAAACATTTGTGACCGCGTCAACTCTTTCGATGTTGCTTTCTTGAATATGCCCGTCGCAAGGTGATTAAGGGAAACAATAATACAGACTGATTAATGTATGTCTTGCAACACCGTAAGGTCATCAGAGAACTTTGATGTCTGCGATGGCACGTCCGTTTGCAGAGTAGCTCGAATCAGGTTCGTACACATACCTAAGTACAGTACCCCTAGTCCTCTTTGGGGTCAGAAACTTCGTGGTTCCCACGGCCGCTGGTAACTATCCCGAGACCCACTGTATCGGGGGGTCATGGATGGGAGCTTCTACGTCGGGGGGTTACAGGTAAGGAAGGACTCACGAGCAGAACCTCGTAATAAAAAGACTCGCGTGTCTGCATGTTGCACTACTGGTAGCCTGATTGCCGTACTGTACAAGCATCATGTCCTGTCAAGTGGACGAGCAAGCCTGCAATGGCTGTTCGGATAGAGACAATTGCGCTCACGGGGATGGCAAACTGACCGATATCGAAGATTACAAGACCGAACTGACAAGTTTGAGAGCCCGGACGAAACAGCTGGAGGAAAAGTTGTCCGCGCTCACGACCGCGTCCCAGGGCAAGCTGCGGTCTTCAAGATGGTTCAACCGCACAGATGACAAGGCCATGTCCGCCCTGTACATGGACCGGTATCTCAACTTTGGGCTTACTCGAGAGGAACTGATGTCCAACAAGCCTATCATAGGCATTGCACAGTCTGGATCGGACCTTGCGCCTTGTAACCGATACCACCTAACCACTGCCAAGCGAGTGAGGGAAGGAATCCGGTCTGCAGGAGGCATAGCTATCGAATTCCCGACTCATCCCATTCAGGAGACCTCCCGAAGACCAACCGCTACTCTAGATCGCAACTTGAGCTACCTCGGCTTGGTAGAAATGCTGTACGCTTATCCATTCGACGGTGTAGTACTCCTCACTGGCTGTGACAAGACGACTCCCGCAATGCTTATGGCAGCCGCCACCATGAATCTACCAGCAATTTGCCTCAACGTAGGGCCCATGATAAATGGCTACGATCGCAACACCTTGACTGGGGCCGGCACAGTCGTCTGGAAAGCGCGAGAGTTGTCCGCCGCCGGAGAGCTAGACGATGAGGGCGTGGTCGATGTGATCACCAAAGCTACACCTAGCGCAGGTCATTGCAATACGATGGGCACAGCGTCCACCATGAATGCACTCGCAGAAGCTCTCGGTATGGCTTTGCCTGGCAGTGCGGCCGTTCCAGCACCGTACAAGGAGCGCTTACAGCTTGCCTACAAGACTGGTCTGCAGATCGTGCAGATGGTGCATGCCGACCGAAAGCCCAGCGACATCATGACCCGGCAAGCCTTCGAGAACGCCATCGCCGTCAACACAGCCATCGGCGGAAGCACTAACGCACCGATCCATTTGGCAGCGATAGCCAAGCACATGGGCGTGCCTCTATCCTTGAACGATTGGGACAGCATAGGACACGGCTTGCCACTTCTTGTGAATGTACAGCCAGCGGGTGAGATGCTCTGTGAAGAGTACTATCGAGCCGGAAACTTACCGGCGGTCATGGCGGAACTTCTCGATGCGAACAAGCTACACCCTGACCTCGTGACTGCCAACGGAAAGACAGTGCGAGAGAACGTGGCCGGAAAGCACAGCTGGGATCGCCAAACCATCAAGAATATTCAAAGCCTCTTCTCGAGGATGCTGGCTTCTTGCACATGACTGGCAACCTTTTCGACTCTGCCATCATGAAGACCTGCGTTGTTTCCGAAACCTTCCGGAAAGAGTTCTTGGAGAACGCTGACGATCCAAACGCCTTTGAATGTAAGGCAATCGTCTTTGATGGGCCAGAAGACTTCCATCACCGTGTCGAGACTGCGGACATCGACGAACGCACAATTTTGGTCATGCGAGGGGCAGGACCTCTCGGATATCCAGGTAAGGATTATGAATACCTGGGTTTCCCCGTGTGTACTATTACTGATACATTGTCGGAACAGGTGCAGCAGAAGTGGTGAACATGACCGCTCCGGGACACCTACTGAGGAAAGGACTGAAGTATTCGCTACCCTGCATCGGCGACGGTCGTCAATCTGGAACCTCCGGCTCTCCCAGCATTTTAAATGCAAGCCCGGAAGCAGCAGCAAACGGCAACTTGGCCATCCTCCGAGATGGCGACCGCGTTCGTGTTGATCTCAACAAGCGCAAGGTGAACATGTTGTTGTCCGCGGAAGAGATCGAGAGCCGACGTCAGAAGCTGCTCCAGGATGGCGGTTACAAGCTGGTGAAAAGCCACACACCCTATCAAGACTTCTTCCGTAGAGAAGTCGGCCCGCTCAGTGAAGGCATGGTCTTCAACCGAGCAACCGAATTCCAGCGTGTGGCGCAAAGGCGTCCCGAACCGCGGCACAATCACTAGAGATGGAAAGGGGACAAGGAGCGTGAGGTCTCCCGCAGCATGCTGAGTGCGGTACTCTATTACTGGCCGTGCTTACATCTAAATACTCATTACCTTTTCCTACGCTTCGGCAACCTGGCATTGTTACTGGGTCTACAAAACATCATCTCCAGATCACCGTCGCTCACGTCCTTGAAAGCAATGGAGGCGGCCACTTCGCTTGGCAATGGTATGAGGCACCCCTTGCGCCTGTCCTTCGCCATGGAGATTGCCACGCGATAAACCGCCAGCAAACCCTGTCTGTTCACTCGAGCTGGACCGCTGTACTGCACCCCCGAAAGCTGCTTCGTCACTGGGTAGACACCTTCGGCCTCATCATGCGCGAGAGATTGCCCACACAACAGCACAAGCGCCGAGGCAAGTCGCCATGAGTCAAAGACTGCGGCGGGCAGATACTCATCGTTGCTGTCTGTCAGCTTTGATTCAGTGAGCTGGTCGTGTTTGGCACAGCCGAAGTCTGCCAGCACCACATCCGGAAAGTTACTGAAGCCTCCGGTCCTGTCGGTCGCAGGTCGCAAGAGCATATTGCCAAGATGTATGTCGCCATGAACAGTACAAGGCCAGTCATCACGCAACATCATCCCGTTATCGTTGGTAGCGCCGGAAACCAAAAAGGCCAATGCTTCCACCATTTGGAATGCAATATGACAGACGAAAGCCGTGGTCAGGCAGTCCGGGTGCAGAGATGCAAAAGTTTCGACATCGCCGCCGGACAAGTAAGTGGTCGTCAGCCATTTGATCAATGAGGTCGAATGGGAACCTAGTACTTCAACAAGTCGCTCATGCTTCTCTGGGAGGACTTGTGTCAGCACATGAATCTCATTGCGGAGTTGCTCTTCGGCCCTGTTGGCATAACACTCTTGAGGCTGACTGAACTTCACGGCAACGAGATGCCTGCGGAGAGAGTCATACACTGTTGTTGGATTGGTACCCTTCCCTCTAGAACGGATCTTGTTAGCCGTCGACTTTGGGACAGCGACGTACACATCGGCGAATGCTCCAGCGCCAAGCTTCCTTACCTCGTAGTGGGTCTTGCTGAAGTGGATTCGTGACGAGGATGGCATAGCGTCTTTCTGATCACCGAAGATGGTATCTTCGGCTGTTACAGAGTAGGATACATCATACGGATTGTGTTATTGTCTATATATGACTCCCACAGCGCACCAGCATCTTTGTAGTCCAGCCAACAAAGTCATTGAATGGTTCTTTATCTAGAATGCGGATGCAATACTCGTAGGACAATGCCATTGTTCGAAACCCATTCTCAAAGGTCACCTCTATGCTTTGCTAGAAACAATGCGGGTACTAACTGTGCTGTCGTGAGGTAGGTCGTTCGGCAACGTAATGGTAGCAGTGTCAAGAATGGGACATTCAATCATCATCAAAGATCACTGCATGGACTTGTAGGAATCCAAAAAGGTTCGATTTGGAAAGGCCTGCTTCAACAACGGGCAAATCGCAATCTCGCGAAGAATGCCCAAATGTTGGTGTTTCATCGCGTACCACTCCTACATCTAAGACAGTACACTCACACCCTCATGTTGGTCCAACGTCTGTATTATATCGTGAAGATGTCTTTTGGGTGGAGGAAAGCACTATGCGATCCATCTCTGCCGCCCATTCGTGGATCTGCAGCTTGTCAAAATTCCACGGCGTATGCCATCGCTTCGGCGAAAAACACTGTCGCACTTTTACCTCTATGTGTACACCGAATTTAGGGCGCTCGAGGCTCTATAAGTTATAATACCCTTTTATAATACTTATAATTCAGTTAAGGTAATAGAGAAAAGGCTAAAGAAACAGAAGAGATAGCATAGAGGTATCTAATAGGATTTTCGAAGTATATATTAGAGCTCGCGCGCGTATACACAAATACAAAAGTGCGACAGTGTTTTTCGCCGGTACGGTACAAAGTCTATTGGATGGACTGCAGTACATGGCCTTTCATTGAGCGGTCTGCGTTACGATGACATTGTACATATGTCTGAGCTTGGACGTTGAGACAGAAAAGGACACACGAATGGTAAGCCAGGCGCGCATTGAAACCAAGTGCACGTAATATGCTGGCAACAGCTACGTAGTGTTGAAGAGGTAGATGATGCGGGGTTTGAGGTTATTCATAAGCATGAGGGGATTGTTTACCCATTCCCTTGACCAGCAAGCTCCCAGGCCGATGTCGGAGAAAGAGTATAGAAACGTCAAATGCACATCAATAACATAAGAACATCTCCAGTCGTTTCCGTACATCATCATCTGAGTTGGACCGCGAATAAAAGTAGATCAGAAACGTCTGCATCTGGCTCTCCCTGCCTTTCCAAGACGACCTTCCAAGCCAATGGCCACCAAGAATCTGGCAACATGGGCCTGTCACCTTAACCCCAGGACATTACCATCCACAGTCAAACACGCAGCAGTACGGTCACTTTACAACTACCTAGGCTGCGCCATAGGCGGGAGCCAACATCCCGCGGTAGAGAAAGCATACACGACATTCGAGCCTTTCTTCGGACCTGTGTCATCAACTATATACGGACACAGCGGGACAAAGCGGACAGATGCACAACATGCGTCGCTATTGAACGGGATCGCAAGCCATGTCCACGACTACGACGATACGCATCTAGCTACGATCATCCATCCGACTGGCCCGGTGGCAAGCGCATTACTGGCTTATGCGGAATACCGAGGAGGTGTTTCGGGCGAAGACCTGCTATGTGCACTGGTCGCAGGCATCGAAGCCTCATGTAAGGTCGGGCTGGCGGTGCGGCCCTCACACTACGACATAGGCTGGCACATAACCTCGTCGACGGGGTCGATTGGCGCCGCCGTAGGCGTAGGCAAGCTGATGAAACTCGACGAGGAGCAGACGGCCCGTGCGATTGGGCTCGCAGCGGTGCAGGTGGTAGGCCTGCGCGAAATGTTCGGGAGCGATACCAAGTCGTTTCATCCCGGGCGTGCAGCGCAAAGCGGGTTGATGGCAGCGCTGATGGCTGAGAAGGGGTATACCAGCTCGCTGCAGGCGCTAGAAGCGAAGCGTGGATGGGCCAATGTAGTTGCCGGCGGTGGTACGCCGAAACTGGATCATTACATTGCCGAGCTAGGTGAGAAATGGGAGATTGAAGCGAACGCCTTCAAGCCCTTTCCCTGTGGCATAGTATGTCACCCAGCCATTGACGGTTGTATCCAACTGCATCATGAGATGCAGCGAAACGGAGTCGCGCTCAATGATATTCAGAAGGTCGAAGTTCGAGTACACCCTCTTGTCATTGAGCTCACATCGAAGCGCAAGCCGAAAGACGGGCTCGAGGGTAGGTTTTCAGTCTTTCATGGATGCGCTGTGGGACTAGTGTACGGTAAGGCGGGTCCAGCACAGTATTCGGATGCTACTGTCACAGATCCGAATGTTTTGAGCATACGAGATAGAGTTGAAGCAACACCCCACGAGGATGTTAGAGCAGATGAAGCACACTTGCAAATTTACTTCCCCGATGGTCAGATGCTCGCAAAGCATGTCAAACATGCTGTTGGTTCATTGGAAAACCAATGACTGATGAGCAGCTTGCGGAGAAGTTTCTCGATCAGACCACTTTGGTGCTTGGGAAAGCAAAAGCAGTGGCAGCGAGCGACATCGCTTGGGCCGTGGCAGAGAGATCTGATGTTGCGGCTATGCTCCGAGATCTGTGAGAGTGAGCTCTAACGGCAGATGGAAGAGGAAAGGAATGATTCGCCAGCAATACTGGTCCTACTGGTGGAAAAGTTTTGACTTTGCAAGGCTTTTGTAGGAGTCACGTCTTACCATCAAGGATGCGGAGCTCCATCACAGATTGTAACAATGAAAGACACAGCGACTGTCGTCCGACTTTCTCTCGCATCTCGGCATAGCCCACCTTTCGCCCCGGCTCTCAGGCAAGTATTTAAGCTTCCTTCTGTAACTTTGCCGTCAACATCAATATGCTCTCCAAGCTTGCGGATGCATTGGATGATGCGTCTTCGCCGATCAAGTGCCCGGTCGATGCGATGGGTCTGAGAAGAACGATCAACACGGAGCCGCCTGTGCAAGCTACCTCGAAGCTTGGAGTTCAAGCATTCCCAATTTTCTTCCCTTGTCCAACTTGCCCAAGACTCTCCTCGCGAGATGAACGTTCGAGTCACCCGAATATCGACCGTGCGCTCCTTCATTCCGGTCGGCTTCACTTGAAGCTTTCTGCATCGGCTCTCAGGCCAACTGTCATTGCAGGACAAGATTGAACCGTAGTCTTCCCTTCAGTGACTGTAGTTGGATGCATTTGAGCTTTCAGTCTGGTGCCTGCTATGGGATCGGTGGTGCGGTGATGCTCATTTGAACAGGCCTGCAATGGACAGCCCTTTCTTTGCAGATTTGCGTTGCTGCCGTCAGAACATCCACCGCATTCGTTGTCATGGTTCTGGACTCTTCGTTGTTCCGTGTCATCCTGCATTCAACTCAAACAGGAGCCGCAGAGATTGAACTCTGCTATAAGCATCGAACGGCTTAGAGTAGTCGAGACACTCACACGTCAACTATGATTTGCTGCCTTCGCTCAATGGAGCTGGCTCAGAAACAGGTTCCGCATCTGCCCTGTCTCCATTTCTGTCATCCCCTTGTCCGCCTTCTTGGACTTCACTCGCCGCTGTGAGCGCTGGCTTGTCTGCTGAATCGATGTGCTCGCCACGTCTTCGTTTTCGACAACAGTCTCGGCGCCTTTAGACTTCTTCGAGCTCTTTTTCGATTTCGCACTTGCTCCCTCGTCATCGTTTGATGCTTTCCGTTTCGGCGTCTTTGCAGCAGGCGTAGCAACCTCACTGTCCTCAGCTTTAGACTTTCGCTTCTTCGGCTTGCCACTGGGTGGAGGCTCTGTTCCGAAAATGATGCTCATCACCTCGGGCAGACGCTCCTTCCGCACTCTTGCGGGAGTTCCAAGAACATAAGCGACTTTCTCCACATCCAGTGCAGTCACATGCGCATCATTGGACTCGAGATTGAGTCGCTCTCTCAACTGCTGGACTTTCGGATAGAAGTCTAGGTAGTCTTTGATCGTATACCTCACTTCGCGGGTCCACCCGCTGGCTCCTCCGCCTTTCAAGGCAGGTCTAGTGGGCGCATCGTCGTGGTGTATCCAGCGGTACACTTCGTCCGAGAAGAAAGGGATGTTGTTCTGGTCGTAACTGGCCATGAGGAGAGTGGCGGTAGCGGCACCCACCCCTTTCAGGCGAGTGAACACATCCAGAACTCTTTGTATGTTCTCTGTGCTAGGTGCAGTGGTATTCGTCGGCGGCAACATGCGGTAAGCTTCTATAGCAGTTGTCTTGACGGTCATAACATCGTTGCTGTCGACCAATTTCTGGAGTGTCGGGCGGAACTTGCCATGTGAACTATCAAAGCGTCAATGCATGTCAAAGGTTGTCAGACACGGCCAAGACTTACAGCTTCCATTCTGTCAATTTGAGCAATTCATCTTTGGGAAGGAATTTGGGGTTGCGCTGCTGAATGGCAGCAGGAATGGTATTGAGACGCTGATGGTCGAGAGGCTGCAGTTCAGGCGGAATGATGGACGGGTACTTGGACAGCAGATCTGCAAATGTCTGGTAGCCAATCTTGTCGAACCGGTAGCGGTCGTCCATGACGGTGGGAGATGTGTTCTGAGAATCTGGAAATATTAATGGAGTGGAGGAAGCTACCAAGTGAGTGAGCCGCGGAATGCGACGTGACTGTTTGGGGCTTGTCAGAAGTTCATGCACAGAGACCGGCGTCACCTTTGCATGTTTGAGAGCGCCTTAGCCGATGGCATGTACATATGGGCGTGTCTGAATCAAGCCAGGACATGCATGTGTCTCCTCGTGCATGTGCAAGTGGATGGGAACTTCTTGCACGGCCCCGGCAAAGGATGGACGCGAACGCGTGATCAGCCGGTGATTCCCCGAAGCGCGACTTGCCATCGAGGGGATGTTGAGAATGGAGCCATCAATTCTCGAGCTACCTAGACCTCATCAATCATTACCTCCAAGGCATACCTGCCTAGTACCTAGGTAAGGTAGGTAAGGTAACCTCCAAGGTAATGTAGGTGCGAAGGTACCTGACCCACGGTACCCCCATCCCATACCCTATCTCCACAGGAAGCAATGCTCTTACGGTAGAAGCGGATGGATACGTCTGCGGTGCCGTTTTTGGGCGCCTGTCATGGTTGGGGTGAGGCCTTGATTCGCACGACTTCCCACTCTACGCATCACATATGCAGCCTCTCTTACCGTGAAGGTTGGTCACTAGGTACCTAAGGTACCTAGGTAGTCAGTGAAACACTCATTTCTCCCCTCGGGTGACTGACTGTTTCACCACCGACTGTCAGGTAATACAAGACGCGACGGGAAAACGACGCGACGTCGGCGAGACGCGTCCTCCATTAGCCGACGTAGTCCGAGCTTCCCTCCGCTGCTACCAACATGAATGAGATGAGAGGTGTCGGCGTGGACTGCAATGGATACATACTATGTACCTCCTAGGACGGGACCTGTTCCTATCTCCTACGTTCCTATCTAATATAAAGATAGCTGCTGCGCTCCTCGCTCCCTTCCTTCTTTCCTTCACTCTATCACTGCCAACCTTCCGCGTTGGGTCCGGGTGACTCCCCGTCCAAGCCATCCCACCTCTCTTCCTATCCAGACAGGCAGGAACGCTCCAAGCCCACAGACACTGCCCTCGTCGTCACGTGCGCTCACGGTCGACTCTTGGGATCAGCCTCGGTACCACCAAACAGTAGACAGCTTCAGTCCTTCGCAATGCCGCCAAAGCTCCGCCGCAAACGCCCTCAAGCTCCATCGCCAAGCCCATGTCCTTCGAAACGCTTGCTGGAGGCACCAGATCCCGACATCAGTCCAGATCCATCTCATGATAACACCGGAGCCAATGCGGCAAACCCACCTTTCAAGAGGACCAAACACGGCAGCGCTGCGGATCACTCCACCTCACGCCTAACCCATTCCGACCCTATTCAAGGCCCTCCTGGGTATGGTCGCAGCCATTCTTTCTTGCAATCGTTTCCACTCCACCCACGTGATGCACCACCATCTGCTACTGCTACTGCTACTGCTGCTGCTGCTGCTGCTGCTGCTGTAGGCGGTCACGGCACGGTCATCGCAGGCCCGACTACGCCTGCTGCCGATCTGCAGCCGCAGCACTCACTGAACCAGAATCCGCCGCCCATGTACGCCGATGCTCGTCTTCTGCACGCCGCCGAGGGCGAGGTCAGCATGCTTCGCCGCACCCTGGAGCAGGTCTTCAAACAGCAGGAGCAGCGAGAGCTGAAAATCAAACAAGATATGGTCCTGGACATACTCAAGGAGCGGCAGATGCACCAGTCGGTGCTGGACACCTGCAAGCGCTATCAACGCGAGCGGGAGGCGTTGAAGAGTGAGTGTGAGAGCTTGAGGGCCCATCACGACGAGCACGTCGCCCGGCTGCTTGAGGAGAATGAGCATGAGAAGGTGCGGACCCGGCTCGCTGAAGGAGAGCGCGAGGCGTGGAGGGAGGAGGTTGAACACATGCTCGATGTCAACCGGACCATGGAAGAGGACTTGCAAGCGATACGGAGGCTGGAAAATGAGGAGAGATCGGAGTTGAAGCAGCAGCAGATGAAGGCCGAACTTCCTCCCGCCTATGGTAATCTAGAGGACGAGACTTTGGCGCCGCCATACGAGCAACAGGCCAAAGACTCTGGTGCGCTCGATATCGCCATTGCAAAACGGACTATTCGTGACACCTTCAACAAGCAAGTAGACGAGGCTCGGGAGGCGATGGACCAGCTAAGCGCTCATCCGCTACGACACCAGACCAACCCCGTTGAGTTCTACAGTCGAACAGTGACGTTGTGGTGCACGGCTCTTGCAGACGCTGCAGAACACTGCGATGGGGTACTGGAGAAGTCTGGGGACGTCGAGGCGACCCATTACCAAGCCTTCTTCGATGAGAATCATTGTCTAGCAAGTCGAGCGGCACCAGAACAGCCCATGCACCAGCGTCCAGAATTTCAAGCCCATTGCAAGCGCCAGCACGCGCGCGGGACGTTCGTTGCTGATCGCATTGCGAAGCTCTTGTTAGACCTTACCTCCCGCCTCATCGCCGCCACAGAAGTCAGGCCACTCGAAATGGAGCTCCTTCCCAAGCACCGCGCCAAGATCAGCATCTGCTTCACCAAGGTAGACTCGACACTGGCGGAGTGCTTGCGACGCATTTCCCATGTCCCACAGGACGCACAATCTTCAGCTGATAAGCAAGCCACGTCTTCAGATAAAAAGACACTGACGCAACCGGCAAGACTACAAGAAATGAGTTATTATCAAGTCCAGATTCACATGCTTCAAGACAAGCTCGCAGCATGCTTCAACGAGCCTCAACCCAGGGCCGCAATACCCGCCTGTGGTTCATTGAACTTCTACCACGAATCTGAGCACTGGCTAACTGACCAAATCGAGAGAGCTCGGCAGGATGCTGCTCGAGCGCGCGATCGAGCTTTGCGCGCCGCGAGGAGGCGCGAGGTTCATCTTTTCCAGACTAGACTCGAGCAGCAACGTCAGCAACGCGAACCTTCAAGCGACAGGGTGGAAGGTAGACGTCCACTGACGACAAGAGGGCTTCGAGCCGCAAGGGCTAGAGTCGTTGAGAACAGACGATTGGTCGCAAATCGAAGCAGTGGCACGGCGCATGCGCATCAGGCTGAAGCGATTGCGGCCGTGGAGGAAGGAGAGGAGCCGGAAGGATCTCTTGAGCAGAGAGCTCAGCGAGAGATGAGCGTGGTGAGCAGTGTGCCTGCCAGATGTAGCAGTGTCGAGAGTGAAAGCGAAAGCGACAGCGATTGACGAGATGGAATTTCAAATGCTGAGACGGGATGTCTTCAACAACATGCGAGGACATATCATATGTAACGAGAGATGACCGCAAAGAGTAATGGAAAGTCCGGGAGAACGTATACGGTAGTAACATAATATTAACGAATTGTATTGGTACTGCAACCCCATCGTGGTCAACGTTTGGTTCACAACTTCCTCGCTATGGCGAGTAGACTGCTGCCGCCAGGACAATATGCGATCAATGACTGCGACACAGGCAACCGGCTGCAAGGTTGACGAAGCAGTGGATCTGGCGCAACGAACCACTCCGAAGATCTACTCGCATTTTCTCCGAGACTAACCACGCCAATCCATAGGTTTTTTGGTCAACTCTGACGAAGCTACCTCCACCATAGCTGTACCAGACGCGAATAGTCTGGGTCGGATACAGCTGGCGACGGCTGCGGAGACGGGCAGCTTCCGGCTTTCCGGATATCTAGTGCAACACAGTACTCTCCCCCCTCGTACTTATGAACCACGACAGCATACAACCCCATCTTCTTGCAAAAGCACCAAATGATACAGATATTTACCATCACCGGAATTTCTACTTGTCATCGCTCATGGACCGAACGATCAAACAACTTTGGGATTGTCCCGTGGAACTTTTCACGTCATAACCCCTCAATTGCGAGTGCGAACTAATGCAGCGCAGTTAAACTACAGCTATACTATACCACCCAAAGAGCAGTTTAAACGCCGGACCAGTACAGCGACGGCCCTCCAGAGCTCCACGAGCTTTCGACGTGTGGTTACCCTTTGCGGTAATCGCACTCCATTCAATCGCTTTAATCGCCATGATCTGCACGACACGATGGAGTCGTCGACGTCCCAAAGGGGAAAATTCACGTATGTCCCTGCATTGGGCTGGAGGACGTCATGTCCGGTCGGATGGGCAGAAGAATGCGATGGCAGAGGAGGTCGGGCGCTGAAAAAGGCGCACTCGCCCTGTCCATTCGCAATCGCAACCACCTCCTCCCTCTGACCTGAACAATTCCATTCTCTTGTTGATCCTCCGGTGCACATTGAACCATGGCCGCCACCGCCACGATGACAAACGGCACAAGCCTTCCAGCTCTTGGATTGCTTGGGGAGCATCAAGAGATGAGCCCGAGCCGATACGAGATCATGCGCCAGAACCTCCAGAAGGATCGCGACATCTTCTCAGAGCCAGCGACGCCTACTGGCGGACGCACAAGCTCGCTGGGCCTCGCCCTGCAGAAGTCTCAAGGCGCACGAGCTCTCGCTCGCTCGTCTCGCCAGATGAGCACCTCGTCTCGTCGCAGCTCGTTCATGTCGAACCATCGTCAGAAGATGTCGTCGGAGCACTTCGCTCAGGCTGAGAAGAGCTTCATGTCCCTCATGGACTTGATGACGGGCGCTTCTAAGGAAGCTGGCTCGCTCAGAGAGTACTGGTCGAGACTCATCTCCGACCGTGAGGCTTTCGACAAGGAGCGCGAGTCGCTTGTGGTCCAGATCGACGAGCTGACCGCCTCCATGGAGCGCATGGAGATTGAGCAAGAGTCTCAGAGACAGCACGTCGATGACCGCAAGCAGGAAGTCGCACGACTGCTTAATGAGCTTTCCATCGCTGCAGCAACCATCACCGAATTGCGCAAGAAGCTCTCGGACCGCGAGACCTCGACGCATCACGAGAAGACCGAGATCACTGAGATCCGGTCTTCGATGATCCGTGCTCAGAACGACTATGAGAAACTCCAGAGTCAGTTCGACGGCGCCCAGAGCAGGCTGAAGACTACGGAAGAGGAGCATACTCGCACGCGTGAGGAAGTTGAAAAGTACCGTAGCGACTACCGCAGTGTCAGCCGTGAGCTGGCCGACCTGAAATCTCGCAACGGTGACTTGCAGACTTCGTTGGATTCATCCAGCCTGGAAGTGCGGACGTTGACGGAGCGCACTCGTGCGTGGGAGTTGGAGAAGGCCAGCTTGCTTGCGGAGAAGGATCGCATGCTGTATGATGTGCGCAAGCATTCCTCCAAGGCTGACGACCTGTCGCATGAGCTGAATGAGGTCAACGACAAGTACACTCGCTTGCAGCGTGAGCTCCACCACACCAAGGAGACACTCCGCACCACTGAGCTGGACCGTGATGAGCAAGCCAGCAATGTAGACAACTTTCGGCGGGAGCTGAGAGACAAGTCGCTCGAGCTGGAGAGGGTGGAGGCCCAGCACTCGGACATCTCTATCAAGTTGGAGCAGGAGACCCGCACGGTCGCCACCAAAGACGAGCTGCTGATGGAAAGGGACAGCCAGATCTCCAGTCTCCAGCAGCGCCTCAACTCCAAGTCCGACGAGACGCGACACGCCATCATCGAGAGGGACCAGTACCGCGATGACCTGGAGCGTGAGCGCCAGACCGTGAACGACCACCGTCACAAGGTCACCACCCTCGAGGCTCGCCTGACCGAGACCGAAACCCGCCTTTCCAACTCCCGCTCGGAGCTGTCCGCGTCCTCGGAGCGCATCACGACGATCGAGCGCGAACGGGAGGAGATCCGCGGCGGACAGGGTGACCTCACGGGCGAGATCCGCACGCTCAACGAGAAGATCTTCCGGCTGCAGGAAGAGATCCGCACCATCACCTACGACCGCGACCACCTGCGCCGCGAAGTCGAAGAGTTCAAGAGCAAGTACGAAACGGTGACGGAGCGCATCGAGGACTGGGGCGACGACTGCGGCGAGCTGGAGTACGAGATCGAGAACCTGCGGGTGCTGCTCCGCGAAGCGCGCGAGCAGAGGGAAGCCGCCGTTTCGGCGCGCGTGGCTGCGGACTCCGAGCGTGACCGCTCCAACTCGCTCTACGAGGAGAAGTGCCGCGAGTATGAGAGGCTGGTGGATTCCAGCAGCCGTGCCAGCTTCTCGCGCACGCACTCGCACTCGCATGCCAATGGGCACAGCCACGGTGGGAACAGGTCGTCATCTGTCCGGATCTTTTCCCGCGGCAGCACTGTTGCGAGCCACAAGGATGGTCATGTCGATGGGGATGCCGAAACGAGCTTCACGTCGTAAGGTGGGAGAAGGACGTAGCCGTGGTTGGTCTTAGGCGTAATTTGGAAGTACGTAGTAAAAAGCCTAATTAATTGATTGCTGTATCCATGTTCCTGATTCATCAGTCATTATGGCCATCTCTGAGTGGTTTGGCGTTTATCATGATAGGGTGCCAGACGACTGTACAGTAGCAAATCGCAACCTGAGCTGGCATGTTCCAGTCTTCCTGCTCACAGGTGCTCCAGCGGGATTCTGGGAAGAGCCTCACGCATCTCCGTTTCTGCAGGTTACGCGCCTTGACAGGTCCGGCTTCAGGAATGTCCAGGATCGTAGCCGCCTTGGCAAATTGCAGGGGAGGAGGGAAAGGGAATACGCTGAGATCGGCGCCTCTAGCCCCCGTCCAAGGCAAGTGTCACGATGCATCTGATGCATCAGCTCGAAAGCCCAGATCCTGTGATCAAGATGGTCTGGCTGAGCACTTTACCATCACCAAGCCTTTCTGGCAGCATGCCACGGAGGACTTGGCGAGATGCCAATCGCCTCCATGGTGAGATGAGCACTAGCGACATCTGCGAGAGACTGAGACCTGTTGTTGAATCTGGAACGCATGTTCAGCCCTCTTGATCAGCAGCGGTGTAGTGGTGACAGGTGATCATGCGATGACTCGGCCAGACAACGCGCAAGTCGTTGGACAAACCTCCAGCCGACCCGAGTAGGATCGACTTGCGCTTCGCCGTCGATGGCGATAATGCACTTGGCCTAATTGACAAGATTCGCAAATGGTTTGAGGTCGAAGCGAGCAAACAGTCGTCTGGACCGACTCATGTAGCCCCCGGCGCCTGGTAGAACGAGGCCATTCGAGATTCAGGAACGTGACAACCGGTTGGTGTGAGATGGATCTGCACAGGCAGGGCATCTGCATCTACGCCCGCCCGGCATAGGCGAACTGCCCAACGTCCATCTTGCATTATTGTGATCAGTCGAACGATACCAGTCTCCTTTAATAACAAACGACCTGGCGGTGTGCGTGTTCGAACAGCTCGTCGCGCGCCGACATTAGTACAATCCACTTGCGAAAATTGATGAGAATTTCGCCAACCTGGTGGTCATTTCGTCAACCTGGTGATGATTTTCCTGATCCGCACGGTTACGCAGATCGGAACGATTGTGATTCGCGCCCGTGACTAGCGCGGCCGTGGCGCTGGGCTGGATGAATGATGAATGACAGGCCTGGTCGCTATATGCATATTTTATACATCGACCGTATATTCAAAACCCGCACCCCGTACGTCATCGGTTCATATGTCACCCATGCAGTGTTGAGGAATACGAAGATGCAGGGCTGAAATACGTCCACATAAGGGTCTGTCTCGCCAATGATAACCTCAAAATCACTACTGTTCCTGCAGGCGTGCAGAATTTGGTCCAAAATGACACTCTAGGGCTAAGAAGATTCACCTGCCTTTCTTCCGGCAATCCAAATGTCGGGAGTTGCGCTGTGAAAGATCGCCTCAGTGCTAACAGTGGCCATATCGCTTGTCGTTGGTCACTACAATGAGAACACGACGACCCTTACCTCTTCTCGTGCATTTGATAGACGCTGTAGTCGGTTCGCCCCTTGGCTCGTCGGAGGCGGAGCTCAACCTCGTGTCCTGCGTCTCTCGAACTCCTAGGATGCCTGTACCGGGCATTTTTTATGGACTCCCCCTAGTCTGCTGGGCCGGGGCGCTCGCGGAACTGATAGTAGCGTTCCCTCTTGCCGGCTCGCTTCGCTAACTTTCTCCCTACTGTACTGTACTGTACTGTACACCCTGGCGAGACGACCGCCGCTTCTGCAAGACATCACCGAAACAGTAGTGAGGCGGCAATCAGATTTCTTCTGCCACCGCTGCTACTGAAGACTAGGCGAAAATTCTGCTGTCTTCGCGGCGTTGCTTTCCGGCGCCGCCCACCGCCGGGTTCAGGACGTCGGGGTCGTTTACATGGCTTGATAGTGGTCGAGCCTGTCGTCGATCGTTCACCCGATCACCTGGCTGCATCAGCCGTCGAGAACTGAACTTATGTATAAGATCAACTTTAGGTGTATATCAATGGCGAACGCATGCAGCGAGTCCGACCCAGCACCCTCCAATCGAACGTCAAAAAATTGAAGAGGCTTGCATCCCGCCCGCGGTGGATAGCCCTAAAGGCCGCGATGCCGAGTCCCTCGGCCCCAGAGCGGTGGAAATAGGCCCGCTGCAAGTCACGACAAAGGAGGATAGCTGCATGTAGGACTATTATGACAGGTTTAACATAAGACTGCTAAGGTGACAGGTTCGCCCCAGTCCGTTACGTGACAACGGTGGACGATTGGCCATGTGGCCCTCGGTCAGAACGTGTCTCGCTTCATGCATATTCTAGCTGGCTTTTAACGTCCCCCCGGTCTTTAGGATCGCTGGATTTACTATGCATTCTGGACTTGTCGCAAAGAGGATCTCTAGGAGATGTGGCGTCCGATGAGCGAAGGTAATCATTCGCTCGCTGTCGAGTACTCCAACCCCTGGCCTATATCCCGACTGCGACTCACTCTTACAAGACACGATATGTTCGCCCGTCAACTGTTCTTCTGTTTGTCCGAGCAGTCTTCACCTGCCTGCAACACGGGCTAAACGTTGCCAATCATGGAGTTCTCCGGGCACGCTTCGCAGAGGTCTATATACGACACGACCATTGTTTTCACTGTTCTAGCCTGCCTCGTGGTCGCCTTGAGGCTGTACACCCGACTTTTCATTGTTCGTCGTTCTGGCTGGGATGATGCATTCATTTGCATTGCCTGTGTAAGTATACTCACAGCTTATATGCATCGCTGCCGCTAACAGAACACCATAGATACTTTCTATCGCGATGGGCGTGTCCATCTGCAAACAAGGTTGGTTTAGGCCTCATCGATCGTTTCATGCGGACGTTTGAGCTGACTGAAGGCAGCAAACTATGGCATGGGCATTCACCAAGCCACATTAGATTCCTCCAATGTTCGAAACGCATTCGCATGGTTCTGGAACTTCATCTGGCTGTACTACGCCTCCCTGGCCTGCACGAAGCTGTCGATCCTGTTGCAGTATCTTCGCATCTTCCCACACACAAACTTCACACGGGCGTGCTATGTCCTCCTATGCATCGTCGTCGTATGGGGCATATGGGCGGTATTCAGCGGGATGTTCACTTGTGTCCCTGTAGCGAAGTTCTGGACAGAGTCATCTTGGGACATTGAGGGTTGCATGCCACGGCTGGCGCTCTGGTGAGTTTTTCGAATGCCGGCCAGCGATTCTTACCACTCACATATGTTCAGGTATTCCAATGCGGCCATCAATATTGCGACCGACTTGGCGACGACGCTACTGCCACTTCCTTTGATTCATCAGTTGGCCATTCCTCGGAGGCAGAGAATGATACTGATGTGGGTGTTTGCATTGGGCGGATTGTAAGCAAATTGTCGCACGAGTGGCGATTTCGGAATACTGACGCTTTGCAGCACCTGTCTCATGTCCGTCCTCCGTCTAGCGTACATCTACCCATTGGCGGTGTCGCCGGATACCACTTGGAATTCCCCATTGCCAGCCATTTGGAGCTGTGTGGAGGCAAACACTGCGATCCTCTGCTCATGCGCTCCGACATTGAAGGGTCTTATCCAGAAGTTCTTCCCAACGGTGCTCGACTCTATTCGATCACACCAGACACCTGTCTCCGGCCAGTCCGAGTCTACGCAAGACTCGTTGAAGAAGAGCGCAGCAGACTCACGCATTTCTGTTCGCCCTCTGCCATCTCTGCGCGCAGCAGCGAATGAGCGTATGCAACGCGGCCACAAACGAGCGAAAAGCGGCAATTCGCCCTTTGCAGACTGCTTTCGAAGGAGAGGCAGTGAGGCAGCATCGGAAGAGGGCATCGTCGAGCTCGCCAGCCTCTCGGACCATTCGCATGGCTCCAACGACAGCTCGGGGACTCGTAATGACATTGAGGTAGAAACGAGTGTGGATCAGGTCACTCGTGAGCGGCGAGGCTCCGACCCACCAGTGCCGGAAAGGTATATACCAGTCCAGGGGATCAACAACACCAGAGTTTCTGCAGGCGGTGCGCAAAGACAGTGGCAGGTCGAGCGGCATACGATCTATGATTCGCACCAACACGGGCAAGCCAATAGTTGAGGCGATGTTTAGATTGCTAGGAACGCATTTGTAATGGGCAGTAATGAGTCAGACGACTTGCAATGGTAATTGTGTATGTTGATGGAAGTGGCCGGTGAGATAGTGTATTATAATCACATCAAGGCCTGCAACTCTTGATCATGTAACGTTCGAGAAAGTCGTTCCAGTCCATACTGAAAACGTTCTGTGCCACCTAAGTAGGTTGGCATCAGATTGTAACATTTGCTCAGCGGATTCAGAAGAGTGGGTCTGCAGTGCGGACAACGCTGTGCGATGACCTCGAGCCTGCCATCGTCATGTTCCTGCATGACCATCCTCCATTGAGACCTGTGCCTCTGCATTGCCACTGCCACTCTCCCAATTGATCTAGTATCTGAATCAAAACACGAGGCTCCCGGTAAACATGGCACGATCGATGGCAGAGCGGGCGCAAATGGGCACGCCCGCCCCAGAGCTGCTTGCTGTACGGCTCCAACAACACTACACCATCGCAACGCAATGTGGCTGATCATAAGAAGGCGATCAAGGAATGGCCTTTTCCTGACCTTTCCGGTGGAGATGCCAACCCATCGAGTGTGGACATGCGCAACCGTCGAGGTGCTCACCTCGCCAAGCTACGCCACCTCTACCCGATTCCAGGACCAGTCCCCGAAGTCATCGAGTCTGAGCACCATGTCGCTGTTCGTGACGGGTCTACGCGGCTCGTGAAGATCTATACTCCGGCCGTGAAGCCTGCCAAAGGCAGCCCGCTCATAGTCATGATCCATGAGGGCGGGTGGTGCATGGGCGACCTTACCGACGAGGATCTCGATTGCCGCATGTTCGCCCGCGACCTTGGAGCTGTCTGTGTCAATGTGGATTACCGTCTAGCACCAGAGCATCCGTACCCAGCTGGCGTCAACGACTGCTGGGACGTGCTGCAGTGGTGTGCAGCGACAGCATCACCAGGATCTGATCTACTGCCGTGTGACCCCAAGCTCGGCTTTCTAGTCGGGGGTGCATCCGCTGGTGGCAACCTGAGTGCTGTTATGGCGCAGTTGTCTCGAGACAACAGCCTGTCGCCTCCGATCACAGGGCAGTATTTGTGCGTGCCTGCTACACTATGGGTTGATGCCGTACCTGAGAAATGGAAAGCCGAGTACACTTCCCGCTTCAACAATTATGTAGATCCTGTGCTACGCTTCTCACCGGAAGGCGGCGACGTCTTGATGGACAGCTTAAAGCCAGACACGAAGTCACCACTCTTCAGCCCATTGCTGCATCCGAACCTCAAAGGTCTTGCGCCTGCCTATTTCCAAGTCGCCGGGCTGGACCCGTTGCGGGACGAAGGCCTACTATACGAGAGGGTTCTCCGCGAGGAGAATGGTGTTGCTACCAAGATTGATGTGTACAATGGTAAGATCAAAGCTAACACAATCTTCACCTGCATGTCCACCTTACTAACACCTCCCCAGGCTACGGGCACATGTTTTGGACGAATTGGCCAGAACTGCCACGCAGCAAAGAATTTGTGCAAGATACGCTCAAAGGAGTGAAGTGGCTACTCAATATGTAGCTTCTTATACAGGTCTCTCTATAACAAACGGGATCACCCATGTTGCAGGCTTCAGACTGTCCGTTTTCAAAGTATTGCGGCGGAAGCTCACTTTCCCTTAGACGAGCTCAGACTTCGCATTGTTTGCGTCTACCGTCTTCTCGGCCTCAGCAGCGTCGGTAACGCCGAAGTACTCGGTGAGGTTGGCGTATCCACCTCCACCAAGCGGCCAATCCTCGCCATTGAGCCAGAGTGCGTATTTAAAGCTATTCGATCGTCAGTAACGAGCCCATATGTATGTTCTAGGACACTTCTTTGGACTCACTCCGTCGCCAAGGTTTCCGGAACGATAAAATCGTAACCGCCTTTGCCAGCAGGCATCACCCTCTTTTTGAAAAGGTCATCGACCTTGGCCCAGCCGTCCTCGGTCTCCCTCACGAGTAGAAGTTCAAGCTTCTAAAGCCGTACAACAAACACTCTGTTAACACTTGTCCATCGTGTTGGGGACGATTGAGAAGCATGCAATAAGTTGGACTGGGAGGACCTACGTAGAAACGGGTAGTCTCATAGTTGATGTGGTAGGTGACACCCCTCTCAACAGGATTAACAACACCACCTGGCAGACGGTCCATATAGATCTCAGCGGATGCAACTCCAATGCTAGCGAGCAGGCCAGCGCAGCAAGAAGTGAATTTCATTGTCGATGTAATTGGCGAAGTATCGATGCACAGTATCCTAAGCACTGCAAGGCCAATAGCTATGATCCAGAATCACTGATTAGAGTGCGAGAGATCGAGACTTTATGTGTTAAAACAAGAGCGTCTCCGTGTCGAATGCCAAATCGATGTGATGCTAGTACACACAACACAGCCTTCCTCATCCACTGTAGGATTGCCAAGCCGATTGGGCGGCATAAGCTTAGTCCGAAATCATAGCGGAAAAGGTGGAACAAACGGCTTTAGGAACGGGGCTGTGAGGTGAAGCTCAGACAGTATACTGCTAGAGCACTGTGTACTGCGACATATCGACGACGGAGAATTAGCTCCGCACGTTAAGTGCAATCACACAGCCCTCAGCACATGGACGACGGTAGATAGTGAACCAGAGCAAAAATACGCGCTATTGATCTCTAAGCCTCTTCCATCCCCTCTCTTCAGACCACATCCGCAGATAACGCCGCGCTAAGCCTCATAGCCATGGTCCCATTGTATCATGCACTCTTTCAAGCCTCACATCCCCATGCAAAATGTTGAATCCACTGTCCCAAAACGCTACAGCTCATCACTGCAGCGCACCCGAACAAACCGGCTCCTGCTTCAACTCCTCTTCATTCAAGTCATAGGACTTCGTAACCTCACTCATACGGATAACCTGACTCTGATCTTCCCCGTACCGCCATAGACAGCGCCCGGATACAGGAGTCCGCACCACCAACCCCACCACCGACGCCACGGCCGCCATCGAAAGTTGGGGAAAGAATTCGTCTTCCTGTCGTCGATCCGCACAATATCCATCTCATACAACCCTTCCTCCACGACCGAGCAGCAACATCCCAGATAGCTAAGCGCAGTCCCGTACTAGGGAGCCTTAGCCCCGACTTGTTGAATCACCGTCTCCCTCCCACTACCACAGACCGAAAGCTCCGAATCGGCGCGATGCCTTCCACCCGATCCTCCCTCTAAGAAGTCTGCAAAGAAACCTGCTTCGTCCCCTCGGTGACCTCCTCCAGGGCATCGCCGGCCTTGGGTTCCGTCTGGACACCATCCTTCTCCGCGTCCTCGACACCAGCCGCGCCCTTCTCGGCGGCCTTCTTGGCCTTCTTCCGATCCTTATCAGCCTTCCTGGCGGCCTTCTTAGCAGCGTCAGCCTCCTTCTGCTTCTTGAGCTCGTCGCCACCGAAAAGCTCGCGCCATTCCTTCTCCTTCTCCGGCTTGATCGTCTTGAACAGATGGGCGGCCTTGCCGATCTTGTGGCCAGGCTGGATGGACGAGGCGGACCACTCGTCGGGGATGATCAGGAGTTCAGCCTGGAGCTGGTCAAGGATGGCGCGGGTTGTGGCGGGGAGGTAAGGGGCGATGACGGAGGCGAGGAGGTGGATGTGGTTGACGGCGGCGTAAACCACGGCGTCGCAGCGGGGACGTTCGTTCTGGAACAGGGCGTTGTCCAGACGGTTGTCCTGGAGCAGCTTGTTGCCGAGGGAAGACAGCTCACGTGCGCAGACAAGACCGGCTTTGAGGTGCACCGCGTCCATCTCCTCTCTGTAGCGCTTCAGGATTTCATTGGCCTCCTTGACGTGTTGCTCGAGGCCCTGCTGGACTTCTTCGCGGACCTCTCCAGCCTTGGGAGGCGACGGGACGACGGAATCGTAGTTGGCGCTGTTGACGTATTTGAGGACCCGGTTGACAAAGTTACCGAAGTTGGCAACGAGCTCATTGTTGTTGGCCGCGATGAATCCGTCCCACTGGAACTCGGTGTCGCTCGTCTCCGGACGGCGCATGAGAAGGAAGTATCGCCACACATCTGGAGCGACGCCGGTCTCCTTGGCGCTGGAGCCGAAGACGCCAATGCCACGGGACTTGGAGAACTTGCCGCCTTCGTAGTTGAGGTACTCGGTCGTTGAAAGCGTGTTCAGCATGGTCCACTTGTCACCGGTGCCCAGCTGTGACGAAGGAAAGACGACAGTGTGGAAGGGCACATTGTCCTTGCCCATGAACTGGTACAAGCTGACGTTGTCCGGGTTTCGCCACCACTTCTCCCAGTCCTTGGTGTATCGTGCGGTGATTGAGACATAGCCTATGCAGGCGTCGAACCAGACGTACAGCACCTTGTCGTCGTAGCCTGGCAACGGGACAGCCGTACCCCACTTCAAATCTCTCGTGATACCTCTCGGCTTCAGACCTTCCTTCAACCACGCGTTCGTGATGTTAATGCCGTTCTCGCTCCAGTAGCCAGTCTCATGCGAGTTCTTGTTCCAGTTGCCCACCTGCTCCTGCAGCTTGTCCAACAGGAGGAACACATGCTTGGTCTCTCTCGCCTCTGGGGTGGCACCGTCCAGCTTACACCGGGGGTTCTTGAGATCCAGTGGGTCGAGCAGATGTCCGCACTTGTCACACTGGTCTCCTCGTGCATCAGCATAACCACACAGCGGGCACTCGCCTTCTACGAAACGGTCGGCCAAGAAACCCTTGTGCTGCTCGCAGTAAGGTTGCGTGGTGGTGCGCTCTTCGAGATAGCCATTCTTATGGAGCTTCAGGAAGATATCTTGGGCAATGTCCGTCTGCTCTTGAGTCGGAGTGCGGCCGAACTGGTCGAATTCAATCTCGAACCAGTCGTAGACTTCCTTGTGGATGCGATTGTACTTGTCGCACAGCTGTTCCGGCGTGACCTTCTCTTCGATCGCCTTGGTCTCTGTCGCGGTTCCGTATTCGTCTGTACCGCAGATGAAAAGCGTCTGGTGGCTGCGGGCTTTGCAGTAGCGGGCGAACACGTCGGCCGACAGGACGGAGCCAATGATGTTGCCCAAGTGTGGGACGTTGTTGACGTAAGGCAGAGCGGAGGTGATGAGGGTGTTCTTCTTGCCATCCTGCGGCAGAATCACCTCTTTGGCGGTGCCGTTGCTCGCCATATTCGCTGCCGTATGTCGGGTTTCGCGAGCAGCCGGCGTGGCCTATTGATGTGGCAGTGGGATTTGATTGAGTACTCGGGTCGCACTTGACGCCAACCTCGCTAAATAAACGCAATGAGGTGACCAGTCTCCGTCTGTTTGCTCGAATGTTCTGCCGATCAGGTAGAATGGATCTCAAACAATATTCTTGATTTATTTGTCTTTTAGCAAAAAAAGTCACCACACAGTCATCGCAAAGAAGATCCAGAAACGGCGCGGGGCAGAGGTGGGAAGGGCTGCGTGAACAAGGGTCCTCGGATCCAGTTCCGCTAACCATTCCTTATCGATAAGCGTCTCTATCAAATCAGTCACATCACATCAGTATTCTTTCAAGGAGAATTAAGATCTTCTGCCTCGAAGATTTCCAGCTGTTTTAGTCTAGAGGCGAAGAGGGAAACAGTCCAAGTAAATGCACTGGTCAATATATTATTGAAAATGGCAGACACCCAATCAGACCCCTTCGACTCCCTGCTCAACCTCGAAGACGAGTACTTCACCGAAGGCTACAGCCTCGGCGTCTCAGACGGGACACGAGCAGGTCGAATCGAAGGCCGGATCTTCGGACTAGAAAAGGGGTATGAGAAAGCCCTTGAAATGGGTCGACTGGGCGGGAAAGCCCATATATGGCAGACTCGGTTACAAGTACCAAGCGATCAGCAAAATCAAGACCAACAGAGCCAAAATGGGACGGCCAGTATTAAGCCGTTGAAGGGGAGCGAGAGACTTCGGAAGCATGTGGAGAGATTAGTCGAACTGACGGAGCCCGAAAGCCTGGAGACGAAGAACGAAGAGGAAGCGGTGAATGAGTTTGACGAGCGGCTCGCGGGGGCGAAGGCGAAGACGACTTTGATTTCGAAGATTGTGGGCGAATCGTCATCTCCTTCCTCTACTCCATTTGTTGACGGCGGAGGCGTTTCTTCGCCCGGCAGAGCAGGTGGCCAGTCTGCTACTGCGGCAAAGGAGATGCCGTCTAGTCCCGACGAGGGAGTCGAAGTCGATATGACACATGCTGTGCGGCCGGCAAGTGGGAGCAGAGGGGCGAAACCACCGAAGCGGAGTGGCGAGATGGAAGATTTTGTTGGATTGCCGCAGGTCAAGAAGGCGTCGAATTGAAACCAGAGAGAAAAAAAAAAGTTGAAGAGAAGAAGATGGTCGATTTCGTTCTGGGAAAAAAACCAGGTCTTGACTGTTTTGGCTGGATTTGTAAAAAGCAGCTACATCGCATACTACCAACGCCAGGAACACCACGCTCTGGAGGCCCCTCAAGCAAGCTAGCAAAAAAGTACCCTCAGCTGAAACCATCTTTTCCGGCAAGTCCATTCATGTCGCAGCGGCTACACCGCCGTTGGCATCACCACCCTGCACCTGCTGTCCACCGTCCTCACCACCACCGTCTGCAGAGACCGTCGGGCTATCGACCTTGGGCTTCTTCGCATCTGACGCACCATCGATCTGAGGAATATTACCCCCCACGGTATTACTCACATCAGCCAACGCGGGTCTCTTGACTCCAACACTAGTCGGTGGTCGATACTGATTACGATTCTGCATCGACTGGCCTCCACCCGGCGCACCGATCCGTCTATTCGCATCCGCGGAAGGATTGACAAAATTGGTCCTCATGGGCGTCGTTGGTCCATTAGCGGCCTGGCCGCCACCACCACCTCCGCCTCCTCCTGTCATAGCGCCGCCGCCACCGCCGCCTACCTCACTCCGCCTGATCGGAGCAGACCTGCCGGGATTGATCCCCGACGTTCTACGAATAGAAGGCGAGTCAGCGTGCGGGTTGAAACGCATGCTGTCCGCATCCGGTCTGCTCGCTGGCGGTTCTTTCAGGAGGTCCACGCTACGGCCCGTGACGAAGCCCTTCGGAGCATCCAGTGGAGGCGGACAAGGTAAAGGGAGGCCTTGCTCATCTAAGAGTTGGCCGTCTGGGTTCTGAACGCCGGGCGGCTGGTTCTGTCCATTCGTGTTGGAATTGCTGGAAGCGGTATCGGCTACTGTTGTGGCGGAAGAGGGATTTGAGCGACTGGCATCGGATGCGGCTTGGTTCGCATTCGGTTTTTGTTGATGTGGCTGATGGGTAGGGTTATTTGAGCGTTGTTGGGGAGGCTGCGGACCGCCATTTTGTGCTGGCAAAGGTCGTTGTTGCTGCATATGATTTTGTGGTGCATTCTGCTGCGGTACTCTGGAGTTACCATTCTGCACATGAGGGGGAGGCATTCTTCCAGCTTGCGCCTGCATTGCGTTATTCTGCGGTCTCTGCACTGGCTGCGGCTTTTGCGGCGCTTGCACACTTGTTACTGGCGCTGGTGATTGCACATTTGGTGGACGCAGGTGTGGCATCGAGTGCATTCTCTGTACTCCACCATTTCTCTGTGCTCCACTTTGCTGTGGCTGCGGCCCGTTGATTGCTTTCTGCACAGCTGGTGACTCAATGGCACTCATCATGCTTGTGTCGTCTAGTTGCACCTCATCAGGATGAGTGAAATCGTCTTCATTCAGCATCGCACCTCCAAAGTCCTCTTCAAGCTCCGCCGACCCAAAGGATGCGGCTGACTGCATACTACTCTGCCGTCTCGCTGCAGCTGCATTCTTTTCTTTCTGCGCGTCAGCCTCGGCGATACTCTCTTTCTTGACCGGCGCATAGTCCGGATGTCTGTGCAAGTTTTCGGCGTCCCATTTGCTTGGTGCGACCTTTAGTTTGGTCACCTTCTGCAGGTAATCCTTGTCATAGAGACAGTTACCCAATACATTTCCGAAGTTTCGCAACGCCCTTTTCAACGCGTCCGTCGCAGCCTCTTTCTTTGCTTTCTCAAACGCCGCTGCCTTGCCCTTGCAATTTTCAATGTGTCCGTACCCTATATCCTCATGGAAGGTGCCATCTCGAACGGTGACGCGCACGATGGTGCTTAAGCCGAGAGTGATCTTCCCATTGGTCGGGTTCTCGTCTACGAAGTCGATCTGGACATTTTGAATGGCAGAGCTCCAGCCGTTAAAGCCGAATACCTCGTTCGCAAGATTGATGACTTTCTCGGCAGCTAGATAGTGAACTTTGCCGCCGCCTGCGCCGGGGCGGGTGGAGATGTATTCGGGACCGAGCTGCTTGTCGAGACGAGACTGGAGAGTGGCGATCTCACGGGCGGTGTAGGAGTTTGGCGCGGGATTTGCGGGGAGGAATGGATTGGTCGTTGCGGGTGTGTCGCGGTGTTGGTCACCTGGTCTGGTGGGCCGTAAGTCGCGTGTGGTATCGATGCGGTAGAATGTTGACTACTTACAGAGGCATTGTGAACCATCGCTTGAGCTACTACTGACTTGCACCTGGTAATATGGACACACCAAGTATCTAGGTATGCTGACTATACGGGTGGTGACGGCGAATTGTGGGCGGAAAGTGACATGGAAGTGAGGTTGATGCTCTCGAGATGGTGTCTGGCTGCGTGCTCGAGTGAAGCGCGCCGGATGACGCGACGAGGGCGCTCCGGCAGCGGCCGCCGGTTAGCGTGACTGTTGCCTGATCACGTGACCTTTGTCGGATTGCAGGTTGCCAGAATACATAGTAGCCAAGGTACATTAGGTAAGGTATGGCTTTGTCGGCGAAACGTCAATAAACTCCGACGCTGGGAGCTTACGACGGGGACGGTCTGGACGGTTTCATGTTGTCTGCCGTCTCCAGGGAGGATTACATTGCACGAAAGGATCGACGTCGACAGCGGCACATAATCCCGACACGATAGGACGACGGACCTGAATCCCGATAGAAAAACATCAGGCAGGCTGTGTCACCAACGTCTCCGCGCATCACGAGACTAGGTACCCAGCCCGGAGCTTCGGCTTGACCAACCGCGGACAGCTGGCAGAGCGTTGCGCATACATCAGCATACGGTCGGTACTCAGCGACAAGAGCCTACATCGCAAGGGAATAGAGTGGATCAAGACGAGGGAGAACCACCAAGTGCCACTAGGCGAAAACAGGCTTGAAGGAGGGAGGCGCAAGTGCGCAAGTCAGGGATGAGTGGGCAATAGGAAGGAACGCGCATTTGGGACTTCAGTAAATCATACTACACCTCATCATCACTATGCCTCTCAAACGAGGCGCACCTTCGCAGTCATCATTATGGCCCTCTTTACTACCCATGCTCGCTGCCATGACGGTATTATGGACACCTCTGGCTTCTGCGCAGAAGTCCGCGGCCGACTACTATGTGCACTCCCTGCCTGGCGCGCCGGAACCCTTGCTCAAGATGTTCGCCGGGCATATGGAAATCACTCCAGAACACCACGGTAATCTCTTTTTCTGGCTGTATAAGAGCCGACATATCGCGAACCGGCAGAGGACGGTGCTATGGCTCAATGGCGGACCAGGCTGCAGCAGCATGGACGGTGCACTGATGGAGATTGGACCATACCGAGTGGGCGAAGGTGGCAACCTCACATATAACAATGGGAGCTGGGACGAGTTCGCCAATGTGCTTTTCGTCGATAACCCGGTCGGAACGGGATTCAGCTACGTCGACAGCAACTCCTATCTCCACGAGCTCGACGAAATGGCAAAGCAGATGATCACCTTCCTCGAGAAGTTCTTCGCTACCTTCCCCGAGCATGAAACCGACGATCTTTACATCGCAGGCGAATCCTACGCAGGTCAGCATATCCCTTATATCGCCAATGCCATCCTCGACCGCAACAGTCAAAATCCACAACACCACTGGAATCTTTCGGGGTTGCTGATAGGCAATGGATGGTTGAGCGGGACGGATCAATATCTGAGCTACATCCCTTTTGCGCATGAGGCCGGCCTAGTCAAAGTCGACAGCGACCAGGATAAACAATTACAGGAACAGCAAAAAGACTGTGTCACCGCCCTTGACAAAGGTGGCAAAGATAACGTCGACGTCCCCACCTGCGAGGCCATTCTGCAAGACATCTTGCGCGTGAGCATGAGAGATGGGAAGTGCGTCAACATGTACGACGTGCGACTCGACGATTCCTACCCTTCATGCGGCATGAACTGGCCACCGGACCTCTCCAATGTGACGCCTTACCTGCGTCGGAAGGACGTAACAGATGCGCTGCACATCAACCCAGACAAAAAGACTGGATGGGAGGAATGCAACGGACAAGTCGGTAACGCATTCAAAGCATGGCACAGCAAGCCCTCCATCACCCTCCTCCCCCGAATCCTCGAAACAGTTCCCATTGTCCTCTTCTCAGGCGACCAAGATCTAATCTGCAACCACATCGGCACGGAAAACCTGATCTCTTCTCTGGAATGGAACGGCGCAAAGGGGATGGAGACAGAGCCTGGGCACTGGGCACCAAAGCGGGACTGGACATTCGAAGGCGAGCCCGCGGGAACGTACCAAGCCTCTCGGAACCTGACCTACGTGAAATTCTACAACAGTAGCCATATGGTCCCATTCGACTATCCACGACGGACAAGGGATATGCTGGACCGCTTCATGGGGGTCAACATCGCCTCGATCGGCGGCCAGCCGGCCGATAGCCGGATCGACGGCGAGAAGACGGCACCGGATACCAGCGTGGCGAAGAACTCGACGCTCGCGCAAGAAGCGGAGGACGAGAAAGTCGCGGCCGCGAAGTGGTCCGCGTACCGGCGCTCGGGCGAAGTGGCGCTGGTGTTCATGGTCATCGCCGTCTCGATCTGGGGCTACTTCATCATCCGCGCGCGTCGGCGGCGAGCAGGGTATAGATCAGTCTTTGGCGCGGATCCGTACGAGGGCGGACTTGGGCTCGATGGCGGTAACTCGTCCCGGAGCAAGTTCCGCGAGGAAAGGGATGTAGAGGAGGCGAGGGAATATGATGAGGCGGAGCTGGATGATCTGGGGGATAAGCGGAGGAGGGACGATGGGAGGATGGAGCAGGATCATTTCGATGTTGGGGATGATGAGGATGAGGAGGATGAGAGGAATGGGCGGGTCAGGTAATGACGCGATTTGGGTAATTCTTCTTTTTTGCAAATGATGGTTTTGCATTTGCTTTGGCGTTTGTGTGTTTGGGACGGGGATTGGCGAGTGCGCATGGATACAGGATCTTGTCGCGATAGATAAAATGGTGTATGCTAGTGACCTTTCTCATCTCTTGTGTTCCTTTGGCTTGAGACCTACTGTGAACCATGCGTCATGCTTAACTATTCGCTTCAGAGTGTCAATGATGCTGACGTCGATAGTTTCTCGTTCCCATTCATGAATTAGCCTAGCACCTCTTTCTCTCGAGGCGCTACTCGCGGTCTGAGAAGCAGATCGCAGTACATGCAGTACGGAAGGTGCATCGGTCAGCGGGCTGAAATTGCTGACAGCATGTGCTCCTCGGGGCCGAATTAGAGTGTTCCCACAACTCTGTTCTTCGCTACTCAGACCTACATAGTACCTTATCCATCCGACGTATTCATCCGACGTCACGTATGGCAGAGATGATTGAGGCATGATCCCAATCCTCCCACACGCCTGGGACTGACACCGCTTCGAAGCATGAAGGAGCTGCTTTTTAACCGGATGGCGTATAGCCGCCGCCGCCGCCGCCTCCGCCGCCTCGTCGCCTCCTCCCGCCCTATTATTACTTGTACCCCTGCACGGCGGCAAGCGCCAGATATGCATGATTATCATAAGACGTGCCTCCTACCAATCGACGTTTTCGCCCTCGGGATGCTCGGTCGCGAGGCTGGAAGTAGGCGATGGATCAGGATCCTTCGAGCCCAGTGAGGACGCCATGCACTCCCGTTACCTTTGCCTTCAGTCCCGGCGACCCGCAAAGGCAGGTCGGAAGGTGGCAAGCCACCGTTGCTTTCCTGGATTGTTCCCCATTCATCAATGCTACCTATCCGAGAAAGAAACTACGTGGTAATCGCAGGCTAGGTTTGCCTCGTGCAGTCCGTGAGGTCCGAGGCCCATAATGGCTACATCTCCAACTCCGGTACGGCTCATCGTCTGTGTAGATGGTACATCTAGATCATCCTCTGGGACTGGTGAGACGCACATCCATCGTCTATACACTGGAGTCAAATGTGGACGATGTGTCGACGCATCAGGAGCAGCCTTTGACCAGCGCCCTCTATATGTGCCTGGGATCGGCTCCGCGGACGACATTCTCTCCCGCGATCGCATCCAAACCAATGTACTAGGTCAAGGCTACCTCAAGCAGGTCCACGAGGTCTACGAGGCGTGCTGCCAACTGAGAAGTACTCAAGACGAGCTATGGCTGTTTGGGTACAGCCGGGGTGCTTATGTGGTTAGGGCAGTAGCAGGCTTGCTTCACACGTTCGGTGCTCTGTTGTCTGCTGGACGGCCAGAATTCGCGAAGGACTTCAAGAAGATCGTGAAGGAAAGCAAAGCTTTTCGTGGGAAATCAAGCCTTGTTCTGAGTCCAGTGAGCATCATCTAGACAGATGCATGATTCGAGTCTTCTGAGGTTGTGCTGACCGCCGGCATCAAGGTCTCTTCTTCCTCCTCCACCGCTACAACCCGTCCAGCGGCGAAGATCAGGTTTGTCGGGGTCTTCGATACTATTAAAGCCTTTGGCGAAGATGATATTTTCGACGTGTCATTCAACAGTTCGATTCAGCATCTACGGCATGCGCTTGCTTTGAATGAGGACCGCAAAGCTCTGGCTCCGCAAGCGATCTTTCCAGACGAATTCTATCGCATGAATTTGTCCGAGTCGATGCGCAGTTTTGTTCAGGCCTACTTTATGGGCGATCATGCTGATCTTGGGGGTGCAGCCGTCAAAGCTGGACTAGGTCTTTATCCATTGCAATGGATGGCCGTGGAAGCTTCAGACTGCGGACTTTCCCTCACAACACCTAGCTCTTCGTCGACGTCACATAAAAGCCTCTTGTCCTCAGTGCTCCCCACGGCCAGCAGTGGGGGAGAAGCTGCTTGGTGCTTTACATCTGCAAATGGTATCAAGACACACATGCGAGACGTCCGAGGGCTGCACTCACCAAGCGACTCGCGGAACGGAACTGCGTTACGACTAATTTCGAAATATGGAAGCATTCGACAGAAGCGGCAACGCGAGATCTTCACCTCTGTAGGGTATCTCAGGGGATTCTGCGACTGGGCACCCCAAGGCACTATCTTGCATCCATCCGTCTATATGCTTGTCGATGAGAATAGCAGCATCACACTGGAGATGCGAGAAGTCAAGTTGCAACGCTATTTGGAGGACTGGCGAGACAAGATGCTTGGATCTAAAGATGGGATCGTAAACCCTGGCTTCTGGCTTGACCAGGACGACGATGATGCGCCAGACCCCGGCCCCCTGCGTGTACTGGTCTGCGGCAACACAGGGGTGGGTAAGTCGACATTGATCAACAAAACTTTTGGAGTGGATGTGGTAAGGATGACAAAACGCCAGATGGAGCAAATCCAGGTAGAAGCTAATGACCACCCGTGCAGACGCAGAGCTCGGACCGGACTAGAGGCATACACGACGTCCAAGAGGAAATTGCCTTCGATGGACGGCCGGATCTCATCGTGCATGACTCTGGAGGTTTCGAAGCTGGCGCCGACAGCGAGTTCCTGGCCATCGAGCGATTCCTCCAAGAGAAGTCTGCAAAGGTCAATGTCAGTGAAAGGCTACACGTTATCTGGTAAGTGGACTACCATATTCGTTTCTCCGGAGACTTCGCCGGGCTTTCGGGAGACTCTGGTAACTCGTGATAGGTTCTGTATCGATATCAACAGCCCAAGGACGCTGCAAACAGTGACTGAAAAAGTATTCCAGGCTGTGTCTCGCTATGCAGATGATGTACTTAGATCTTCCCTATCACGAATTTAATACCTACTGATGCCGAACACAGGTACCTATAGTCCTAGTTGCGACTAAGAAGGACGAATTCCTTGACATTGAGTTCGGTATTCACCGAAAGGCCTTAAAGAAAGCTGGCCAAAGATTGGACGAAGACGCCTGCGATGCGTACGCTGAGGAAAAGCTTCAGGACAGGGTTGGTATGATCAGATCTGAAATGGAGAGCGTTCCTGGCGGCAGGTTGGAAGCCTGCGTAGCCGTTTCACAAGGTGACTTGATTGAACATATACTCCAAAGGCCTTCGGACAACTGCTAACTTCTGTGATCAGACGATGCCGGCTCCATCGCCGACCTCAGCAAGACAACCTCCCATTGTTTCGACACGGACAAAGTGCGTCTCCTCTACATACGAGCACAAGTCGCGCGTATCGATCTCAAGATTGACATGGCCTTGTGTGAAGCGAATCGTCGCTACAAACGCTTGGTCTACGAAGCAGCTGGTAGCGGTTTTGCGCCGGGCGGCGCCACGATCAGCCGAAAGTTTTCCACTACAGGTATCACCAAAAGAATCATCGCCTGTTTTGGTTTGCCAACCGTCAGTGCCGAAATGGCGCTTAACGCATTGAACACCAATGTCTGGAATGTCCTACCACAAAATCTTGTCTTGGCTCTCGCAGAAGCCCTTCACGTCGTCGGACTCATAGGCGGAATGAGCGGTATACCCGTCTTTCTTGTCTCTGGCAGCATCAACGCCTATTACATTGTTCCTGCCACCTGCAGATTGTTCCTCATCATGGCCTGCGATCTGACCTTCGTCCTCGCAAGATCATTCAAAGAAGTCACTTTCCGGACCAGCGGACAGCCGACAGAACGGGACGTCAACGCCGCTGCTCGTAAATACCATCTAGGGGGTTACTCTAAGCACATTCATAGGGAGGTAAAGCGCTTGATACCTCGCTGGAACGTCTTCAAAAGTTTCCAGACGGACAAGGTACACCAGGGACTGCAAGCGATTTTTGCGACATACAAAGATAGGCTTATGGAAGATGTCGACCTACCGCTTGACACAGTGAAATCGCATATTGATGCCGACTCGACAGATGCTGATTCAAGCACTGATGGTGACTCTAGCCTTTTCAACGACGTTCGATTGGCGAATGCAGCGGTAGCAGAACTTGACGGACGTCGACCGGTTGCAGAGCTAGAGGCAGATGCAACCTTAGTAGAGCTTCCGGATAACGGATTAGCGGAACTGGCTCATAGCCGCAGCACGGTCAAGAGGCCTAGTGAGGTGGCCTATTTCCCGACGGCAACGACACAAATGGGGTGGAGCTAGAGTACTTGTGGACACTATGGCTCTTTCCTTTGTGACAGGCCGCCCTTTTTCCGGCGATAGAAATACGAGTTCTTTGTATTGAGATCTGGAATATGAACCTCCTTATCCCACGCACAACCGTCGACGACGATGACAACAACACAACATTCCGTACTACGCCCATACAGTTCAAAATGGCACCACGACGACGGTCCTCTTCGCGTCGTCGCTCAACGGAGGCCATGCTCGCTTCCGAGCCAAGGACGCCTAATGGCACACCAGCGTACGGGACAGCCGAGTACAAAGCATGGCTGAGCAAAGGCTTCGGCTGGTCAGCCAAAGACCACGAAAGCCCCGTGCAGAAAAAAGGGCAAGAAAGGCGTTCGAAAGGCAAGAGAGACTGGATGCCATGTTCGCATCGTACAACCGTGCACTTCAGTGGAATCTTGATAATCCACACACGCTAAGAAAGAAGGGATACTGTATCCGCCCACCAGAAGAACCAATAAGCGAACCGCCCTCTCCAGACACGTCAACGCAAATGGCTGCAGAGCAGTCGCACATAGAAGAAGCAGGAGGATCGCGACAGCGAGCCGAAGAAGAATTTCGAGAGGTTTACATTGCCAACGCCGTCGCTAGGGGCTTTGAGCCGTGGACTGCTGAATTGGTCGACATCCAAGACGGTGAGCATCGGTTTCGATGGCCGGCTGGCCAACACTTTGACTATCTCGCATGGTGCCTCTGGGTGGGGGTGGAGCCTCGCTTCCATGCGACTGCAGTGTTCACTCGCAGAGGTCTTGAGAATTGGGAGAATCGTCGTACGTTCACCTTAGAGGAAGCACAAGCTCGTGAGAGGAGAATTTCACGGCGTTACTGGGGTAGGGACCGAAGCAACACAGCGGCACAACAGAGATTAGACGAAGCTAATAGGCAAGAAAGGCTGGAAACTCAACGAAGAGCATCGGAAGAGAGGGCTCGTCGGAGGGATGAGAGGAATCGGAGGAAGGCTCTACAACCTCGCGTTAGGGACGGCAAGCTTCATATCAATATGAGCGGTTCAGGCCCGCGAACTGGGAGAGTCACCAGGAGTCAATCGTCTTCCTCTCAGGCACCGAAACTTGGTGCAGATGAGAGTCTGCCCAGCAGCCGACGCACTTCTAGTGTTGCAAGCAGGAGGAAATCGACCGGTAAGAAGCGCACCCGCGCTGAGGAGGCCATGCTTCGGTTCGTGTAGGGTCGATCGTAGAGTCGAGACTTCTTTGTCTAGAATGTCGCTTTGTCAAATAGATGCCGTGTAGAGAAATTCTGCGTATCATCCGCTTCCGGCGAGCCTTGAACTCGAGAGTTCCACGACTGTCCCTTTGTCTCCTTTGAACTGATTGTATATTGAGCAGTTTCTTCGAGGCTTTGATCGGGCTACCACTGAGTAGCTCATCAGCCGGCGTAACGACCTAAAGGGTGAAGATACCATATCACAAACGATCGCGCCGGCAGTCCAAAAACAATGGTCAAAGTAAAGAGCAAGGGGCCCGAGCCTTCAGCCAACAGACTCAAAGTCGAAGGCAAAGACTCGAAGCCCGAATCCAGCAAGATCAAGAAAGAAAGCAAAGAACAACAGGCCCAACGCAATACGATCAAAGGCGAAAGGAACAGCAGCGAAAGCAGCACAGCTCGATCATCTTCCCCAAGGAAACCCAAACACGAAACCCCTCCTCCACCCCTTGAAACAACCACACCACGGGGCCGTCCTCAAGCCCGCAAAACCTCCTCCGCACGCGTCAGTCATCAAGTCCAAGCTAACAAAGTCCGACGTCAAGACAACCGGCGAAGCAGGAACCCCTTAACGCCGACGACGCAGTCGGCGATTTCAAAGGAGCGGAAGTTCCGACGGATGGTGAGACAGAGGGAACGGGAGGCGGAGATGGAGCAAGTGTTGAGGAGGGAGGAGACGTATTTTCGGGTTCTGCGGAGTGGGAGGCGATGGCGGGTTTTGGGTGGTGCGAGGGCTAGGTAAAGGAAGTGAAAGATGTTCTGGGATGATGCTGGTTTGGGAGGTGGTGGGTGTTGATTTCTTTAGGGCGATGTGCCTTTCCCCCCTTCCGCTTGCTTTCCTTTTTCTCCCCACTGCTAAGGGAATCTGAGCGAAACATTTGGCAGCTATAGTATTACATGGCCGCCTGCCTGTGTGGAGACTGAAAGAATCCTCTTGTGGTCGGGCCTGCTTTGCTTGCAGCGTGCACATCCTACGCCCTGGTCTTGGATATCCTCATGCAATGGAAGCATCTGCGTATAACTTTTTCTTTCGTCCGCGGAACCTTGCGGGTCACCCTTTTCTGCAGTAGGATTGACAATGCCCCGACATTTCCCTTATCTGGGGTTTGGTCTCGGCGATCGAACGCCATGCTCCATCGCGCCATGCTATACCCACCGTAACCATGAATCATTTACCCTCGTACAGCCTCAGGAACTCCTCTCCCTTTCAAGAATCCCTCTCAGGACGCTGCGGAATACCAAAGATCACGTCCCACTCGCCTCACGATAGAAAGCCAACGTCTTGCCCGCGCCAGCCGTCACAAAAGTCTCGTTCCGCTGCGCAGCAGCCTTCGGCAACCACTTGACGGCCCAAAGACAATTGTCGGACTCGGTCTGGGTAGCGACGCACTCGCGGCGTTCCAAGCTCCAGATCTTGGCTTTGCCGTCGTAGCTTCCCGAAAGCAAGAACTCGCCGCTCCAGTTCCAGTCCAGACTCATGATCCAGCTGGCGTGGCCGGTGAGGTTGGCGAATTGCTGGCCGGACTCGGTGGAGTAGAGGGAGATGATGCGGGCGTCGCCTGCGACGGCGAGGTATTTGTTAGCGGGGGAGAATTTGACGCTGCGGACGGGTTTGATGAGGCCTGTGAGAGAATGTACGAGACGCATGGTGGTGTTGTTGAAGATGTAGACGCTGCCGTTCTGGTGGCCGGACGCGGTCATGTCGCCGTTGGGGCTGATGTCGACGGCGAGGCCGAAGGAGCCTTTGGTTTCGTATTGGACCATTTTCTCCGCGGTGCCGGATTCCGAGAGCGTGTGCGTGTCGTAGACGTTGATGCGGCCGTCGTGGGTGGTGGTGGCGAGGGCGCGTCCGTCGTCGCTAAGGGCGACGGCCCAGCATTCGCCTGCGGATTTCTTGTCCGGTTTGATTTCGCCTTTGGCTTCCCAGGAACCTTCTTCAGTGCATGTCCATACTTTGAGTTCGCCGGCGAAACCTGCGCTTGCTGCTGTCCTGCCGTCACCACTTGTTGCTACGTGATGGCAGCCAAGCGGGTGGACCTTTTCTAGTGTCTGTACAAGCGGGTATGGGTGTTCATCTTCGGCGCTCTCTGGGTTGATGGCTTGGCCTTTGGTGCTGTGTATGCGGATACTGGATGACCCCGAGGCGGATAGGAGCTGCGAAGGCGTCACGGCCAGAGAGAAGATGTCGGTGGGGTGTGCGTCGGCAAGGGTGTGGGTTTGGAGGTACTGTTTAGACTAGGGGCTGGTCAGCAGTTGCTTGGATCTTGATGGACATTGGTGAAGTAACTTGCCATGTTGAGCCTCACGTCCCTGCGAGAGTCGTTCGCCCGGCCTAGAAGAGCAGGATGCTGCAGATGTATAGAGCTTGTAGGTGGATGGACGAAATCGCCAGTTGCGCAGAAGGTGGGGCGGCGCAATGGGTATCTGGACGTCATCTATACCACGCTACGGCGCGCAGTCATGTGGAAGAGGTGTAATTTCGACAACGGCACGAAATCTACTCAAACTCTCATATTTCTAATGAAATATCTGTACAATAGTGTATACATAAGACAGGTCATAATACAACTGGCTCAAATCATTGAAAGCTTGCCCTTTCGCGCGTCCTCCCTTGACTCCACTGCATTGAGGGCCATCTTGTTCGATGGGTGAGAAACGCTAGCGACTGCTCGCTTGTGGAAACGACGAAGGTCGCAAGCACAGCATATGGCATTTCTACGCATGCGTCGCCCTTGTAAAGGTGTTACATCAACGCTGCCGACCCTGTCGCAAAATAATTTGGCATGTGGAGAACCACCGACTGCAGAGCATGAGTTCATCCATTGTCACCGCCCTCGGAGGCTTTGCTCCAGCTTGTCATCTCGTCACTCGGAGAGTGCTCTAGTCTTTCGTGGATTTGATTCTCTCTGCCTCCGCCTCCTCCGCCTTCCAGTCTACCGGCATCTTGCCTTTAAGTCGGCGCTCCTCATTGTAAATCTCGTACTGCTGGTCCTTCTCGGCGTCTAATTCGTGCTTTGACTTGAAGCCTGTGCTGATCCACCGCTTAATGCCTGCAAGAGAAAGGTGGTTAGCCAGTGCTTCCTTTTCCCAGCTTTTACATCTCCCATTGTGGCAGACGATACATACTCTGTACGCAGTATGGGCAAAGCACGTGCGCCCTCTTTGGCCTGCCACAAGCGCTGCACTTGTTCAATGCGGTGACATCCTTCAAGCCCTTGCCGGCCATCTGCCTATGTCGCTTCTTCATATGACTCGTCTTCTTCTTGGGCACAGCCTTGAGGATGCCCTCCCATATTTCGCCTAACAAGCTCGGAATCGGGACTAAAGCGGCGGGGAGGAGAGATGTTCGGAGGTGTTGCAGGAGAGGTATTCTTCTTCGGATGGGTGACAATGCGGCTGATTGTTGGGGAAAGAGAGATGCGCGCGCAACCGGCAGGAAGGCGGAGAGGAAGCCAGCGGAGGGGGCACGTAGCGACGCCATGGTATAGGTGAATGTAATCGTGGATGGAGATGGTAGTGGGTAGAGTGTATACCACCTGATAGCCGACCTACTGTATACCTAGGTACCAATGAAATCGACACTCCTCTCATCTCATCTCACATGAAAGTTGCGGAGCGGCTCCTCCGCTCTAGACGCGCCAAGACCTCCGCGTCGTGCGGTAGCTTCGGCTCCTTCCGAAATGGGTCTCGTCCCCTTTCCCTTTCCCTTTCCCGCGCTCCCTGGACGCTCCCGGGCTAAGGCGCCTTCCCTGGTGAAGCTGACCACCTGCACCTCCATTAAGCATTGCGACTCGTCCTTCTGGTACACCGCGCCTCCACCGTCCTCACTCCACCCCCCGACAACTCCTCCGCCCCGTCGATACCTTTCACTCGTTTAGCAACCACCTCCTCCACATCCCCAATCCCCAATGGCCACCGCAACCATGAGCGCGGGAGGCCCATCCGTCTTCCCCAAAAGCCACGTCGGCTTCGACAGCATTACCAACCAGATCGAGAAGAAGCTGCTGAAGCGCGGCTTCCAATTCAACGTCATTTGCGTTGGTACGTCGATTTCATCCCTTTCATATCGCCACGCGTCTGTCGCGACCACTGACACGACTTCATGCAGGCCAGACCGGTCTCGGCAAGTCGACCCTCATTAACACCATCTTCGCCTCCCACCTCGTCGACAGCAAAGGCCGCCTCACTCCCAGCGAGAACATCCGTAGCACGACCGAGATCCACCCTGTCACCCACATCATCGAGGAGAATGGCGTGCGTCTGCGTCTGAACATCGTCGACACCCCCGGCTACGGAGACCTGGTCAACAACGACCGCTGCTGGGACCCCATTGTCAAGTACATTAAGGACCAGCACTCCGCATACCTACGCAAAGAGCTCACTGCCCAGCGTGAGCGGTACATCCAGGACACGAGAATCCACTGCTGTCTCTACTTCATCTCGCCGACTGGCCATGCTCTGAAGCCAATCGATATCGTCGTGCTGAAGAAGCTCTCGGAGACGGTGAACGTTGTTCCCGTGATTGCCAAGTCTGACAGCCTGACATTGGAGGAGAGGCAGATGTTCAAGGACCGTATAAAGGAGGAGTTCGCCTTCCACAACATCCGCATGTACCCCTATGACAACGAGGAGTATGACAGCGAGGAAGCGGCCATGAACAGCCAGATTAAGGTATGCTATACTTCCAATCAAACTGGTGCAATGCGCATCCCACTAACAAAACCCCAAGTCCATCATCCCCTTCGCAGTCGTCGGTTCCGAGCGCAACATCAACGTGGACGGAAAGGTGGTCCGTGGCCGCCAGAACCGCTGGGGCACCATCAACGTCGAAGACGAACGCCACTGCGAATTCGTCTACCTGCGAGACTTCCTCACCCGCACGCACCTTCAGGACCTGATCGAGACGACAAGCCAGATCCACTACGAGAGCTTCCGTGCGAAGCAGCTACTCGCACTCAAGGAAAGCAGCGCGCAGGTGCACGGACAGGGGAGCAGGCCGATCAGCCCGAGCGCGGACCGCGAGCTGAGCAGACAGAGCCAGCGCGGGGCTATGAACGGGTACTAGATGCTTCTTTTGCACTGAAAACACACACAAATCATGCATTAAGAAAGAAAGAAAAGAAAAGCATCTATTACTCCCGATTCACTCCCTTCTTCACAACCAGTGGCCTAGCCTTGCTAACTTTGGGTGTCCCATGAACGAAAACCAGTCCTCCGCCTCCATTACCCTCCAATCAGCAGCAAATGGTTCCCGTAGCGAATCGCAACACGCCGGGTCATCGTGGCTTTGGCAGCCAAGGTTGAGCCAGGCCGAAGGCCTGTCAAGATGCTTGTCTTCCCCCTTCGATCTGGGGCCTTGCAGCGGATCTATGCGGGGTTGGGTTCATGACTGGCGGTTCCAGGGGATCTGACTCGAAGGGTATGCTGCGTTGTTGTTCCGCTTGCCTCCCTATGTTCTCTGTTATCTTGATACCACTTGCTTTTTAGGTCTTTTTCTTCTTCGATGTTGTGGCACAGAGGGTGGGAGGGAGGGGGGATTTGGAACGAACAGTCAGGAGGGTTGATCGAAGAAACTGAAAGAAAAGAAAAAATGAGAACCAGAAAGGATATGCGAAGCGATGGATTTTGCAGTAGAGTTGTATTTGTAGCTTTGCTGGGTTTTGCTGGCCCTTTGTTTCTTCTCGTGTGGGACGGCAGTTGCGGGCGTGGTAGGTACGTACTATAGTATAATGCTTAACACCTTTCTCGAACACATTCTTCGCAGTTTTAGTCGCATTACAACACTGCCGTTTTGACAACAGAGATGTATCGTTGATAGAGCGGAATCTCAAGGCCAGGAAGGCGCGAAGGCAAGGGGTTGCATTGGCGTGACTTCGCTTCTCGGGTTTGTTGGGATTCTTGACCTGACTTCACTTGTTTCTTCTCCTTCGTATTGCTTAGGTGTGGGCTGCAGTGTACGGCAACTGCATTCCGAAGTAGCGATCAGGATGTTCGCCGTTGACAAGTGTGCGAGATGACAATGTTCTACAGACACATCTTTGTCGCAATTCTTTACGTCGCTGCACCAAGCCGCCCAGAATCAACATGACTTCGCAAACAACACAAAAAGATGATGATATGCAATATCCCATCATCATCGCATGATGTTATCATGCGCACCTTGTCTTCGGAGTAAAAAGGCATTATACTGTGAAGTCAAAGGATCAAAGTAACGCGTACCATTATTACTAACAGGTGCTGTTAGCAACCCTGCTCAACCCTAGTAGCGATTTACACGAAATTTGCCTCAAGGCGCCGACAACTCAGCGCCATCGCTGTTCAGATTCTATGGCTCACGACTTACGCACAACCATACCTCTGTCGAACCGGCAAGGGCAGCAAAAGGAAAAGAGTAAATGCGGATGCACCATCGCTCTCACTGCAGAAAGACTGGGAAATACCAACACGGGGACGGGCAGCAAAAAGTCAAGCCAAAAGAAGAAGGGCTTGCGACAAAAGCAAAAGAAGGAGTACCGATTTGCGGTCTCTGTGGATCGAACACAGTACCTCCAGATACCGCACAGAGTAATGCTTGTTTGAACCGAAGTTTGACTTCAGTCTGGCGCTCTCCCAAGTGAGCTAAGACCGCTTCGATGGGGAGTGAGGGCTTCAAAATTGTACATGATGCTTCACATGGCAGTGAAGCGCAAGTGCCAGCCGACAGTTTTGACGTCCGACTTGTCAATGGGGGGTTGGGCGCTTTCTCCTCGCCTGGCACACGCAAAGAGTCACCCTTGTGATCTTGGGATGAAATGACTAGAGGTCAATTCGCTCTGTAAGAGACTAATTAGCGTCAAGTTACCGGTGACAGGAATGTCCTGCTCTCCACGGTTAGCGAGAGAAACTCTTGAGGACTTGGGCTCTTTTCCTCGTCCAGTGTCTTTTCATGACCCAAGTGCGGCGTACTCAGTGAATTAGTGAAGCATCGATGATCTATGTAACACCAGTATTGACATCACCGTAGGAGGGTCTCAAAGTGGGCGCCTTAGCTGAGTCGTCCGTACGGCTGTGCGATGTTATGGAAGTTACTCGACTGAGTGATCACTACCCGACGACCCAAATCGATTACGGCCGAAGAGAAAACAACGATCCTCGAAGATAGGAAGCAGATGCGCAAGTGAGGGGACAAATGAAATTCGACACGATGGAAAGATAGGCTCGAGTTTCTAATGCAGGTGGATGGCTGTTATTTGCGTAATCAGACACCAATCGTTCAACTCGCTACACTATATGCCGATAGCCGCCTGGTGAGACAAAGAGATAGCATCGCTCAAGCAGATGTGAAGTCCGAAAAAGGGCTCACAAACTAGGCCTGCTCGTTCACTTCGTGTTCAATATCCGCCACACGAGGCACTTTCGTCAGTCTTAGTCCGCTGAAAGCCGCCACTTTTTCGATCTGCAGTGTGAAGAAAAAGAGCGAGGGTCAGCGCAACTGTATATAACAGGACCCCAAGCTCCGAGTTCGCATGGTAGAAGGAAGGGGAGAAGGACAATCACGTACACATTGCTGGATCAACTCGACATCCTCAAAGCTGACGCCAATCCTCCTCGTCCCGCGTAAATGCCAACCCGTCTCACGTTTCAAGTTCTGGATCATTATGCCGGAGAGGACGACGAGTTCCGTATCGATGCCGTCGAGGATGGTATGGTCGGAGAGGTAGAGACCGTAGGTGATTTCGATGGAGAGCCAACCTGCAGAGGATATCTCAATCAGCCCCCATCTCTCGCACGCGCACGGGAATCGTTTGATGAGGGAAATAGGGATGAGAACGAGGAGCTCATACGAAAGTCTCTATGCGCCGCCATCATCTCGGCAGTCTGATTATCGTTATGTCGGTAGATCTGGCCCAGCCAGTCCTTGCCACGCTGCTGGTTCTCCGGGCCTGAGTGCCAATTCTCTCTGGTAAGGAAAAAAAGTCAGAATAGGTCCTGGTATTTTCAATGGAAAAAGCAGAGCAAGGGACGAAAGAAGCTCGATAGAGAAAGGGAGAAGAAGAAGCGAAAAGGTACAAACCTAGAGAAAGAGTAATCCCGATCCTCCTCCCTCTCGACCTCGGCCATTGAGAAAACAGCCTCAAGGGGTTTCGGCACGCCGACAACACTGACGAGTTTCACCAGCGCCTCTCTCAGCCGTCGCATCAACGCCTGGCGTTGCGATGGGGTACTGAATCCGGGTTTGGACACGAGGTAGAGGTAGAGCTGCTGGGCGAACTCGGGATGGACGCTGCCTGCGATGGCGGAGATCTGCAAGCGGTATTCATGCGATTAGGACGACGGTTTCTTGAGAGGGTTGGATATTGGATTATCTTCTCCTCCTCCTTCTTCTTCTTCCTTTGGGGGCATTGCAATTCAGATTGAAAACCAGCGAGGGAAGGAAAGGGGTTTGGGGGTTTGGTGGTTAAAAGCGAATCTTGCTAGGAGAGGTTGCAATCGTACAGCGAGGATATACCATCGATCTCCCCCAAGCGATTGCGAGGGGAAGTGTTGCTCAATGTCCTTAAAAAGATCCAGAGCTTGCTCTGGCGTCGGTTCGGTGAACGACATATTTCGTTAGACGAGAATCGATTTCAGCCGCGGACGTCTCGCGTTAGGATAGCGTTGGAGATGGTGTATTAAGAGTCCGAAAGGCGCGTGAGAACAACGTGCAAGGGACAGACACGAATTTGACAGGAGTTTCTTGACTTCTTCAATACATACCTAGGTAGTAGTAATAATGGCAGTACCTAGGTAAGCTTACATAGAGCGTGCCTTCCGTTACCGGCGGACTTGGAGTACCGTCCAGCTGGATGGGTGGGGCAGAATAGGGTAATACTCGGAAGCCCATAAAACGTGCGGGTTTGCGAACAAAACCTAACGCTTCATCATTCTGGAGAGAGATCGTCATAACAATTAGCAGCAGACTCCACCTCATTTTTTGCAATCACCACATCCAGGGGGAGGACAAATGTGTAAGAAAAGGAAGGAAAATCGGACGAATATCTCTTTCTCCTACTTAGGTAGTATCTCTCGTGCAAGAAAGGAGTGATACGTGCATTAATTTTCCTATCCCAACCCATTCCTTACGCACAATGGTAATTTTATTTCTCAAAGAAAAGTGAAGAAAGAAAAAGTGTTAAAAGAAAATAAGAATCTGCTGCATGGGTATCTAATGAACTATCGCTTTCGTCCCTTCGTCATTCTCCCTCCCCGTCCCAACTCCATCCTCCCTCCCTCCCTTCCCTCCTTCCACACACCCTCGCCCTCCCTATGTAGAGGAGGAGGAATAGCCTGCACATATCCCGATCTCATTAATCCGCCCCCATCCACCGAAATGAACGCCTCGCTGTCCCTATCCGCATAGGGTTCTCCCATCCCACCAAGAAATCACATAAAAGCGTGAAGAAAACCCCCATCTCGTCTCATCTCATCTTCTCTTCGTTCAATGCCTCATCAGCCTCCCCAAGAGAAAACCCCGCTCCAAAGCTCACCGACCCCTCGATCAAGCATTACTCGTCGAACCAGGACCCTCGTGACGATGATGATGAGTAGAAGAACCCCGAACCCCCTCATCGCCCTCTTCCTCATGAATCCCCTCCTCACGCTCCTCCCTGGCATCCTGCCAATCGCTGGACCGCCGACTGAGCGGCGGCGGGGCACCACTGAGACTAGTCTGGCGGGGACCGGGGCTAGTGGCGAGGGGGCTCCCGATGCTGCCGGAGATACTATCGGTGCGGCCATGGCCGAGGGCGCCGGAGCGGATACTGCCCTCGTAGTTCTTCAGGGAGCTGAGGTCCATGGATCGGGCGTCGTTGAGGCTCTTGGCGTCGTAGGCGCTGCGGGCGTCGAATTGGCTGCGGGCGTCGATGCCGCCGCCGCCACCGCCGGTGAGACTGCGGAGGGATTTGGCGTCGCCGCCGAGATCTTTGGGTTTGTGCGAGTAGGAGCTGTTGCGTTCGCTGGCGAGGGCGGGGGCTGTGACGCCTTGGCTGCTGTAGACGCTGGCGCGTTCGGCGCTGGCGAGGCCGCCGATCGATGGTCGGCTGTGCGAGTGCGCGTAGAGCCCTCCCGCTGCTGCTGCTGCTCCTCCGCTCGGTTCGGGCGCGTTGCCAGAGAGGACGCTGAGGGGTAGGGACTCGCGGCTGCCGCCCCAGACGGAGCTTGGGGGGATGGCGCGGACTGAGGCGTCGGTGTCCATACTTCTTCTTCTGCGCTTGGATGAAGAGGCCAGGGTGAGAATGCTTGCGTTATCTGTCAGCACGTTGTTGGCTGTGGCGGCGTTGTAGCTGTTCGGCATCGTATCTGCAACGTGGCGAGGGATAGCAGATGCTGGCGTAGCGAGTGGCGCCGGGGAGGTGGGATACTGATGGCTGAACATGACCGGTCCACCGGCGCCGTTATGAGGTTGGCTGGCTGGCTGGCCGGACGAGCTCTGTCCCAGAGCGTTGCCGGGTGATGCTGACTGGATCGTGGTCAAAGTGGTGGTGAGCGATTGCTGGCTTTGGTTAGGAGAGCTGAAGGTGCTGTTGGCGCCCCCCGCGCCATCGATACTACTCAAGGCGCCGGCCCCGGTGGTTGCCGTCGGCGCTTTGCTGTGGCCTGCTTCGCTGTGGATGGTCTCGGGCTGTGTCGCCAGGGTCGGGGCGCCGCTGCGGTTGCTGTGATCGGGCTCTTCTCGTTCCTCTGACTTTCTCGGGGCGATGGAGGTATAGCTGGCGCCGTCATCTTGGACGGTGGATTTGGGGGTGGCGAACGAAAGCTGTCCATTGGCACTACTTGCTGGCGACGGATCTCGTTTCGGGAGCGAACCGGAGGCTGGGTATGGATTGTTCTTGACTTGGCCGACCGAGTGCCCGTTCTTTTTCTGCTTGCTGCTCTTGTTCTTGCCGTCGTGCTGGTCGCTGCCTTTGAAGCTGGTGATCTTCTTCATCCAATGGGTGAATGGCTTTCGTTTCGGCGGCCGCTCTGCAGACTGGTGGTTAGCATCATGGTGGCCGACGCCCACGCTCAGGCGTATGCGCTGCGCTGCAGACGGTACGTACCTTGCGGCCTGGAGACTACCTCAGCCGCGGCCATGGCTGCTGTCCTACACCTGTCTCTCTTGCGCAACCTGTCCAACGCTGTATCTTAACGCTGTGCCTTATGGTAGTCGCTTGTCGTTTGGGCTTTACTGAAGAAGTCAGGAACACCAGGTTGGCCTGGTCGGCCTGGCCGGGTCTGGCCTGAGCAAGGATGAAGGTGGAGGGATGGACAGGCAAGGGTTGGGGTTGGGGTTGGAGTTGGGGTTGAGTTCGGGGCGGCTGGTTGTTTTGTTCCTGTCCGAGGCGATGCGACGCTGCGACGCTGTGCTGTACTGGGCCGGTGGTGACGCACGCTGGGGAGCAGATCGCTATTTAGGAGGGTCCAGGGTGATTGCCAGGCGTATCAGCTGGCGGCAACAGTCGTTGGGCCGTCTCTCCAGTCCCTTCAGTTAATACAGGACGGGTTGAGAGGAGGATACTTATGAGGCGACTATGTTGGAGGCGCAGCAAGTGGAGGGTGATGATGATGGGAATTATTCTTAGTCGTCTCCTACAGCAGTCGGGCTTCCAGATGGGCCTGAAGCATACCTAGGTAGCTAGGTCAGGTTAGTATCCATGGATGGATCCACTCCCCTGCACCCAACTCCCGGCCACCAGCACAGAAGAGACTAGGTAGTCACTAGCGAGAACTTAGTTAAAGACTCCAGTAAATCGCCCTCAGTCCAGCCGATCCATTCAACGGCATTGGTCAATACCTGCCCAGATTATAATCAATGCCTCTCCACATTCCGCTGCGGCCTTTGCCGGCACTACTTCTTCGCTTGCGCCTGCCATTCGACTGACCTACCTACCTACCTACCTACCTACCTACCTACCTACCTACATAGTACCTAGGTACGATACTTCTTGGTACTGTCGGGCATTAGTGCAGACAAGATATTACACAACGACCCGTCTCGTACAGTATGTGTCGATGCAGCGACTCGTTCCAGGAAATCTAGGCAGTGAGACCATTGCACATCAACACCGCGTTCCAGCTGAAGTGGACGCCACTACGACACCGAAACGCTGCCCAAATGCTCTCGTGCATCCAGCAATGCTTTCGCTACCGTCCCAAATGGTTACCACCGTGATCACGCAACAGGCAGCCAGTCACATCTGCTGAACAGCGATTGTTCTACGGCCAGCACAGCAAGACATGATCAAATGTCACGAATACTCCCATTGCCACCAGATGCCGTAGCGCAGATCCATTCATCTAAAAACATCACTTCTCTCCAAGGCGTCGTACTCGCCCTCTTGGAAAACTGTCTAGATGCTTCCGCGACCAAGATCGACATTCTGGTCGACTTTGGCAGAGGCAGCTGCGTCCTTGAAGACAATGGCCTGGGCATTCCACCTGCAGAATTCACCAAGGAGGGCGGCCTGGGTCGGATGTACCACACTTCAAAACACGCATCGGCTGGAAATGTGCTTCATGGTCGCACAGGAACCTATCTTGCTCAAGTGGCTGCTTTGTCTCTGCTGACCATTACTTCACGACACCACTATAGCGATGAGTGTGCTACTCTGACCCTACACCAAGGCCAGATCATTGCGCGCAACCTCCCTGCGCCCCCTGGGCATGAGCTATTTCATGTCGCACACGGCACTCGTGTCGCAATCCGAGATCTCTTTGGTAACATGCCTGTGAGAGTGAAGCAACGAGCTTTGGCAGGTGCTACTAGTAGCGACGAAGAAAGGGCCTGGAACGAGTTGAAGCGAGGCGTCGTGGCTCTGCTACTTGCTTGGCCCAACCCATGTGCTGTCAAGCTGCGCAGTGCCGAGAAAGGTGACAAGTATGTCAGTCTACACAGCTCCCATCCGAATGTCTCCGCTGCGCTCACGGAGAGGAGCATCCGACAGCTTTCCGGAAAAGCATTCGAGTACGATCTCCGAGACGCCCTTCCGCTTGTATTTCAAGCCGGTCTGGCGCCCTACGAAACCCGTGCACAGTGGGTTGCGGTCTCTACCAGCGCTGGCACCATCACCGTCAAGGGGCTGATATGTCTGAACCCGGCGCCGACCAAGCTTTGTCAGTTCATCAGTATTGGCATTCATCCATGCTCCAGGCTCGGCGGCCACAACGAGCTCTATGAAGCCGTCAACAAAACATTCTCGTTTAGCAGCTTCGGTGCCATCAACGACACGCCGGACCTGGATGAGGCTGAGAAAGAACGCAGGCTACGCGACCAGCGATACAAGAATGACGGATACACTCAAAGGCAGCTTCATGGCCGGAAAGGCGTGGATCGGCATCCCATGTTCGTGCTCCAGGTCAAGCTAAGTGACGGTTACGACCATCATGTCGCTGCAGAGAGCCCCAGCGAGTCTCATCTGAAGAACATCATCGACGTCTTGGAAGCTACTGCTACGCAATGGCTTGCAGCAAACCATTTCAGGCCTCGAAAGCGACGGCAAAAGATGAACCAGGCGCCAATGTCAGCAGCACGTATGAGCTCTCCACGGCCATATTCTGCTGTCCCTACAAGCACAGGGCCCGCCTTGGCTGAAGATCATGTTAAAAGACCGGCGACACTTGCGAGTACAATGTCCTTGAAGAAGCGCAGGCTTGACCCGTCTAGTAAAGCTGCCGCGCCTGTAGAACCGGTACTTGAAAGTGCTAGCTCATATTTCAACGGACTGAGCCGGATCAAAAGCGGCAGCGCCAGGGGAAGCATGAGGGTCGAACGTGCTTCTCCGGCCCTCGGCAGTAAATCTGTGGAATTGATGGAGACACCTACCTCATCCGTGTTCAAGTTACCAGCGCTCGAAGCTGGCCAACTTAACTCGCCAGCAACGATGCATTCTCTCCAGCGGGATGAAACAGATTGCTCTCTTAGACCAAAGTCTCGGGAAGACATACAACCACCAGCAGCTGCATCTAGCGATGACTTTGGCAGTATACCGGATGGTGAATTACTTACCGCTGTCGAATCGACACAGTCACATGGGTCGCCTGCAGCAGTGGAGATGTATCAAGATGGCGGTAATTCGACGAATGATGAGGTAGTTGACTGGACGGATCCGCTGTCCAAGGAATCGTTCAAGGTAAATGCGCGTACCGGGATCGTTCTGCCTAGTCGGACGAAGACGACGTTGGGCGTTGATAGCAGTGGCGGCCAGAATACGGCGCTTCCAAGGACTCCAGCGGCAATCGACACTTCACTTACTTCTGCTAGGCAGGCTGTAAGTCTATCAAGACGAACGGCTACGGCTACGGCAGGGTCAGCGTCAGGTCATAGCTGGCTGCCTGGCTTCCTAAGAGAATGGGACAATCCCTTGTTCGCAAAGCAGGATGAGGAGCCGATACCGGTCGCTTCATTCGGTGGGCCTGGGATCGATGCGGCCGAACGAGGGCATCGTCAATGTACACATAACTCAATGACACAGGGGCTGTCCGAAAACGTGTTCGCATGTCCAGCAAAGCTGTCAAAAGAGGCGTTGAAGGATGTCCAGGTCATACGACAAGTGGATAACAAGTTCATCCTTTGCAAGATGCCCAGTTCTCAGGCAGATGGCAAGGGGGCAAGCACACTGGTTCTTGTCGACCAGCATGCGGCGTCTGAACGTGTCATCCTAGAAAATTTACTGCAAGAACTCTGCGCCCCGATCGATCCCGCCTCTCGTACCATCACGTCCGATCATTTCGGCAGCCACACCCCAGCAGTGAAGACGGTTCTCCTAGAGCGGCCCCAACGTTTCCAGATCGGCGCCCAAGAAGCCGAACTCTTCACAAGACACATAGCCCACTTCGCTCGCTGGGGGATTATGTACCATCTGTCTCCTTCCGGCCAAATACTCCACACGCCAGCGATCGACGACCCACCTCCTCGCACCGAGGAAGAACCTCGACTCCTCATCGTCCGCGCCTTACCCCCCGGCATCGCCGAGCGCTGTACCCTCTTCCCCACCCTCCTGATCGAAATGCTCCGCTCCGAGATCTGGCGCCGCGCCGAATCATCCTCGTCATCATCCGCGAGAGCTGCTCCTCTGCCTCCTCCTCCTCCTCCTCAACCCGATCTTGAAACCTCCACGGATCACCATGACTATGATCATGGCGTGCACAACCCGTCCAGTCCCCACGAGTGGCTCAAACACCTCCACACCTGTCCTAAACCCCTCCTCGACCTGCTCAATTCCCGCGCATGCCGGTCGGCGATCATGTTCAATGACGTCCTCTCCCGCGAGGAGTGCGAGCAATTGATGGAAGAGCTCAGTCGGTGCGCATTCCCGTTTATGTGTGCGCATGGGCGGGTGAGTATGGTGCCCTTGATGGAGATGGGAGACGAAGGGCAGAGGGATGAGGAGGGGGTGTTGGCGGGGCGAGGGGGGTTTAGAGAAGCTGGTGGTGATGAGAAGGCGGAGGAGGAGGGGTTCGTTGAGGCTTTTAGGCGGTTTACCGGGAGGGGAGTTGGGAAAAGAGAGGTTTGAGGGGTGATTAGGGATGATGGGTTTTCTTGATATGGAATCGATCTGAATTGTTCTACTTTCTACTTCTTGCGTCGTGGGTCTTTGCTTCGTACGCCGTACTTGTTACGTCGTGTGTGCTTCTTGCTTCTTGAGCATTGCTTGTTTCAACCTTACATCTTACACCTTACACCTTGCGTCTTGCGCCTTGCGTCGTGCGTCGTACGTCGTGCAGTCTTGCGGTCTCGCGGTCTTGCGGTCTTGCGGTCTTGCGGTCTTGCGGTCTTGCGGTCTCGCGGTCTTGCGGTCTCGCGGTCTCGCGGTCTTGCTTCTTACACCTTACATCCGACGTCTTACATCTAGCCTCTCGTGTCTAGCTTCTCATGTCGAGCCTCCGTTGTTGCTTTTGCGTCTTGCTCCTCGCGTTTTGCATCTTCCTCTTGCGTCTTGCATCTCCGCCCGCGAAAGAAGAGAGAATCTTACTTTTCCCACCGGCCGAGCCTCTTACTCGCCATGCATTCCCGTAACAGTGATTTGCCCTCGTAAGTAACTGACGCCTATAACATCGCACGGCGCCATTGTTAAACCCCAAATTTTCTCGTCTTTCATCCAATACCGGTCTCGGCAGAGTCCAGTTCGATACAACATACGAACGAGCCCCATGAACAATCCACACCGATATTTCTAACTCAGTCGTTTGCTTTTTGGACTCGTGCACTGCTCGCACTCTCTTGTGAGACGGCGTCCGTAACAGAGGCGAGGGCTATTCTCCCCAGTGTGGGATTTTCAACACGTTCAGCGTGTGTTCTTCGTTCGTCTAGATGCTGTGGTCCCTGTGGTGCCGAAAGCAGCGGCGTTCATGCGGCCGATGGGGGGCGTGGAGTGTCGGTGTGTAAAGAGAGCGGTTTCTGGGTACACAGCACGGGGTCAGACGTACTTGGCACTGCACCGCAGCGTCCTGCCTCCCGGAGAGGAAGGGCAATGGAAGTGCGCTCGCACATGAACAATCCACCCTGCCTCACCCCGTCCCACACTCCAAAAATTCGCAGATCTCGCCAGCAGGCGTGTGCAAGTCCGGATACAGAGCGCGGGGGATTTCCAGTGATGATTGTGCGCAAAACGTGACGATCCACAAGTCCGTCGCCCGTCCGCGCTGCTCAAAAGAAACAGCTAGAGGCTGAGCAGGAACCGCAACCCAGCCCCACTGGAGCCTCGCCAGGTAAATTTCCCTCCATCTCACTCCTCACACGTCCCCCAACCTCCCCTTCGACCGAGCAATCCACTTCTCCACCCCAACCCTCGTCTTAGCATCCAACTCACAACCCACCAAAACCCTTTGACAAAGCCCAATTATTTCCTCAAACCGTCTCGAGAAATACAATTCCCCGACCACATACCCCAAAAGCTGGATTCCCTTCTTGGAAAGTTTCACTTCCTCTCCACCAGCCACAGGATCACGAGTGGTTCGACAAAGCACAGGCACAGCCTTGATCAAATCCGCCTCTAAATCCCCCCAGTCGATTTTAGCCCGATACGCGGCCTTCTGGGCCTGGAAAGCGGAAGCGCTTTGGAAAGTGCGTGAGACGGTCGCGGCGTCATCCTGGTTAGTAGAAGTGGTAGAAGCTGAAGGATTATCAGCCGCGGCCGTATCAGCGTAGTCATCTACGTCGACTTCGATGGCGAAGAGGGCGTTGTCGTCGTTCGGTTCGGCCATTGTTTTCTTTTCTTTTCTTTTTTTTTTCCAATGATTGATTTGGGTTGGTTTGTGGGTAGTAGGGAGGGGGAATTTGAATGAAAGGGAGAAGAGATTCTGTTTTAGGGAAGAGTATGGTTCGGGGGATTCTTGTTGCGAAGTAGATAAGATATATGAATTGAAAACGAGATGGGAAAAGTCGAGGGACAGCAGATGTGGTGAAATGCGATGTGGTCCGTGCGCGCTTCGGCTGCAGAGTGGGATACCTAGGTAGGTGTGACAAGTGCGAGGCGGCGTCGGGAGCATGTACACGGGCTTAAGAAAGACTGGAGAACATGAAAAGGAGGTTTCTTCAAATGCTTCAAATTACCACTATGAGTACAACAAGATAATATATTCCGCCGGGGGCTCTCTGCCTTGGGATAGGTAGCTAGCTAGCTAGAAGCAGCGCGCGCCTCGTAAGAGGGAAGGGCGGGGGAGGTTTGCGCAAGAGTAAACTCCACCAACTACCATGTGCCGACGCCGATAGAATTTCTCACATCAGGGTCATCAACTGGGGGAGGAAATCAAGCGTTTAGTCGAATGGGTTGGTGCGGGTGCCCCACCAGGTCATGAACATGGAGAGGCCGACGGTCTCGAAGACGCGGGCGAGGGCACCGACGGCGACGGTGTCGAGCGGGCGCTTCTCGGTGAAGATCTGGGCGATGAACTAAAAGGTCCCAATGTCAGTGTCTTTTTTCAACCAAGAATGCGCATGCGAAGTGGATGCGACGGGGCAAGAACGTACCGACGGAGCAGAGCTAGCCATGAAGATCAGACCGCCCATGTAGGCAGCGCCCTTGTAGCTGAGGGTGCCAGTGGCATTGAGCAGAGCACCGACGCCGTAAGACTGGACACCGGAGCCGATGAGGGAGGTACCCCAGGCGGCAGCGGCGGAAGCAGCCTCCTTGCTCTTGAAGAACTCCTCCTTGGTGTTGGCGGCCTGGGCCTGGCGGTAGGTGTCGCCGAAGACGGGGCCGAGGACGGCAAGAGAGATGGCGTGGTTGTAGACCGTGCCGAGGGCGACGGCGGACGGCTTGACCGGTGGGAGGTCTGTTTGATGGATGGGAGTGGTTAGTCTTCTTCCGTCGCATTTGATACTATGTACGGCGGACTTGGGTAAACAAGCCCCGCCCCGCTGCGGCTTGCGGGCGCCTACAGCGCATGGGGGTTTCGGATGGAGGTGGACGTACAGTGCAAAGTGGCCATGTTGATGGTGATGGAGGCTGTAGTTTAGATGTCGAGGATGGTTGATGTGGTAGAGGTTGGTTGAATGGGAGTATACAGGAAACAAGGAGGATGGTGGAAGATGGTTTTGAGGGCAGGAAGGTGACGTTCCCTTACGCCGCCGATGCGTCATTGGCCCAAGCTCCAAACAAGCCACAATCGCGATCAGCCGGCGTGGACGCGTGCAGCAGCCAGCCAGCCAGCCAGCCAGCCTGGATCCAGGTCTATATTGTATGCACGTGTAAAAGCATCATCAGATCTACATCAAGACCGGCTTAATGCCTACCTAGATAGATATACGAGACCATAGTGGGAGAGCGAGTCCACTCTCTTCCTTTCCCTACTACTACTCAATAGATTGATCGTAACATATGCAAACAGACCATCTCCAGCCATTGATGGGAACCATAGCATTTATACCCCCACCAAACATTTCAGATTCCCACCCCCTGTTTCCGTTCAATAACCCTACGCATCCCTCTCCCTCTCAATCCCCTGCACCTCAGGCGCCCATTGCCCATCCTCCCGGGAAGAAATCACCTCATGAACCTGCAACCGACCCTCGACAATCTGCCTGCCATTCACGAGATCGTTCTCCTCCGCGCGGTGCGCCGCACTCTCCTCATCGGGGGAGATCCCACTCGCGACATGGCGTTTCACTAACCGCTCCTTGGCCTTCTGCTCCGACACTTCCACAAACCACAGCTCGTCCATCAACAGCGCCGCATCCTTCCACTCCGGCGCGCCCGTGCCGAGCGAGAGGTACAGACCCTCCATGACCACGATGCGCGAGGACGCCGCGATAGGTATATCATTCGCAACGGGATCCTTAACCGCATGGTCGAAGCTCGGCGCGTAGAGGGTCCCCGTTTCAGGACAGATAGGCTCGCGGAGCTTCTTGACCAGTTGCAGGAAAGCCGGGGCGTCGAAAGTGAAAGCGGCGCCGCGCCGGGCGTGCGCTGTGCTCGGATCCGGCATGGCGTCTAGCTGGGCGCGCGTGAGGTGGTAGCCGTCCATAGGCAGGAAGGTGGCGATGCCGGGCTCAGAGGCCAGGCCGGGCGAGCTCTCGCGCCAGAGGGCGTTGAGGCGGGCGACGACTTTGGCGGCGAGGGTGGTTTTGCCTGCTCATGAAGAAAGATGGGAAACCGGTATGAGCAAATGCGCGTTTTGTGACATGTGTAGGCATGTTGTGTGTCGAGTCTGGTGATGTGACCAGGAGTGGTTCTTTTTTCGTACCTGACCCAGGGATCCCGCTCACAGCGATCAAGAGCCGTTTGCTTTTCGGCGTATCTTGGAATTGGAACCATGCCTTCTTCACGAGCCGATCGACCTGTTCCTCCATGGCTGCACAAGGTGCTTTGCAAGAGGGGCAGAGGCAACAACGTGCGGTATTGAAGACATCTTTCGCCGAGAGCACTGCTGGGTGGGTGGGTGGACAGTCGCCCGTATCGAGACGGCTAGGCTGATCCGCCGCCGGTTTGCTTTTTCGATGGAGCCCTCTGCCCCGCGGTGATGCAACACTACCTAGGTACTGGGGAAAGTTGGCTGCGAGCTGGGAAGCTGAGAGCTGCGAGATAAGCGCTAGTCTTATCAGCACGTGGTCTGAACGTCTGACCCCTCACAGTCAAAGGAGGTGGAAGATAACGACAGCGCTCTTTACAGCCTAGGGACAGACAACACGAGGACAACACGGGATAGATCCTATCGTTCCCACCCCGAGCAACTACGATTTTAACCGGAAACATCAGTGGATGTACTACGCAGTGAGACCAGTGAGATCGTCAAGTTTGAATAAACGATTGGTCTATATAGAACATGTAACAAGTACAACCAGGCATCCCATTATTCTGTGCAATTTGAAAAAAAAAAAAAAAAGCGAAACCAAAGAGCCAAACCCATCATTCTTCCCCGTTTTCCTTCCAAAGGGGGTTTCCGTGTGGTATCCTCATCAAATCTTTCATAAACGCCCGGTTTCCCATGCATGACAAAAAAGGAAGAAAAGAGAAAAACTTCTTGCACATCCAACGTGGCCACGTTAAAAGAGATAGCTCCTTCCCACGTGACAGTTTAACCAGAGCACATGACACAAGACTCCGGGTTTTCAATGGAGCAAGCGAGTACCGCGTCGGCGTAGATGTCGCCTTCACGGTCCTTGCTGCTCTCGTCCTTGTCCTCGGACTGGTTGTTCTTCTTCGGCATGGCAGGCTCCGGCAACTCCTCACCCTTAGGAGCAGGGCCATTGCTGCCATCGGCGGCGAGAACCTCCGGCGAGTCACCGTCCTCCAGATCAGCTGGGAAGGGCGGGTTCTCGACAGCTGAGGTGGTGCGCTCGAACCTCTTGCGCGGCTTTGGCTGGGGTGCCGAGTCGTCGACTTGCTCAGGCGGCGGAGTCTGAGCGGGCGTCACGACATCCTTAGGGACACCGTTTGCCTTGGTCTGGTACATGGCCTGGGGAGCAGCGTTCTGCGTCTGGGATGGCGGCGGCGTCGACACGGCGTTGTAGCCACCTGTAAGGTTACGCCTCTTGTTGCCGCCCGATTTACCGGTGTTGGTGTCGGCGACCTTGAGCATCTCTTGGTCGACCGTGAACTGAATGGGCGCAGACGCGGCCATGGTGCGCAGGTAGTACATTCCCGTCTTCAGACCGAGCTTCCAGCCCGTGAAGTGCATGGACGTGATCTTGCCCATCGTTGGCTCCTTCATGTGGATGTTCAGGGATTGTGACTGGTCAATGAAAGCACCACGGTCCGCAGCCATCTGCACGATCTGTCGCTGACTGATCTCCCAGACAGTCTTGTACAGAGCCTTGAGGTCGTCAGGAATATTCGGAATGCGCTGCACGGACCCGCCCTCTGCAATGATGCGGTTCTTCATGTTGTCACTCCAGAGATCGCGGTCGACAAGATCCTTCAGCAGCCATGGGTTGACCACCTGAAACTCTCCGGCAAGCACACGACGGGAGTAGATGTTGGAAGTGTAAGGCTCAAAGCACTCGTTGAAGCCCATGATCTGCGAAGTGGAGGCAGTCGGCATGGGTGCGAGGAGAAGAGAGTTCCGCACACCGTGCTGAGCAATCTTCGCCTTGAGCGAATCCCAGTCCCACAGGTCAGTCGGGGTCACACCCCACATGTCGTATTGCAGCTCTCCCTTGGAGACGGGGGAGCCGGGGTAGGTCTCATAAGGGCCGAGCTCAGCAGCGATCTCGCAAGAGGATTCCAGTGCAGCGTGGTACATGGTCTCGAAGATCTGAATGTTCAGCTGGCGAGCCTCGGGCGAGTCAAAAGGCATGCGGAGGGCGAGGAAGGCATCAGCCAGACCACTGACACCAAGACCAATAGGTCTGTGACGGAAGTTGCTCTTGCTGGCCTCAGGCACGGGGTAGGCGTTGATGTTGATGATCTTGTTCAGGTTACGAGTTACGACCTTCGTGACTTCGTGCAGCTTCTTGAAATCGTAAGTCTCGTTCTGGATGTCAACAAATGTCGGCAGAGCGAGCGAGGCCAAGTTGCAGACAGCAACCTCGTCTGGAGCGGTGTACTCCATGATCTCAGTGCAGAGGTTGGAGCTACGGATCGTGCCTAGGTTCTTCTGGTTGCTCTTGCGGTTGGCGGCATCTTTGTAGCAGATGAACGGGTTGCCGGTCTCGGTTTGAGCTTCGAGGATGGCGTACCACAGCTTCTGGGCACGCACAGTCTCACGGCCCTTGCCTTCCTTCTCGTACTTCTCGTAAAGAGCCTCGAACTCCTCACCGTACACATCGGCGAGTCCTGGGCATTCGTTCGGGCACATAAGTGTCCAGGTACCGTTCTCCTCAACACGCTTCATGAAAAGGTCTGGCACCCAGAGAGCGTAGAACAGGTCGCGAGCACGCACCTCCTCCTTGCCGTGGTTCTTGCGAAGATCAAGGAAAGCAAAGACGTCGGCGTGCCAAGGCTCGAGGTAAATGGCAAAAGCGCCAGGACGCTTGTTGCCACCCTGGTCGACGTAGCGGGCGGTGTTGTTGTAAACGCGGAGCATAGGCACCAGACCGTTGGATGTGCCGTTGGTACCGCCGATGTAAGAGCCAGTGGCACGGATGCGGTGGACGTTAAGACCGATACCACCAGCGTTCTTGGAGATCATAGCGCAGGTCTTGAGGGTGTCGTAGATGCCGTCAATGCTGTCATCCTTCATGTCGATCAGGAAGCATGACGCAAGCTGAGCAGCTGGCGTTCCAGCCATGAACAGAGTAGGGGAGGCGTGCGTGAAGTACTTGTTGCTCATCAGGTTGTAAGTCTCGATGGCTGCCTCAATGTCCTCCCCGTGGATGCCAACTGCCACACGCATAATCATGTGCTGTGGTCTCTCGGCAACCTTGCCGTCAATGCGGAGCAGGTATGATCTCTCGAGAGTCTTGAAGCCGAAGTATTGGTAGTTGAAGTCGCGGTCGTAAACGATAGCACTATTAAGTTCATCCGCATGCTTCATCACAGTGTTGTACGTCTCATCCGAGATCATCGGGGCCGGCTTGCCTGTTCTCGGGTTTACGTAGTGGTAAAGGTCGGAGATGACAGATGACCATTGCTTCTTGGTCTGCTTGTGGAGGTTGGAGACGGCGATACGCGCAGCGAGGATGGCGTAGTCGGGATGGGTAACGGTCATGTATGCAGCTGTCTCAGCTGCCTGGAGTCGCATGATTGGTTAGCAATAAATCTCTTGATGCGTGAGGGATGGTTCATACCAGGTCATCCAGCTGGATAGTGGTGACACCCTGATAGACACCAGAAATGGTCTTCATGGTGATGGCGGCGGGGTCGACGTGGTCTGGGTCGAGGCCATAACATAATCTGGACACACGAGCTGTGATCTTGTCGAACTGGACGCGCTCCTTGCGGCCATCTGCGAGACGCGTTAGCCACTATACGCGGGTCGCGTCGATATTGGACGAAGACGGCCGCGTTGGCAAGACGGTGGCAAGGCACACCGTCTTCCCTGTGTGCCGTCGTGCCGTCCAGTGATGGATACATACCGCGTTTGAAGACGTACATCGTCGGCCTGAACGGCGAGGTCGTGGCCTCGGGTTGGTTGTGGGACGGTTTGGGGTCGACGAGGAGACGGTCGAGCAAATCTCTGCTGCGTGGTATTCAACTCGCGGAGTGCCACTAAGTTCCTGCTGCTTAAGCGTGGTCGGCAGCACAAGGAAGCAAAGGGATGGATGGGATGATGATGATGTCGTGAGTGAAGAGAGAGCAGACACGGTGGAGGTGCAGACAGGCGCGCTGCTATATAAGGACGAGGGAGTCGGGCAGGTGGCAGGATCAGGACGCGCTGAGAAACAAAACGCGACTTTGGCGCGTCACTTTGTAATTAGACGTTAGCGTGCTCCGGGACCTCCGAAATCGCCGAGGCCACAAAATCTCCATCTTCCACGAGCCACAATTCGAATTCTCTCCATAATGACACCCCTCCATGGTTTTGCCCTTCCGCTCGGGCGTCGAGATACTGTCTTGGAATCGAATGCACAATGGCGTTTGACTAAGAACCGAGAATCTACGCACCTAGCTTGTAGTACGAGCGAAGTGAGAGCGACGCCTTCGGAGAGAGTGTCTAGACACCTCGATCCGCGGTGACACGGTGGGATGGAGTGCACTTTGAAAGCATTCGCAGTGGACAAAGAACTCAGGAATCGGTTGGAGGAACAAGGACATGGCTCTTTCGAAGACTCGGCGATCTCTATTTGCCCTACGGTCACGAGTTCAATCTGTAGCCTAAATTGAGCCCAACGGTCTCACTTAAAGCCAGAGACCATCTCACTTCGTGTTGCAGTGTCCGAGCTATGCTATGAGGACTTTGCGTCAATTTGATGAGAGACAGACCATATTCGCGAATGACTTTTGATAGCTCAAGTATGAATGGTCATAATCTACTGCACTACTTGCTTCACATCCTGCTTTGCTCGATGGGGGAGGCTTTGCACATCGAAGTCTTCTCCATACGTCTCGCCTTACATCAGACTGTGCTCTATTCCCGTTGTCAAAAGGAAGTGAAAAGTTGAGAAATCGTAGCTTTGTGTGGACGCTGCTGAGCTTCATGCCAGGTTGCGTCCTCGACGGTCTGTTCACGTTTCGTGTCCGAGCTGCACAGTCTCGCCGCTTGACTCATTCACCGGCGAAGATAGATCTCAAAGCGACATTGCGGATGCGCGGGCTTGCTGACCGTCTTGCAACAGTTCCGAGATGCCTCGTTCAGTACTTTTTGACCAGATGGACTGTTGCGCCTTTTCTCAGCCATTAGAACAGACACCAGCTCGCATAAGCCTGGGCCATGTCTTTTCACTTCAGCCAATCCAGATGGCCATCTGATCCCTACGTCGCAGTAGACGGCCTTGCTCATATGGTGGAATGTGGCTCAGAGGCTCTGACGAGCTAGCTTGCCGATGTTGCGGCCACTTATGTGGTTTCAAGTCCAAATACAATATTCACGAAGCTCAAAGCTCCTTCTTCCCGGCGTTTGCGCTCCTCGCATCCATCTTAAGCGGCTCGCCCTTATTACTACCCTCGACGACTTTGCCCTGACGCAACGTGAAGCTTGCCCTGATCGCTTCAGATACCAATCCAATAACACACGCGCAGGCGATTGCCCAAATGTTGACAGAAATGCTGCCGATTGGCGCCCGGGGGAAACTAAGCACCCATTCGACTGGGTAGGGTACCCAGTACTGCGGGAGGTAGAACATCGGTTGCTTGCTGTAGTAGGCATTGCACAGGAACTGCAACCCCTGCGTGCCTAGCCAGCGGAGGCCGGAAATGGATTTGTCGAACGTCGCGCGGAAGTTTTGGATGCCCTTGGCTGATGAGGCGGTCTGTTAGCTCCTGGACGGCACAACCTTGACCAAGCAGCTCTGGTTGACTCGCTGGCCAATAGAGGCTGTACGTACCTTTCTCTTCGTACTTCGCCTTAGCCTTGTCGTGCTCCCTCCTCAAGCGTGCCCATTTGGCGAAATCGTCCTGTGCCGATGTCGCGCTCATTTCGCGGTGTAGTCTGACCACCTCTTTCTTGAGACGAACCGTTTCCTGGGCATCGCTGCTTTGTGGAGTCGGCAATTTGGTGTAGAGTAGCCAAAGAAGCTCCGTGATGGTCTGCGGGAAAAGCGTGTTCAAGGCGTGGATTAGGAGCTGGAGGCAGAACGTGATGAGTAGCACGGAAGGCATGGTTGCAGTATCCAGAGGCGACCTCCCCAAGCTGAGTGCGCGACTGGTGGGAAGACCGCGAGGCGTAAGTCAATAATAGCCGAGTGTGAGTGTAGATGTGGCAGGATTTAGTTAGGTCTGGACTAGAAGGGGAGGCGCGCCGGAGTGACGTTTCTGCTGCCCCGCGACCCACTTGCACGTGGGATTCAATGTCGTGAACTTCACGCCCCGTGTCAACTGATCACTTCTCGAGACACGCTGCCAGTACAAGATTCGAAACGACTTTTTGCTGCAACCATGTCACCAACTCATGATCCGGAGGCGGGATGTCTCGTCCCTGAACCAGGGAATTGGCCGGTTCCTCCCCAGGATGATCAGGAGATCCTGGAGGACAGATTATGGATTGATGGTTCGTCACAACTAATAAAGCAGTCCCGTCCCCACAATCGCTGACGTTCTTGTCGTGCTCTAGGCTGCTTTGACTTTTTCCATCATGGCCATGCCGGCGTTATGCTTCAATCACGCCGTCTCGGAAATCATCTTGTCGTGGGGCTGCACAACGACGAGGACATCGCCGCTAACAAAGGGCCCACTGTCATGAGCCTAGCCGAGCGAGTAGCAGCGGTAGAGGCTTGTAGATTCAGCACCAAGTGCGTGCCGCATGCCCCCTATGTAACAAGCCAGCCCTGGATCAGCCACTACGGATGTCAATATGTCACGCATGGCGACGACATCACTTCCGATGCAGACGGGAATGATTGCTACCGCTTCGTGAAGAAGGCCGGTCGGATGAAAATCGTTCCCAGAACCCCTGGCATTTCAACTACGGACCTGGTGGGGAGAATGCTGCTCTGTACGAAAGACCACTTCATTCACAGTCTTACCGACTCCATAGCTGGATCCGAAGGCAATGGCAGCGAAGAGGAGAGGCGCTCAAGAGGAGCTGAGATGGAAAAAAGATTTCGAGAGTATGCTGCTGCACCCAACGGAAAGGATCCGTATGTAAGCGTCTACAGCTTCCAACCTCAACATCCTGAACGGACTGGGAGTACCAGCACCGATGGCAACGACCAAATTCATGATCTCGGACAAGGAACTTTCAAGTCTTTGGTACCTGGCCACGGACCACGACCAGGTCAGCGCATAGTCTACGTTGATGGCGGCTTTGACCTCTTCTCGTCTGGTCATATTGCATTTCTACGCACAGTGACGGAGATGGAACACGAGATTGCCAGCAATCGAGGGTGGTACACACCCACTGAAGTCAAACAGCGACTCGATGCCTATGGCGAGGACTATCCGTCCGCCTATGTGATTGCGGGCATCCACAGCGACGATGTCGTCAACTACCACAAAGGGATCAACTACCCCATCATGAACATTTTCGAACGCGGACTTTGCGTGACACAGTGCCGATACGTGCATGCTGTTGCATTCGGGGCCCCGTACGTACCTACCAAAGCTTATCTACACTCGCTTCCAGGTCTTTCGGAGGCCGGCAAGCAGCTACCCGATGCGGTATACCATGGGCAAACTTCCTTCATGCCCCCCATCAACCCCGCAGAACCGGACCCGTACAAGGACGCCAAGGACCTCGGAATCTTCGTTGAGGCGCCGGAGCATGAGTTTCAAGGCGTAAATGCGGCACAGATCGTGAAGCGTATCCTTGACCGACGCGCGGAATACGAAGAGCGACAGAAGAGGAAAGGGATGAAGGGCGTAGGAGAAGGTGCTCTGAGAAGAGAGGAGATGGAGAAGGAGGCTGAAGCTGAAAGGGAGCGGCGGGCGAGAAATGCGGAAGTGTAGGAGAAAGCTTAGAGCATAGACGTGTGGACTACAACGTGGGAATGAGCTGAATTGTCGAGAGAATCCGGTTGAAGCAGTCTGTCGATAACGAGAGTCTGAGAGATTGAGACCGAGATTTTGAGCATCCGAGGGATGAAGGCATGTGATGCTATGTTGATTTGTTTTTAACAGAGATACCCCATACAGGCGCTTTCTTCAACACGCACGCGCAACGAAAAGATTTACAAAAAAGGACGCAAACAATTTTCCAAAAACGTTTCCACAGTTTACTCGACATTTACACACTAACCGCTCCGTGATCCGTATGCTACAGACAGCCCGATTCTGTGATCTAGACACTGAGACAGGCTATAAGTATGGCACGCAGCGGCTTGCACCGTCAGAATAACCATCCCAACCGACTTTTGCATAACTGCTCCTTTCTTCATGGTCTCAGAACCTGCACATTCTTTTACCTGAAGGCGTTCTACCGGATTATTAAGAGCGAGTTTACGGGGAACCTTAAGTGCACTTTCTTTAATTTTTTTTTTTTTTAATGTATTTAGACATCTCTCCAACCCGAAAGCTCCGACTCACTCGCACATACCTCTGATGCGGCATCGGCCGTCCACTGTGCGGCAGCAGGGGGAGGTACTCATTGTACGCCCTTATCCCCTCGTATCGTTGCTTGCGGGTCCAGTAAGACGATGATGTCCTAGGTACCTTTCAAGAGAAGGTAGTGGCCTTCAAGCGAGTTGAGAGACCTTTATGGTTCTGCCCAATGGCTCTGCATTCACCTTCAAATCTCTTGCCCCATTGGTGAGAATACAATCATAAGACTGAAACATTATTAAAGCTAAATGCCAGGCGCAACCGCTCGCTCAAGCGACTCCTATAGCATCGCTTCAGCAGTCTCACAACGGAGGATGACATACTGGCCTTGCAAGGCCAAAAGCATTATCGATGTCGATATGGGGACTGGTGCTCGTCCAGTACTCAGGCAGACAATGCACCGACTCATCTCTTTCTTCCCGCAGATGTTTCGAACCACACATCACTCACCTCCAAAGCCCGCCCATTCTCAACAGCTCTGGTGTTTACGAAAAGGCACAAGAGACTCTCAATGGATGCTTCTGGAGTTTGGGCAGTCGTATATCGTCCTTCGCATACGTGGAATAGGGATGAAGGTCTGTAGTATCACAGCGTGCGTTGAGGACTTCACCTCAGAAGGCAACTTCGATGACCGATCGCTTCCTAATCCAAAGGGGTTCCTGCTCCATGATGAAAACAATAGACAGCCATTGCCGGCAGAATATCGGGTCCGTCCCGTTTCTCATTTGTGAAGCAGATGAATAGTAGCGTAGTACAAGATGCAGCTGTACAAGAAAAAGGTATCTTACAGACTCCCAAACCAACCCTCTTTTCCCCCCTAAGGGGAACTCCCACCCCGCAGAGTCTGCGTCGCCTTCGCCCGTTCTGCCGCAATAACCTCTCCAATCTTCGCCAACTGTTCGTCCGACAGATCCCTCTGCTTCTCCTCCCTCTCCTTCCTCCGCACCTCGGCCAGCTCCTGCAGCGGCGTCCGCATCCCCTTGGCCAACTCCTTGCGCTTCTCCACCCGTTCGTCCTCCAGCTCTTTCCGCTCGACGAAGTCCCAGTCGTGCCGGGTCCGGAACCGGCTGAACTTGTTCCGGAGCTCGTCGATGACGCTCAGCGGCATGGGCGGGTGCAGCAAGAAGGGGCGGAAGGTCTGCTCGTCTACGTTCAGTCGCAGCGTGTCGTTTTCGAAGTCCTCGTGGTACTCGTCGGCTTTTTCGGGCCAGGGGATGATGGTGTTGGTGCCTGGGATCAACCGGTCGCCTTGTGTCCATTCCTTCTTGGCCTTGTCGAATTCGTAGTTGATGTTGATCAGGCGGTCGATCACGACGTCTCTGGGGATGCCAGTCTCGGGGTCCGGGAGGGGGTAGACGAGGCGGACGTCGTTGATGGAGAAGGACCGTGGCATGGAGTGGATGGGCTCTGGGTCGGCGCCGCGTTCCTCCTGCATCCATTCCGGGATCGACAGGTCGACGACGTTCAGCCCCTTTACTCTCACGGACCCATTGGACTTCTCAACATCCTCGACCGTGCTGATCCTCCCCCGGTGTCTGCCGTTGACCACAACGACCCGGTCGCCAACGCTTATGTGCATCCACTTTGGTCTATTCACCGGGTCCAGCTCCGGCAATTGGAAGTCGTACATGCTCATCGCGCCATATGTCGCCTTCTTGTCGCCAACATCTCTCCGCGGTGCTAAAGGTCCTCTCTCCCAATCTTCTTGCCGAGCTCGTCGGGCATTGCGGATGTTGGCGTTGGCGGACCTCTGCATGCGATTGAGAGTCTGGGAGCGAGACCACGACTCGCCTTTTTCGTAGTGCTCGCGCGCTTTGGCGAGTTTCCGGCCAGCCGCCCTCTCGGCGCGCTGGGTGCGCTGTATTACTTTCTGCATTGTGGTGATATTGAAACCGGACGACTAGTACGCTTGTTTCTGGGTCTATGGAAAAGCACGCTGCAGCACTTGGGAGACCCCCGAAGCCGCACTACGGTCCGCGGCTGCTCCCGTTCGCTGACTCGCGCCTGAATCTCAGACACTTTTAGCTACATTGTACGGACATTGCACTCGTCACAAAAAATGTTATCTACCACAGGCAATGCAATCGATATCATATAATGAATGCATATATCTCATGTCTCGTGATTTAATCTCTGGAGTCTATGTTCTATCCTGGCTCCATTTAATTCTTGAAAAACGGCACATCCCAATCAGGCCCATTGTTGACCGTCCGACCTTCATCACCTGGCAGACCCATACCATCTAGTACTTTCATATCCTCATCAGAAAGCTTCCGAATCTCAAGGTTGGACTTGATCCGGGACGGCGTGGCCGACTTGCCCAAAGGCACCGTGCCTCGCTGCACCGCCCAACTCTGTAACATCTGTCCGACGTCCATGTTATTTTTCTTCGCCAGCTCGTTGACCTTTTCATCCTTCAATAGCGTGGCTCCGTCTGCTTTCTGACCTGCGAAAGGTGAGTAGCATGTCGTTAGAATGCCATGTTTCTTATGCAGATCCAGGAGCTCGTTATTGGGGAGCCAGGGGTGGACCTCGATCTGGTTGCACGAAACGGGCACATCGGCCTCATGGGGCAGTAATTCTTGCAGCTCGCTCACAGAAAAGTTGCTCACTCCGATCGTACGAGCTTTGCCCTTCCGGACAAGCTCCTGCATTGCCTTCCAAGTAGGAACGAACGAGCCTTCCGTTCCCTTCTGCTGGGCTAGGTTGTTCGTCGAAGCTTTCCAATCGATGACCGGCTTCCCGGCTTGATCAAGGAGGATTCCGCGCTGCTCAGGCGAAGCGTCCTCGCTCGTGAAGGCCTTCTCCAAGGCGTCGCGGGAGACGGGTTGCATGACGCAGGGCCAATGGGCAAGGTACTGATCCAGATATTCCAGTCCCATGCCCTTGAGGATCTTGTCAAGGCAAAGCTCGACGTTTTCAGGATGCCCGAAATTGGGCCAGAACTGGAAACAGCACGTCAGCAAGCTACTCTAGCGCCGAGAGCATATTAAATGTCGGCCTTTTACCTTGGAGGTTACAAAGATCTGCTCCCGTGGAACTCCGCTCTCTCTGATTGCCTCACCAATGGCTTGGTCTACGCCATAGAACCAGGCGCAATCCAAATGGCGATAGCCCTCTTTGAGTGCTGTCACGGTAGCGTCTTTAGCCCAGCTGGTATCGCCGGATGCCCAAGTTCCGTAGCCAATGGAGGGCATATCTATTGTTTTGCCGCCATGGCAGCGGATTGGAAAAGCTTTAGGTAGAGACATAGTGAAGGCCAGTCTTGCAACGGAAAGTTGACAACAAAGACAGGAAGATGGAGTGAAGCTACAGGAAAAGGGAAGTGTACTACAGTAGTACCTACCTACCTTCATATGTAGCGGAAGGGAAGTCCGGGTTTCCTAGTCCGGCGATGTGGCAGAAAGGTCAAGGAAAGCCGATTTGCCTATTTCTTGTTCCTGGGGTAGTCGGTCTCTGGAAGGCGGAGAGGGGGAGCGCTTGATGTCATCACAAGTGCAGTGAGGATCAACAGCTTTGCCGTTCCTTCCGAACGTGGCTTAAGGCGATCGGAATATCGAATCTTTGACATGACGCATTAAACGGATACATGTACCACTATTCGCCAGACACTTCGGAAGACGTGTGACATGTGAGTCTCTGGAGATGGAGAAGTTTGATGTCTCAACGTGGACACTGCATGTAGTGCATGGTTCGCTGACCTAATCACGTTCTGGCCAATGCTTCGGCCCATCTTTCCCCTTCCATCTGCAAGGACAAATCTTTGACAACACCTGACTGCTTTGCGACCGGGTTGAGATGGAAGTCCAGACGGCTGATATGTCGGCTTGGATTTTTACGGCCATGCTGTCCGCCATTGCTATGCCATCTGATCACAACGCAGTAGAGGCCCAGAGTACTCAGACGCGGAACGGCAACGCAGCCATGAAGTGGCCGCACACGATCTACTCTTATTATTAGTCTGACACATGCAGAGAATCTACCTTATGCTTTTGAACAACAACGACACTGTGGTTGCTCATCTCCGTCCCCCCCGCAGGAACAAATCCATAGTATTGATAAGCCCTGCCACAACCAAGCCGTGGCTTCGCATGCACAGATTGAGCCTCGCTGATTGGTGGCAAGGACTCAGCTGCAACACTTTAAGCCGTCAGCTTGGGGCCAAAAGCTGTCTCCGAGTCCCAAAATGGGTACCACACTTCAGCGCAAGGCTGCATGAACAAGTGCCACGAGAACATGGTATGATCGGGACGGAGGGGTTTGAAGAGTACACAGCTTGCTGTCATATCTATCACGATTGTCCTGTTTCTCTTTATCTCCTTAGCGCCCTGTTATCCACAGAAATACTGAACCTGAAATGAGGCTTTAAGCAAAAGATCATGGCCAACGTTCCAACAGCCAAGCCCGCTTTTACTGCTGACACCCAGTACCATAGCCTCTCTTCCATCAGCGATACCGAACAGCAGCCAGGGAAAGACTCGAGCTTATTGGAGCCAAAGCTTGAACTCGGCGATCACCCTCCACTGCAGAAATCGCGATCATGGCTCAAGACTATTGTGCTACAGAGCCTGTGCCTCCTTTGGGCAGCACCCATTGTGGCGCTCCTTGTACTGAACTTCAAGCGACACATCATCGGCGCCAGCGCATGGTGTCCTAATGACAACTGCTGGGTCCAAGGGTTCAGCGTCAATACCTCTACGACTGTAAGCCGGATCACGAAGTTTGATCGTCAGGACCACAATCTTCTCGGCGCGCTGCAATTTGTCGCCAAAGCCCTGGAGATCTGGTTTGAGCTGATCGCCACTGCGCTTGTATACCTCGTGACTATGCTTCTAGCCAGTAAGAAGGATGGTCTGCCTATCGGATACCTCACCCGGCCGAACGAGTTCGCTGACGCCACGGGACTTTTTGATCGCTTGTTGTGGACATCCCTCCCCATTGGGAGGCATAACGAGCCTTACAAGCGTTGGTCTCGTATCCGAATATGGGCTTTCATTATAATGACAATCTTTCTTTGCGCACTTTGTAATCTGATGGGCCCGGCTACCGCTGTGCTTGTGATTCCATCCCTCCAGTGGATCGAGACTGAACGTGTCAGCACTGGAACATTTTCGCACCTGAATAGTGCCAATCCACCTTCGACTAGTAGTTTGGCACCCACAGCAATGAATGACACATTCGGAAGCTGTCTTGACTCCGACTTTGCTGCCTACAACTACACCTGTGCATCGTACGACTGGGCAGAGAAACTTGACGCTTGGGTGAGCTCTTTCGTGGTGAGTCGCTTGGGACATATTAACTGATTGGGTAACGGTATTCAAAACTGACCCTCCTTACGTAGACAGCTGCTGCCGAATCAAGTTATCGGACTATTACTTGGTAAGACGTCCTGTCTTTTACTGTCAATACTACGTCATCCAGATCCAAGATCAAGGGCGAAACCGTATTGAACAACGATCCCATCACGTGGATTCCCAACCGCAACCTCATAAAAGCCTTCTACAAGGATGCTGCTGTAGTGGCGTACATCTCGCAGGGCTATAGCAACACTGAAATTGCCGCAGCGAGCTGGATAAACGATGTCGTTCCTGTTGAGATCACGGACAGGGAGTATGAGACCTACCGCCGTTACAACAAGAGCCTGGAGCTGGAGCTACAGCGTAGTGGACCAATACTTGGCACGTACCCGAATTGGATGGTATGGAATTATACGCAAGACGACGAATCAGCTCATTGGTGGACCGTTGTGATTGATTCGGATCAAGCACTTCGATGCTGCGCTGGCTATATTTACGGCAACGAAGATACCAATCCATACATCAGATGCTTCCAAGACGGTGCGGGATGGGGACCAAACACAAAATACACGAGCTTCTCTATTGGAGGAGTCTTCAACAACGAATCTCAGCAGGTCGAACCCGGCATCAAGTATGAGGTGTACAGTTCAGACAAGGTCGCCTTCCTGCTCAATGGCCAGATGCCATCATCCTTTCCCGAGGAATGTCTCGCCCCTGGCCAGATCTCCAAAGATCTCGATTGCAATTGGGATGCCCTGTTCGCGGAACCTGGTCCCTCGCCCCGCATCAAAAACAACGTCACAACTTTGGTCATGACCATGACCGCAGCAAACAACGTTACCGCAGTCCTGGCAGTAGACTTCGCCGCATTCTTCGCCTTCACCAACTACACCCTCGATCCATCACCCCTTAGCAATCCCATCTCCTTAGTCCAGACACAAGCAGTCCCGCAAATCGGCGAACCCGTCGCTCTCAACCCGGCCTGGACGCTCGCCGCCTGGTCGACAGAAGTCGGAGGCCGGATTCCCGCCGAGCGAGCCACCGCCGCCATCCTCCGCAGCGTCATGACCTCCATCGCCGAAAACACCACCGCGACGGAATCCAAATACCTCGAGCGCCTCCTCGCCATCGTCAACATCCCCGTCTTCCAAACCCTGTCCATGATCGAATACGACATCTTGCCTTCCACGCCTTCTCCCTCCCGCGGCAGACCCCAAACCTCTCCCTCCTCCTCCTCCCACCAACAACACCTCCTCACCCGCAACGCCAACCTCCACGTCTGGGCCTACGGCCTCACGTCCCGCACCGCCCTCCTTGGCGCCGTCGTCAGCATCTCCGGCCTCATCGTCGTGGTCTTCCAGTTCTGTCTCGGCCTCGTCGATCGTAAGGATTATCGCAGTCCGACTCAGCTTTTGGTCGCGGCGTTGGAGCATTTCCCACGGGGAGAGTTTGAGCAGGTCTTGGCTAGTGGGAGTGGTGGTTGTGCGGATGAAGGGGAGATTGCGAGGACGCGGTTTTGTGTTAGGGAGGTTGAGAGGGGGACGGGGGTCGGGAGGTTGGGGTTCAGGGGGTTGGGTGGGAGGGGGTGAGATGGCAAGATTGGTGGTTCGTTGGGGTCGGTCGGAGTGGTTTAAGGATGAGTAGGTGACAGTCAATGGGATGAGTGCGATGCTGTTCAATACCGTTTGATGAATGTAGATAAGGCATTTGGTGATTTACTTGGATACGAAATTCTAGTGACTACAATCTCAAGAGCGATTATGGTAAGAGTCAAAAAAGAAAAAGAAAAAAAAATAACTTGTAAATGAATTCTCTTCTGTTCCCCATTCAACCTCCCCTCCCCCATGAATACCACCCATACCATCCATCCTCCACACCAACAAAACCAGTTACCTCCACCACCCCACCGATCCACAACCCATACCATCCACGCACCGCACCCACTCTAACCCCACCTCTGCCCACGAACGTCTTTCCCAAACCCCTCCTCCGTCCTCCACTCACGATCGAGAAATCCTGGAGTTCCCGGCCCGGGAAGATCTAGCACCCGGTCTTACGCTCAGCGAGTAGATGCCCGAACACGGGAGGAGTGTTAGTCTCTCGGGACCGTCGACGGCTGAGGGTTGTCGTTGTCGTGAGCGGACCAAAGCTTTGGTTAAAGATGGAGGGGTTGGTGGAGAGGGGGGGAAGGGGATTGGGAGGGGGGAAGATGGGGAAGGGTTGGGGAATAGTTGGGGAGAGTAGGGGGGATAGGGACTGGGAGGAGGAGGGAAGAAAGGGAAAGGAGGGATGGGTAATGCTACATAGTATACAGTGTTAAGGGAGGTACTTTCAGCTTCCCGTGGAATTAGTTAAGTAAAGGGGCATAATACACAAGTGACTGAAAAAAAAATTTCCCGGAAACCCGTCTGGTGGGTAGGAGGCGGACGAAGTGAATACGACCCCGTCTTCTTTCCTCACGTATATCAATCCTCCTCTTCCCGCTTCCCAAACGCATAAGCCAGCCCGCCACCGACCACATTGCCCGCACACAACGCCATCGTCGCTCCACGCACTAAACCCCTCGCGCCGAATTTACTCCCCAGCCCCTGTTTCCGCCGGCGCGCGAGAAGCATGTAAGCCGCGCTCCAGGCGGAGGTCACACCCGCGGAGTCCTTCTTGTAGCCGTTGATGTTGAGGTAGGAGGAGAAGAGCATGACGGGGGCGAAGGCGACGGGGAGGAGTTGTAAGGGTCGGAGGTGTTGGGCGGTTATGAGGGTGGCGGTTAGGGTTGGGGGGAGGGGGTTGTCTGTTCCAATTGGGGAAAGCCAGGGGTCAGTTTGGTCTCTTTTTGGGTGTCGGGGTGGGATATGGGGAAGTGGATGGGAGGTGGGAGAGTTGTACTTCCGTATGCGTAGGCGTACTGCATAAGGCCTTGCCCGGCCTGTTCGGCGGGGGTCTCGGGGGTTTTGGATGGCATTGGCATGGTTGCGGTGGGTGGTGGTGCTGTGGTGGTGTTGGAATTGATCTCGTTATGGTTGTCTGGATGCGAGAGGTGGTGGTGGTTGTTGTGGGTGGGACGATGGAGATTCTCTTCGGCGATCCAGTGCTATGGGGCCATATGATTGGAGTCCTTGCAATTTCAATTGGAGGTGTTTGAATTGAATCGGTAGGGATTCGATATATGTGGTATGTGTATTAGGAGAGAGATGCGACTGTCACATGCATCGAGGTGGTCCGGTAGTGAAGTTCACGTCATCGGAGTTTGCGCACAGGAAAGGCCGAGATGGAGTTGGGTGCGGGATGGATCGTCTCGAGTTTGGAGACACATGGATTAAACACTGATAATAATACTACATCCACCCGGATTGGCGCCTATCCAATCAACACCAAAATATTTGGGAATCCTGTCGCCTCCGTTACAAGACCGTAATCGATATCGTAGACAACCTCGCGACTCCTCCGTCCCGCCCATCAGTCCCGCTCCACCACCACTTCCACCCACCATATCAACCCCGGATGGCCCACTGATCGCACCCTCCGCGCCCCGCCACTGCTTCCACCCCCAACCCATCCGCGCCCATCCAAGGCGTACATCATAAACCATGTCCGAAAAGAAATCCAGCCAAACAAACGGCAACGCCCACCACACCCACCACGACGGCTCCTCCGGCCGCGCCTACACCGTCGAACAGAAAGCCGCCGTCCTGCGCGTCCGCAAATGCGGCACCACCGCATTCTACGACATCCTGGGGCTCGAAAGCGTGCGGACGACGTGTTCAGACTCGGACATCAAAAAGGCCTATCGCAAACTCTCCCTGCTGACGCACCCGGACAAGAACGGGTACGAGGGGGCGGATGAGGCGTTTAAGAAAGTGAGTCGGGCGTTCCAGGTCCTCAGCGATGCGGATAAGAAGGCGCGGTATGATAAATTTGGCGGGGACCCGGAGAGTAGGTTTGGTGCTGGAGGAGGTGGGGGAGGAGGTGGGGCGAGCGCGAGTGGTGCTAGTCCGTTTGCTGGGTTTGGAGGGATGGGCGCCCGGCCGAGAGGGGCGGGGGGTCCGATGTTCGAGGAGGAGATCAGTCCCGAGGAGTTGTTCCGTCAGTTCTTTGGTGGGGGGATGGGGGGACCGTTTGGAGGACCTTTTGGTAAGGATTCCGCTCTCGTTACCTTTTTATTCGCTGATGGGCTCTGTGTCGCCTGTATTATTTTCGTGCCGTTTGAGTGGCATTGCGATGGCGGGGGGAAAGCGCATGACCGTGACTGGGCGAAAAAATTAAACAAGAAAAAAAAGAAAAAACCACCAAATAAATTGAAAACATCTGCTAACATTCTCCTACCAACAGGCGGCGGCATGTTCGCCTCAGGACCCGGCTTCACCACCTTCGGCGGCGGCCCCGGAATCCGGATCCACCAATTCGGGGGCGCACGCCCACGCCGCCGACCACACAACCACGCCGACACACCCCTCGAACCGCAATCGATCCTATCCGCACTCCAATCCCTATTGCCCCTACTCCTGCTCTTCCTACTCCCGCTGCTCTCCAGCCTCTTCTCCGGCGCCACGATGCCCTCAGGCCCCAACATCCGCCTGCACGATCCCAAACCCCCCTACACCGAAACCCACACGACCCACCGGCTCAACATCCCATACTACGTCAATCCCGTCGACGTGCAGGACTTCACGGCCAAGAAGTGGAAGGATCTGGATTTGCGCGCCGAACGCCAGTACATGTCTTATCTGTCTTCGGAGTGCGATTGGGAGCAAGGGAAACGGCAGCAGTTGGCGAATGAGGCGCAGGGGTTTTTCTTTACCGATATGGAGAAGTTGGATCGCGCACGGAAGATGAATATGCCGGCTTGTTCGAAGTTGAGGGAGATTGGGGGTGGGGGTGGGAATAGGGTTTTTCTTTAGAGAGCGATGTGATTACTTACTTACTTACTTATTTCTTCTTCTTCTTCTTCTTCTTCTTCTTTTAATTCGATGTGGAAGGGAGGGTCTGTAACTTTGGACATCATCTGGTACCTCCTCCGTCTCCCTCCTTCTAGACCTCCCACTCTCCATCTCGATCCTTTTTTTTTCTTTTTTTTTTTTCCCTTCGCCGAAGAAGGACAAAAGCGGATATTTCGATCCTCTTCCTAAGCACTCCCGGCACCGACACTCCTGAATTTCCCTCCTGTACTCCAAATTTCTGCCTATCTCTGTACGAACTTCTATTAACAACCACAGGAGAGCAGCAAGCTCCAAAAGAAGGGGGGTGGGGGGGGGGGGCGAGGCAGGAGACGTTCTGAGGTGCATTCACTTCGCGCCATGCGGATGTGGCCGGATGATACGCCGCTATGCACGTGGTTAACGAGTTATCTCGTACCTACCAGGGGCTGTTTTCATATTTGGGGCTGTCATACAGTGGAGGTCCTCCGGACGAGCTGCCTGCCCTACAGCAAGCGAGGAAGTGGAGGATATGGCTTTCACGTACTTATCAGCTGGCGGGAATCGGGTGGCTGGAATGACGCGAGATGTTGAGTATCACAACGCTTCCCATCGGCCTTACACCTGAGCCTGACCAGAATTTGTCAAAGCCTCGTGGGTGAATGGGTGAATGGCCCTGCAAATGACGTCGGAAACCCCCTCGATTGGCAGGGAGGAGGTAGTTCTTATCAGAGCGCGTGTTCATGATGTAGCACAGAGGTCGGATCGTTGGTGCGCAGCGACGGACTTCTACGTCAGACAGGCCTGTCCTTTCACACGCTGCCTTTCTGTCCTTTTTCTTTATAAGTTCGTGCTGTGCCCTCCTCTCCGCCTCCAGACGAAAAGAAGAAAGATCTTCAAGGTTACTCGCACAGTTGGCGAATTACCCCTTTTCTCTCTTCCTTTTAAGCAGGATCCTTCCATTAGACGTTGATCAAGACGAACACTGACAAGAGACCCATCGTTTTCGTCTTCCAAGACAAGACAATGGCCCCAACGCGCGCTGCGGCCGTGGGCTCGCCATCTAGGAGGCTCAAGGTCGAGCAGCAGCGCTCATCGCGTGGAGGTACGCTGAACCCCCCTCCGCCTGATGAAAGCACTTGAACACGAAGCAGCCTTTCTCCTCCCTATGAGCTTCACCATCTTCACTCTCTCCGGAGAAGAAAGATCCTTGGTTAACCAGTGAAATCAACAGAGACCGACTCCGACCCCTCCTCCAAGCTCCATGACTCTCATCTCCACGGCGGTGAGACGATCGATCTTGTCCGGTACGCGGAGACCGAAAGCATCACGGTCTCGCATTCGTTTGTAGGGATTCCGTCGGCGAAGCCAATCCGCCACATCAGCACTCCCAAGCCTGAAGCCTTCTCGACTCGGGTTCCGCAGCAGTCGTCGCGAGTGACCAAGCGTAAGTCCCCGAAACAATCGAGCTCAGATGGAAAGCGGACTGAACACGTGCTGATTGATCCTTGGATCTTGTAGCGAAGGGGGACTCGAAGACGAGCAGTCCACAGCGACGCGGAATCCATTTCAGTCAAGACCCAGAGACCCAGAAGCAGTTGAGCGAGCTGTACGCCGGCATCATGGCGTCTCCTGAATCCGGGGAGACCAGCGTGCCAGCTCACCAAGAGACCGCAGCTGAGGAGTCTCCGGAAAACCCTACAGCTCGAAAGCGTGCACGGGAAGACGATGAATGGGCAGAAGGCGGAACGACACCGACGAAGAAGATTCTGACCGATCATCGCTCCGCAACCACGGTTCCGAAGGCCCTTGAGGCGGGCTCCACGAGTACGTCGAAGGAGAGCTTCGGGGAGAAGCGGCGCAGGGGGCAAGAGCAGTACCTGCAAGCCATGAACGATCAATTGCGTCGGGAGAAGGAGGAAGCCGAACAGCGGGCCAGGAAAGCCGAAGACAACGAGGACTGGCTGCGTGTCAAGCTGCAGGAGAGCAAGCGTCGGAAGCGTGAGGCGGGGGAGGCGAAGATGAAGCATGAACAGCGCGGGATGGAGTTGACGAACGTCAAGGTCAGGTGCGACGCGCTGTCGGAAGCGGTGGATAAGCTGAGGGCGGAGAAGCTGAAGCTCAAGGAGGAGAAGGACAAGCTGAGGGATGAAAAGGTCAGTCTTCAGAATCAGATCGAGCGACTGAAGGGGGAGAAAGCGAGGAAAACCTGGAACCGTCAGGGGAAGTAGCGAAGCTAACAGTAGATAGGAGAAGCTGGAAGTCACCGATCTTCAGCAAAAGCAAGAGCTCGAGTCGGCCAAGAAGGAAGTCTCAGAGCTGAAGAGTAAGCTCGGGATTGCCGAAGAAATGATCAGTAAGATGAAGAAGCACTTCGAGACGTTCAAGACCGGTACCAGCCGCGCGATGAAGAAGGTCAGGAGCAAGGCTCGTATGATCAGCAAGGAGCTGAAGACGCAGAAGGAGAGTCGGGACATGACGATGGGCATCGCTTTGACCTATCGCGACAATTGTTCTCAGGCGCTGGCGGATCGTTCTCAGGCGTTGATGGATCGTTCTCAGGCGTTGACAGACCGTGCTCAAGTTCGTCAGCAGCTCGATCTGAGGAACTCTTTCGATGAGGAGATGCGCGAGGGTGAGCCGGAGTCTGCGGCATCGACGGCGCGAGTCGAGACTGGGACCTTTGGTCGTCCTTCGGACTTCCGTGAGGTCGATACGTCAATGTCTGACGCGGCGGCTGCGACGAATATAACGCCAATCTCCACTGGAACCTTCGGTCGTCCATCCTATCCCTCTCAAGACGACACACCAATGTCCGATGCCGCGGCTGCGGCACCAACATCAACGCAAACCTCCACCGGAACCTTCGGCCGTCCGTCTTACCCCCTTCAAGACGATACGCCAATGTCTGACGCGGCGACCAAGCCCACCGGTCACAGCAGCAACAACAACAACAACAACAACAACAACAACAACAACAACAACAACAACAACAACAACAACAACAACAACAACAACAACAACAACAACAACAACAACAACAACAACAACAACAACAACAACAACAACAACAACAACAACAACAACAACAATAACAGCAACAAAAACAACAACCACTTCTTTTCCAATCTCGGGCGCGATCTCAAGCGCAATCTCAAGCGCAAGAACTGGTCCCGTTCGAGCGTGTTCCACCGCAAGAAGCCCGCCAAACAACAGCAGAAACATGTATCCCGACTTTCCAAGCTGGACACCCCCATGCCGGACGCGAGTAAGCACACTACTACACCCTCCAGCGCGCATCTTTCCGGCTTCACGGCTCCTCCGCCGACGGGACCTCGTGGGGGAGGCTTCTTCAGCGGGCATGGGCACGGGGCGGGTCAGCAGCAGACTCAGGCCAAGACGCAGTCTGCTCAGCTGGATGTTGCGATGACTGACGACGGGAAGGCGAATGTCGACTACACTAATGGCGGGTGTTTCGGGGTTCCGCCTCCTAATGCGCCGAATGGACCGCGATCTGCTGTATCGGGTGGGAGTCCGGGGCAGCGTCTTCCTTCGTCGTCTAAGCTTCCTGGGCTCGACACCTCCATGACGGAGGCGACGGGGTCTGGCGGCCAGGCGAACAGTTCCCTCTCCTACTCCATGCCTCCTCCGAGTGGGCCGCGAGTCAGTGAGTTCGGACGTCGTAGTGGCAACGAGGAGGAGAGCCATCCACCGCGTGCTGCAGAGCTCGACAGGTCCATGCCCGACGCCACCGAGCCTAGCAGCCACGGGAACGGTTCTCAGCTTCGCTCTGGAGTCTCAGGTCAGAAACCTCAGCTGTCAGTCGGGACTCGTCGGATCGAGACGCAGCGTCGTGCCGACGATGAGACCAAGAAGTTGAATAAGAGTCAGGATCAGAACAGCGGCACGCGGACCAGATCTTCCAAGGAGTGGCGCTGGGGACGATACCAGACTTGAAGGTGAGGTCGATGAAGTATGAACCAGCTCCGAAGGAAGTGGTAAGGGCCAGACCAGATCCAGATGGAGCAAGGATGAGAAGCAGGCACAGAGTCCAGGATTCCAGCAAAGAACACATGGGGCGGCCAAGTCCCTTTTCAACAGCCGTCACCGAAGCGAGGAGCATACACCAAGCGGCGACCTCCAACCACAATAGCCCCCCAAAAAGAAAAAGAAAAAGACGAAAAAAAAAAAAATACAGCAAGCAGCTCCACCGCCGAGCATCGCCTACAATCAACCACCCTACCCCATTCCAAAAAAAAAAAAAAAAAAAAAAAGAACCGACACACAAACCACTCACACCCACCCGACCCTCTACCACAACACCGCCCGCCGCCTTCCCCGCCTAGAACAACGTTCAAGACAGCGACTCCACGAAACACGGAGTCCGCATGACGCTTGTCACGCTGGCAGCAAAGAATACCTACCCTTCTTGCCGGGACCCCTTGATAGGGTGGTCCATTGCAGAAAGGTTCGTGAATGGGGGCGGGGGCATGCGCTGTTGCTTAAGCTATTCGTCTACCTAGCACATCATTGGTTGCAGAGGTGGTGACGTAGCTGGATAGCACAGCGTAGGGATCCTTTGGTGTTTGGGGTTTTCTTTGATCTCGGGTGGAGGTGCGGAGGGAGAATTTGATCGTTTTTGGGGGCTTGGAGATATTTCTGGGGGTTTGCCGGGTTTGGGGTGTCTGTTGGGGACTGGTGGGGTAAATGGAGGGCTGGTGACATTGGAGACTAATTTTTTTCTTTTTTCTTGCCTTTTTTTTTTGTCTTTCTTTTCCTGGAGTTTTGGTTATGTTTTCTGCAGACTCACCTACATGCTTTGGCGACGGCGATGAATACTGTCTTCGCTAGACCCGCGAGATTTTGCTGCGGTTTTCTAGGCTCATTTTTAATATGCTGGGGTTATTGGAGTCTTGTTACTTGCTGCGTTGTGCTCAAATACATACCCCCTGCTACTACCGCACTGTTGCCGAAAATACTTTATGTAGTCCCGCTGTATTCAAAGAAAAGTTTACTCAGCTGATTGGATCTCCTTCGCAAACGGCATGACTCGGACTTGGGTGTCCACGAGTCGGGAAGGGTCTGCGTTGTGGGATTGCCGAAGTTGCTGAGTACGTAGTAGGTCGTAGTATACTCTCCTACTGTAATCTCCCGCCAAGCCCCCTAAACCTAAGGGACCCGTGACCATACCTCCTACGGTTTCCTGCTTTCTCCGAGGCCTATAACGCCCAATCAAATATACCTCACCCACCATCCGGCTCGACGCGTCTCTGCACGCGTTTGTTGTGTTACACCACGCAGCCCCATCCCAGCAAGCCTAGCAAGCCTCGCACATCCTCGCCCTCTGACTGCGTCGGCCCAAACGGCCCAGCGCCTCCCGGAAGGTTGCCCCGCCTGCACCTTCCACCTGGGGCCCTAATGCCCGCAACCCGCAACCCGCGTCCCTTCCCTTCCCACCGCGACGGTTGTGAGCCCCACCATCCAAACGTCGCATCGGGTGGCATCCAGAAACCGAAACAGGGGACGCGTACCTGCATCTGCATGGGCGGAAAGGTGCTGGAATGCCCAGTCTCTCTGCCAGCAGCTCCTCCGTCTTCCACCGCCTGACGGGTAAGCGACCAGCTCCCGGTGCAGGTGCAGGTGCAGGTGCAGGTCAGGTGCAGGAGACGCCGACCGACGACGCTCACTCCGACTTCCTGCTGCCCGTGGCAGGGGAGGGTGAAGGGGCCCGTCCGCGATTATCACCCCAGCATCGCAGGGAGAGCAGCCTCTTAAGCCTGCCCAACAGCGTGAGCGACTTGGGACATAACGTCAGGAGGAGCGTGTCATTGCGCTCCCATCGTCGCTACCCGTCTACGGCCACCGAGCCTCTGGAACAGGCACCGCACCTTCCGCGACAAAACACTACCCCGCAGCCCCCGCGATCACGGGGCAAGCTCTCCTTACCCACACGCTCTCTGTCCACCCGGTTCAAGAGCGCTGAAACCCTCCCGCTCGATCCAGCCCAACTGGCGGGAAGTCCACCCCGATCAGCCGACAACCCACCTCTCTTTCCCATCTCACCGCCCAAGACGCCGCCACAGGCAGGAATGCTCGCCGGCCCTAGGAGAGCGCCATCGGATCGGCCGACTTTGCACAAGCAGACCAGTTTCTCGAGAGACCTCCCATCCTCACATGGTCCCAACATCAATGGCGCGCCCCTGCCACCATCCTCGCTGCCCTCGGCGGCCGGCAATCCGAACGCAATCCACCAGATGATTCACGAAACGGCGGCAAAACGTATGGCGACTATAGAATACATACGCAAAGTCCACGACGGCAACATCTTCTACTTCAACACCCTGCACTACACGCCCAACTCGCTACACACGAACATCCCCTCGCTTCAGAACCACAAGCTAGGCCGGAGAGCCACTGCCTACCTCGTGCTCGGCTACAGTCTCCCGGCCCTGTTAGACATGAACTCCGGCACGCCCATGGAATACCTCAAAGCGCTCTTCTCCCTGCTGCAAGAATTCGAGACATACCAATCGCTGTCGGGCTTCGACGCCAGCAGCGGGAGCTCCCTGAGCAGGGCGCGAGTCGGCCAGATGTTCAAGTCCGGCATGGGACTCGGATCGCGCTCGGGCATGAGGACGGGCCGCAGGTCCAGCGCAGCGACAGACAGCATCGCCATCGACACCTCCAAAGCCAACCTCCTGGGCATACCTCCCTCCGGCTCCGTAGACGCAGGCAGCCCGATCGACGTCCCCTCCCCCGTCGGCCACGAGTTCCAGTATCTACTCACCCCACACCTCCCCTTCGAACCCGACTTCAGTACCACCTTCGCCACCCTCTGCGATACGCTAATCGATACCTACGGTACCCTACTATCCCTGATCTCGACGCCGGAGCTCTGCACGCCCGCCGTCGGCGAGGCCTTCTCCAAGGCCGATAAGCTGGTCAGGAAGATCCTCGTCTCGAACGTGATGAGGGAGTTTGAGGAGAATGCGCGCCAGGGCGCCAAAGCGGAGGTGGCGGGGTTGGGCAAGTTGGTGCTGAGTCCGCTTATTTAGGATATGGGTGGGCATGGGCACTGATGGGAGTGTGAAGATTAGGAGGGAAAGATATCTGGACTTTAAATGCTATCCGCGCATATGGCAGGATAAGTGGTCTCCCTGAGTCTAGGTTTCGGGTGCGAGTCTATTGGGATCATTCCCTCTACCTCCACACGTTTCTCGGACACTACTGGGACTCTTGCATACTCAGCCAGCCGCTAGACGAGGCGGATCAGCGCCTCAGAATCGCAGCGTCGTGAGGTGCGTGACTGCGATGAACGGCGCTGGCCGTGTGACAAGTGGACTCAGAACACTGCGTAGGATGACCCGCAGCCGAAATGAGTACATCATGCTGCGCAGTGAACGATGTATTGGCCGTTCCCAGCTTGGCTACAAGCTGTTCAGGGCTGATGATAGTGAGTCCTAAAGAGATCGCAGGAGAAAACAATTCAACTCCGGTTCTATCGACGTTGCGTTTGCATGCAAAGGCGCATGACGAAACACGGCTATGTTGCGCAACTCTAAGTGAAGAGAAAGACGACATGCAATCAAGCACGTCTAACAAGAGTCATCCTTTTTGAAAAATGCTCGGGAAGATTACGGAGATCAATGCTTGACTTGATGGAAGGAAAGTGACAGAGCGACAGCATGTCAGATAGATGCTGAAGCAGTGGGAGAGATAGCTAGTAATTCTCAAAATACCCCTCGAGAGGCGTGAATACACCCCCTTATGATTGGTGAATCCCCCCGATACTCAAACAGATCCATAGGTAGGAGGCCACCTCATAAATCCGTAAATAATTATAAATGCACATAGCTACCTAGATACGTACATGTTGATATTACCATGTACCTATATGTAGACAAGGAGAGCAAACCGCAGAAACCTAACGTCACATTACCAGCTCGGCTTAAGAGTAAACAGCCCAGCCGACTTCGGCGGCAGGGTTCGGCTTAAGGGAAAACTTTCCCCCCACTCTAACTCCTCCCCTCCAAGAGGTATGTACCGGTTTGTTCCTGCATTTTGTGTTGCGCGCGCGCGTGTGTGCCCCTTGCATAAGACAACATACCTAGAGTCGCACAAAAAAAATGGAGGAGATGAACAGTAGTGTCTACATAGTCAATAGACGGGGAAGGGGTAGCGCAAATAAGAGATTATGTTCAGAGCATACGTACCTACGCAACCCTCTACGCGTTTCCCTTAAGCGCGGGTGGAGCCAGCCCCACGCGCCGCGCCCTACATGAATCCCGAGGAGGAGTCATTGTTTGCGATGACTGGAGCTCGGCTTAAGAAATTAATTTTTGCTCTTCTTCTCCCACTCTCCAGGTTCTTTTTCCGCGGGGAGACTCGTTTTCTGTGTCATTTTCTCGCTCTCTCTACACATCTTCCCTTCTTTGCGCTCTGGTATAGAGTCCGACATAACATCGCTACTTTGACTTGAAGGGAGTAGAATACAGGGGATTTTCCGGAGCAAAAAAAAAAAAAAAAGTAATTCGCTCTATCTTAAGAACTTGGGATTCACCTCTCGACCGACCTTTCCTTCCAAACGACAACCCATCTCGCGCCGCCCATCATGGCTCCAGCACCCATCACGCCCGAGTCCTCAGGCACATCGACGCCTACCGGATCGACCGCTACCTCCCTCACGAAAGCGGGCATCAAACACATGCTCCCCAACACGAACGGCACGGACGACGAGGGTCTAGCACGCCTAGACGCCTCGAGCATGAAAATCACCCTAACCCAGAATCCCCGCCCCGTGCCCGCCCCAGACAGCGCCGAAACCAAAGCCCAAAAGACCTGCACCGACCACATGATCACCGCGCGCTGGACGGCGGAAAGCGGGTGGGAAGCGCCCGAACTGAAACCCTACGGCGCCTTCTCCATCATGCCGACGGCGAGCGTGCTACACTACGCGACGGAATGCTTCGAGGGACTGAAACTGTACAGAGGGTACGACGGCAAGCTGCGACTATTCCGGATCGCGCGGAACTGTGCCCGGATGCGACAATCGGCGGCGCGGATCGCGCTGCCGGATTTCGAGCCGCGGGAGCTGGAGAAGATGATTATTGCGCTTGCGGCGCAGGATGGGGCCAAGTGGCTGCCGAAGGAGAGGAAGGGGGGTTTTCTTTATGTGCGGCCGACGTTTATTGCGACTGAGGAGGCGTTGGGTGTGCAGCGGCCGAAGGAGGCGTTGCTGTATGTTATTATTGCGTGTTTCCCGGATATGACAAGGAGTTTGGCGACGCCGGCGCCGCCGGCGCTGGATGGGGGTGCGAATGGACAGGGGGGAAATAAGAAGAAGGGGACGAGTGGGTTGAAGCTGTTGGCTTCGTCTGAGGACACGATTAGAGCGTGGCCTGGCGGGTTTGGTTATGCGAAGGTCGGGGCGAATTATGGGCCTTCGCTGGTTGCGCAGGGCGAGGCGCGAGCGAGGGGGTTCGATCAGGTGCTGTGGTTGTTTGGGAAGGAGTCGTTTGTGACGGAGGCCGGGGCGAGTAATTTCTTCGTCGTGGTTCGCTCTAAGGAGACGGGGAAGCTGGAGTTGATCACCGCGCCGTTGAACGAGAGGATCATTCTCGAGGGTGTCACGCGCGCTTCGGTTATTGATCTGGCTAAGGAAAGACTTGCTGCAGAGTGGGACGGGTTGGAGCCTGTAGAGGTGGTTGAGAGACGGTTTACTATGGACGAACTGATCGAGGCGCATAAGGAAGGCAGGTTCATCGAGGCCTTTGCGGCTGGAACTGCTTTCTTCATTGCTCCTGTGGGACTGATCCACTTCCGCGGTGGTGATATTGATATTCCGATGGATGGCGACAGCGGCGCCTATGCCCGCACGATTAAGCAGTGGCTGGTCGACATCATGTACGGCAATGCGTCCCATGAGTGGGGCATTGTGGTGGATGAGAAGGCCTAGAAAGTTGATTAGTAGGTAGTTTTGAAGCGCTTGGCGAATGATGAGAAATAGACATTATTCATGTGCTGTCACATACCTCTGATTTCTGGCTCTATAGGTAAGACGTCGGTGAAGACTGTTTTTGCTAGGGACCTCTCTGCCTGCCATGACTTGCCCTTCGCAGGTTTCAAGTTTGCTCAAAGTGTGATTCTCTCGATCCTACCTGCGCTTGATGCATGGATCTGAGGGCGGTGTAAGGATACTCAATCTCCAATCATTGACGCTGCTCGCTATTGGATTGTTAGCAGGCTTGTGCGGCGTAAATGACCATGTTGTGACTTACCCGTAGTCTGCTTTGAGCTCCTTGATTGGCACCTTGGAGAAGTAGATGGTCATCACGGGCACGCTTCGCTTCTTCGTTGGTCCGGTCGGAGCACCCATAGTCTCAAACGCTTCGTCCGATTCCCCATCTTCCTCCGCCCCGCCTACAGAGTCCGCTGGTTGTTTCGGGCGTCTATCGCGGGGAATGTCTGCCAGCTCTGAGTCGAGAGCGTTGTATTGATAGCACCTAACATCTCGAGCGGCAAGGTCCCTTTTCACGATTTCCGCGATACTTATGAGTTTGCTCGCTGCTTTTGCCCGAGCAGTCAGGCTCACAACGGTCGGTTTACCATCCTCACCGGGTTGTTCGTCCAGGTGAGAAATAATTTTGCTTGTCCGGCTGGCGATCTGGGTCGATGAGACAACATTTAGCTGGACATGGCGATACTTCAGTAAGCGAGCATCACTATCATCACGCTGGCCTGGAACCGTCATGATGATTCGCGACCTGGGAGGTCTACCTAGGTAGTCTCTCTTTCAGCTATGCGGGCTGCTGTTTCATCTGCTGCGTGACGGAGCCAGCCACTACCTCCGCTGCTCCTTCCCCTTGCGGTGGAGCCCGGCACGGCCGTACTTCCGAGATACGTGGCGTTTGCTAAGGTGACACGTGACGCGGACGCTAAGTCGAGCAAGCGCGAGTCACAGTCACCGGCACGCCGCGGACGTGTTGAAGCATTCCGATTGCGTGTTGTCCCATCAGACGGCACAGTACAATCCGCCTTCCAAAGTCACCCCAAACATCGGTCGTAGTCGACGGCATCTCTGGACCTGGGGAGATGCACCTTACATAGTAGATCGCCATTATTCCGATCTCACCAGTCCAACTCCATTTCCCTTGGAATCAATCGTTCTGGAAGAAACGGCTCATCTTCGCGACAGCCCCACGGGCGAATAGGAAGTTACACCGCCGCCGTGGGCCCGCTGCATAATCGGCAACTAAGAAACGGAGTAGTTGCGTCAAGACTCGTTTGGGTTAGAGCTCCACAGGGAGTTGCTGATGCACCTCCGCCCATCTTCTCCAAGTCCACGTCCACCTTCGACTTCCAACGGCACCAGCAAGCCACCTCTCCGACACCACACCCCCCAGGCCCCTTCCCGCATTACGGCCTTTCTTTTTCCACCTCTTTACTCTTCATCCTCTTGGTTTTGTTTTAATAGTAACTAGACTCCTTTATAATACACTACAGCCTCGCGGCGACGACTGGACTCTCTCTGCCGCTTATCTTGACGTTCCTGGCGCGCGTTTCACACAGCTTCCCCGTCGAATCGAGCGACAAACCGACTTCCACACGACTTACCTGAACCAGCCTTGATCTGCCTCACAATACAGAGTCATCGCGCTTCTTTGTGACTCACAGAGAAGACAGTAGAACGCGTTCGAAATCGGATGCGCCGGTGTTAAGACGGACTTTACGACAGTCGGGGAGCGACGATCGGTTTATGGGGGGCACTAGGCTGAGGCAGCACTGTACGGCTTCCTGAAGCCTAGATACCGATCATGCAAAGCTACTTCAAGCTTCCCTGGTGTTCTGACCAGATTGCTCCGAAAATGCAAATAAGCGGTGGAGTCTGCACTTCGCCCGTGGTGGACACTTGTGTGCCTATGTTGAACAAGTTGAAGCGCAAGCGGACGGAGAGTCCGGAGGCAGGCTCTTTGCCACTCCCGGACAGCTCAATCAAGAAGCAGCGTCCGGATGGCGACGCGCTCCAGCAACTGCCTCCGAACACCATGAGACCGGCCGCCGCTCACGTAGAGCCGCAAAGTAAGCTTGATACTGCTCAAACACCTCGCGCAGCTCCTTCGAGCGCGAGTGCGCAGCAAAGCAATGTTTCGAATGCTGTCTCCTCAGTACCACAAGGCCGCGCCGATTCTTTCACAGGTAATGAGGGGGGCTCTGCAGCCAAAGGTGAAGCTTCACCAGATTCAAAGCTGTCGCCTCCCCAAGCACAGGATAACGTTACCACAGAATCAACTAAGGCAGCTGCAGAGAATGCTCAAGGCATGTCGCCGCTCCAGCAAGTCATCGAGAACGAGTTCAACATGCAAATCCTCATGAAGCATAATGAGCTTCGGCTGATCGAGCAGGAGCTTGCGAAATGCCAAGTCGCCCTGGAACAACTGCGACGCTGCGAACTTCGACCTTATCCTGGAAGCGAAGGGCCAACAGCATCTATCTCGGCTGGCACTGGCTCTGCGATCGCACCACCACTCGGTTTCACTCGCCCGAGTCATGCCTCTCCGTACGGCGTGACCGATGGACCCTACTCGCGTCACTATCGGCAATGGTTGCTTCCCGATGCGCAATTTGACCCAGTGCCAGAGCATCTCCTAGCACCTGCTGACAGTGGTCCATACACGGGCGTTCGCTCGTCGCGCGGCCAGCATACCTCACGGAAGTCGGTGCAGAAGTCTGTCTCGGTGCCTAGCCGAGGATCAGACGCTATGCATAGTCTACCTAACTATCCTGTTGCGGCCCCACCAAAAGACAAGTCTGCACCTCTGGTGTTGAGGCGATCAACAGACGGTCAGCTCGTGAAACTCATCTGCAACAACTGTTCACGTGGCAATTTCTCCAGTATCCAGGGCTTCTTGAACCATTGTCGCATTGCGCATAAGGTGGATTACAAGTCGCACGACGCGGCCGCTGTCGACTGTGGAAGGCTACTGGAGGAACATGAACTTGCCAATCTGTCTCCTGAGGCTCAGGCTCAGCCTGCTGCTGCCCCTAAGCAGAGCGTCAGTCGACCTGCCTCCACGGTCACGACACCGTACAAGACTCAGAACTTTGTTCACCCCATGAACACTGCGACTGCGACGGGCCTGTCTGCGCCTCAGCCACCCAAGCAAGTCAGCACTCCAAAGCCGCTGCCTGTCCCGTCCATGTCGCAAGCTGCGCCATCCTCTAAAGGTGGTCGGCTTACACCTAGTTCTCAAGCCCCACGCTTATCAGCTCACTTTGCAAAGCACAAGCTTGGTGGCAATCTCGAGCAAGCTATCTCAAATGCCAAGGAGAAAGTAGACATTGGTCTGGAGGACCTTAGCTCACCCGATCCCGTCGACACCTCTTCTCCAGTGGCACCTGATTCCGGCTCTCGCACTATATCCGGCGCCAACAGAGCAGGCTCTCTGGCGCCGACGGGCGTTGCTCCGAGACCAACTAGCCGTAAAGGACAGTGGGACTCGACGCAACGTCACCGACCCTCCCCTCTCGCTCCCGTCCCTGCGACTGGCCTGTCTGTGCCATCTCAGGGGTCGGGCAAGACCATCGAGTCTCTCAGCGAGCAGTCACCTAATCTCAGCCCGCACACTGCTGACAGCAACCCTGGCTTAGTGAGCGATCATGAAGACGACGACCACGGCTCCGCGTCGGAAGACGAGGTGCCCCACGCGCCCATCTCTCACCCGATCCTGGGTGTACGGAGAGGCGGTGGCTGTGGTGAGAGGATGGACAGCATGGATCTTGACGTTGCTGTCGACGATGCCATGGACGGCCAGCACGGGGTGCTGATCCGAAGGAATAGCATGCTTGCTGCGGATGAGAACGGCCTGAGAACGGCCAGTGGCTCATCGACCCAGCTCGGCAAGGATGCGTGAGAAAAAGAAAAAGGGAATTAGAAAAGAAATACGTGTACGATGATTCTAATCGTGTATGACCTGCGAGATATCCTGAATAGCTAGAAACCAGAAACACATCTTCACTCTATTACTTCTAATTCACGCCTTTTTCCCCTCCCAAAATTGACTAGTGTCACGTCGATTTAAGTGTTTGCTTACGAGCTTTCGCTACTGTGTCGAGGTGTAGACCTGAGTTTCAACTATGATCATGAGTTGTAGTAAGTACTATGAGTATAGTAGTAGTAGGTACAACCAAACGTTGTGCAATGTCCCCATCAGTCGGAAAAGTTCCGCCAATCGCTAGCGTAAGACGATCAATGCCTCGGCCAGCACAACAACGTCTTGACAACTCGTCTACAATCCAACCCGTCATTGGCAAGTGTAAAGCAAGATGGTATCGTGGTCAAAGTAAGATAACTCCTGTCGAAAACTTACAACGCTAGCTGACACTCACTGCAGTCTTCAGTCCTTACTCCTCTTCTTCGGGCCCATCCTGGTACCAAAGGCTCTTGCATTCTACAGATCAATCAAGTCAAGACCGCCAAGCACCATCCGCAATGTGCCAACAAGCACCTCGTACGCATTAATGGTCTTATTCATCTCCGGCCTAGTCGCCTTCCTATCCACGCTCCCCGTCTTCGCGCCCGCAAATATCTTCCGGCAGACGGGCTCACGACTGCAAACGCCCGGTGGCGTGCTACTGACCCGACTGTCGGCCATCAAACCCCTTAGCGCCGAAGACCTCAAGCTCCGCGAGGTGTTAGACGACGGCGGCCTCGACGCCCGACTGCTCTACGCGCACTACGGCCCGCGCGTCCTGACCACCTGTCCCTTCACCAACACGGGCGACATCGGCGCAGGCGAAACGTACTTCTACTACGCGCTGCCGTCGATCATGGCGCCGCACCTGCTCCACCTCTTCGCGCTCGGGATCGCGACCTCCGGCGCGCTCAGCGGCAAAGAAGGCGCGCGCTGGCGCACCGTCGCCGCCATCGCGGGTCTCGTGCTCGGGGTCGCCGAGATCTGGTTCACGGCGACATACGACGACCGACCCAACGCGCGCAGCACGCGGCTGAGCGAGATCGACTTCGTGTACTGGAAAGTACAGGTGTGGCGGGGGCTGGCGATAGCGGGGATGGACGGAGTGCTGGGCTGGGTAATCTGGCTGCAAGCCACGGGGCGAGCGTTCCTGAACCCGCCGTCGACCGCGGAGCGCCTGGCCGACCATGCGCAGGACTTGGAACGGACGCTGACGCGGGCGAAAGGGGTCGGGGTTCTGCGGAATGGCGCCGTGCGCGATGCGGGGATGAGAGGGAAGGCGGATGAGTATTGGAGGAAGGAAGGCGAGATTATGAAGGATGTTTTCGAGCAGCCCGAGACGCTGGAGGCGCAGCGGAATGCGTTGCGTAGGTTGGACACAGTGCGTGTGGGGAGGGAAGCTGATGCGTATGTAGACAGCGTCCTCGGTAGTGCGCAGGTAGTACGCCGGCCGTAGTAGTTGGCTAGGATCTTAATACACCTTGGTTTCCTCTGTTACTGCAAGAGGATTTGGATGTTGTGCAGGGGGTGAATTTCAACGTGTCTTTATTGCGAATGCGTTCATGAATGATGTTAACGTCTGCACTTCCATGCTGCCAGCCTTGCCAGGACCTTCCAAAACTATCACTGTAAAGTGGACAATCTTCTAATCCGCGCAGTGCGCAATGAATACCATATCCAATATCTACAAGTACAAAGACTGGGCCGCGACAATATCTCTCCGCACTTTACCGAGCGCGGCTTCAAACTTCTGCTCCAACTCCTCGCTACCCATAACTTTGGAGGCCTGGGCGATTTGGCGTAGAAGCTCTTCTAGTCGTCGGAAAAGACGGATCAGACTACCCTCATATACGTCCGTCATTTTACTGTGGAGAAAAGTCATGTCAGCTCGAATTCATCATCCAACTAAAAAAAGTATGAAGAGGGAGAGAGTCAGGAACTTACCAGATAGCAGCGAAAGAAGCCCCCTGTGTCCACGCATACACCACTTCCATCAACTCACACTTGAAGCTATTGAGATACTCTTCCTCGTTGACGAGGACCTTACTCTCCATGCTAACCTTGGCGACAGTACGGGCCTGGGCCTGGATCTCACGGAAAGGCTTACCCAGCTCCTCCTTAAGGGTCGGTGCTTCATTGCTCTTCTCCTCGAAGATGAAGCAGCTGAGCGCGGCGGCGCACTGCTCGGGCGTCATCTCGTTGAAGAAGCGGTTGAAGAGGAGCTCGGAGAGGACGAGCTCGTCGCCCGTGCTGATCTCGCACGCGACGCGGGCTTTGAGCTGCACGACGTCGGCGTCGTTGATGAAGCCGAGCCGTCGCAGGACGCGCTTGCGGTTCTTGAGCTCGTCGAGTTGGAGGACGGAAAGGGCGTCGGCGATTTGCTTGCGCTTGTTCTTGATCTCGCTGGTGAGCTCGACCTTGGCTGCGTACTGGTTGTAAAGCGCCGGCAGCTGTTCGGATTTATGCATCGGGCTGTTCAGGAGCTTGTGCTCCAGAACTTCGATCTTGCGTAGGAGTTTCTTGAAGGACTCGTCGCGGATGTTCATGTTCTCGATTGGGTCCAGGATAGCGATGCCGTCGGGGAAGCGCTTAGCAATCTCCTCGAGCGCTTTGCGCACCGTGTTGCGCTGCTCCTGCGTCCTGAGGTCGTTGGGTAAGAACACCCTGATGTGACCAATCGAGTCGAGAGTACCATTCATGACCGGAACCACTTCCATCTTACCTTTCTCACCTGGCGCAGGCGGTTGAATGCCAGGCGGGAGGTCCTGATTCAGCTTCGACCCCTGTGGTGGCGGCGAGGCGTCAGAAGCGACGTTCATCAAAACGTCCACCACCACCTTCGATCCTGGAGGAATGTCATCCTCCGTCTGCCCTTTCTGCGGCTTCACGCTCAGCCAGTTGACCACCGCACCCCAACCAAAGTCATAGTCTTTGTACTTGATGCGTACTAGACGGCCTGACTGTAAGAACTTTAACAGGTACTGTGGGTGCGTAATCACTGCTTTCATCTCCTGCGTGTAGTTGTTGATGTTCTGGCGGAGATCGTAATACTCCTTAATTTCGGATTCCTGATCAATCACCATATCCGCACGCTTCTGCTCAAGTTCCGCAAGCTCCTTTTCCAGCCCAGTGACTGATGCGGCATTCTGGAATTGGAAGAAGCATCTTTCGAGCATGAAATCGGGGCTGATACCCTCCACACGTAGAAGGTTGAGAATCATGTTGTAACCGAGGTAGAAAGCGGAATTGAGCTTGTCTTGCTCGCCACGCACAATCTCTTTTGCGGCAGTAGGCTCCATCTTTTCGTCAATCATCATGATGACAATACCGCGCTCATCCAGACCTCTACGTCCAGCTCGACCAGACATCTGAATGAATTCTGATGGTGTCACCCACCTCAGGCCTGTGCCGTCGAACTTGCGCACTGATGTGAAGACGACTGTCTTGGCAGGCATGTTTAGACCGATAGAGAATGTCTCAGTGGCAAAAAGGACTTTGATGAGACCTTCTTGGAAAAGAATTTCGATGGTCTCCTTGAGGATCGGAAGGAGACCAGAATGGTGAATACCGATACCGCGGCGAAGGAGTGGCAGGATGTGCTGGATCTGTGGGAGTTCTTTGTCTTCGTCGGAAAGCATCTCGATGGCAGAGTTGAAGACCTTAGTGACCATGGCCTTTTCAGACTCGTCGTTGAAGGCCAATTGAGACATCTGCAACGCGTAGTTCTCGCATTCACGCTTTGAGAATGAGAACACAATGACCGGGTTGTAGTTCTTCATCATAATCATCTTCACGATTTTGTAGATGTCCGTTGGTCCCTCCTTCTTCCACCCTTGTTCGTCTTTTTGTCTTTGCCCTTGCCTTTGCGCTTTGCCAACGGATCGCTGCCGTCGTCGCCAGCCTTGTCGGCAATCGATGACATTGCCTTGTTAAAATTCTCTTCACGGAAGACACCCTTCTCGTCGACCACAAGATGGATTCCATCGGCGCCAGCCGGGAAAAAGTAGTGTTGTAATGGTGTAGGTCGAAAGTCGGTGTATACAACGTGGCATGGTTGATTGTGCGTCTTGGTGATCCACTCGGCGAATTGCATGGCGTTCGGAATCGTGGCCGACAAAAAGACATAGCGTACCTTGTCCGGAAGGAGGATGATGGTCTCCTCCCAAACAACACCTCTTGACTTGTCGCGCATGTAGTGCACCTCGTCAAACAATACCCACGCCACCTCTCGCATAATCTCAGACCCTCGATACAACATTGATCGCAGAATTTCGGTCGTCATTACCAGGCACGTGGCCGTTGGGTTAATAGTAACATCTCCAGTCATGAGACCACAATCTCCAAACTCAGCGCTGAACTCACGATACTTCTGGTTGCTCAGCGCTTTGATTGGACTTGTGTAGATGACTCTCTGGTTGTTTTTCAAGCACTGCGCAATGGCATACTCTGCCACCACCGTCTTGCCCGCACTCGTGTGCGCAGACACCAGGACGCTTTCGTTGCGCTCGATGGAAGCAATGGAGACCTGCTGGAAAGGATCCAGAGTGAAAGGCCATTCTCTCGCTGGTTTCTCGGGTGCCTTGTGCTGGGAGATCGGAACATAGTCGTAGTCCGGTGGCAGTGAGACTTGATGTCGCACTTGATGCGATAGAACCACTGCCTGATCATCCTTCTGTGCTTGGAGACCTGCTGCAGCTTCGAGTTCTCGCGATTGCTGGGTCTCGAACATGTCCGTGACTATGGGTTCGGGCTCGTCATCTTTGCGCTGGCGCTTTTGGTTGCGCTGCGTCTCGTCGCCTTGCCCCTCGCCATTCGCAGGAGTCTGACCATTTTCCTGGGGCGCATCTTCCATATGGGCGTCGCCATTTGGCTGTTGTGCTTGGTTCTTGAAGTCGCCGCTCGCAGATCTCTTCTTGCTTTTCTTCTCTTTCTTGCCTCCTTCACTTGGCTTCGGCGCCTTCTCATCGAACACGTCGAAGAGCTCGTCCATTTTGGAATACCCTTCGCCTGGCCACCGCCAATATCAATCCCCGACGACGTTGCAGGTGATGGTTGCTTCAGTCGCTGCGGTCCAGGCGCATGCTTCAAACATTTCGAGTAGCTTGCCTCTTGCTACTCGCTAGTCTCTGCCGGGATCAACGCTAACTGCGGCCACTCCCGTGCGCCGCTTTCCCGGTCAGTGCACGCTTTCGCAACCTCTTCCATGTACAGTACCGCGGCAGGAAGAGCCCCTTATCATTACCCGTAGCGGTCGCCAGGCCTTCCTGGCATGGTCGCTTCAAGAATGATCAAGGCGAACAGAAACGTTTTTGGGTGGTACGATTCAGCGCCGCTGGAGCGCTCGGGACGACCACGCGGTAAGTCCGGTTCGGTCGAGGTAGGGCGACAAGGTTACGAATCAGTGCAATGTCCTGATACGAATGGGCTCTTTTTTCCTACCCGTGTTTTCTCCTTTTCTCGAAATCTCACTGTTATTAAAGAAGCTTGCTGAGATCCGTCAAGCCGCCTTCAACAACATCGATGGCAGCATTGACAGTGAGCGGAGTCTGGTCTTGAAAAATCTCGTTTGAAAGCTACTTTTCTTAAATACATATTCTCACAGACTTGCTGAGACGATCTCCTGTCGTCCTACGGGGAAATTCGCCTGCCTTTTTCCTACATTGAAATGGAACCCGAAAACATCATCAGCCTTTTGCTTCTCGTCGGTCTCCTCACCTTCTTCTACTTCGCTTTCGACAGGCTCATTCAACGGGGCGGGCAGAAGCAGGACGGAAATCGATTCTCATATGGAAATGCCACAACAGCTTGAGAACCCCTGATCCAACGCATTCACTCGCCCGAACCGCACCTGCTTGTCAACTTTCAAGCATCCATTTCAGAGCGCATACCACCTTTTTGCATCTAAAGCCAGCATGCCTAGAACAATTCCAGTGGGTTAGACGGGCGGTTTGGAGGAAGCTTGGTGTCATACTCGGCTTCATACTCGGCTCTCTGCTGCATATGCCAAAGTTGCAGCTCCGTCCACGCAACCAGCCTTCGGGTTTCCTTCACGATGTCCTTCAGCAGCCGCTTGAACTCGTAGGCAGTCATCTGCGGCGCCGGTTTGAACAGGAGATCACCAAGCTTAATGGCATATTGGACTTCGTACTTCCACCTCTGCTGCGGAGGGTTGAGATAGCCGCGGTCGGCGCGGGATTGGAAGTACAATCGCTGGCAGGCTGAGAGGCCTAAGTAAGCGTACCTCAAGGCAACCATCCGGTCAAATGCGTTGATGCCTTCGAGGAAGCCTGGGTGTTTCAGGACTTGCTTCAAGGAAGGGGTCATCTCCGAACCTGGCGGATCGTCAATGCGTGCGTTGAGGTAGTTGACGAGAGATCGGCTCGTCCAGGCACGTGGACGTACTTCAGGCATGACGAAGTTGATGATGGAGAGACAGGTCCTGGTGAATTAGACTGTCACAGCTTTTGTCAGCATGGGATTTTGGGGTTTCTCGTTCGTCGCTTGTGTGTACTGGGGCGAACGGGTGTTGAGCTTGAGTTGCATCTGCACAGTCTTGGATTGTGAAGGCAAGCGGTGTTATCGAAAGTCGGGGGTTTGCTACTGTCGACGCTACTACCCTTTTAGGTCTGCTGACCAATCTGACTCATGTCAAGTGAATGAAAGTACACATTATCGATCCGACGCCATCAAAAATCGCAAAGCCCCTTGACGTTCGAGCAAACTAGCCGATTTGAAGGTTCTACCTGCTCCTGCTCCAATCGATCGTAAACGCGTGCTGTGCAAGTACTTTGAGATGGTGCTTAAACAGAACACATTGCTTGCTACCCGTGAATGCACGTTCTGGCCCTTTTCATCTCCAATGCACAGCAGGACCAGGAGAACCACTTCTTCCCAGAGATGCTGGGCTTGGATTTGCAGGACCAGCGCGCAATTGCTACATCCCATGGGCCGTAGGCACCGTTTCAACAAAGGGCTCGGCCAAAACCACACGCAAATTCCCACCTCTGACCTTCACTACGCTTTTCCACTGAACTCTCCCCCTAAGCCCCTCTCCATCCCACCCTTCTCCTCCCAAAGCTTCCAGAAAGAGCCCCCTATTCACCGATGACTCTCAACATCATAAGCCCAAAACCCCTCGCTCCTCCGCCCATAAACGCTCTCCAATTTGTCGTCCTCCTTCCTCTGCTTCCTCTTCGCCTCGCGCCGCTTCTGCTGACTCTCCTCAAACTCCTTCTGCTCCGCCGCCTTGTTCTTCTCGTAGCGCGCTTTGCGTTTGCGTTTGCGCGTGTCCTTCTGCGTCTTGGCGTCTTCCCAGGGCTTGCCGTATTTGTGGTTCATGGCGATGATGAGGAAGAAGATGAGGCCGTAGGCTAGGGAAGAGAACATTTTTCGTGATGAGGTGGGTGGTGCGTTTTGAGCTGGAGTTGTTGGTGCGGACTTGAGGCTTTTGATTGGTTTGCCCCCCTTTTCAGCTGGAATCGAGTTATGTTTGGTTATTAGAGTGCGAGTCGTTTTGCAAGTAGGCAGTGATGGAGGTAGTGTGCACGTCTTTGCCAAGTTGTCTCATCTCTCTGTGTGACCGTGTGTGAAAGGGGTTTGTGTTTTGTCACCGTGTATTTTGAAAAATCCGGCTACACACGTAGCGAGTCACGAGGAATTTGGGGCAATCACATGCAAGGTGAAAGTCATTTGTGGGAAAAACAACAAAATTCGTTATAGCATATCATCGTCCTCATCATCACGGTAGCTACTGCCTCCGAGACCGTTTTCGCGGTCTTCGGCTTCTTGCTCTCTTCGAGATTCTTCTCTTGACTTGTTGATTTTTCTGTTCAAACCATCAGTTTCTGGATTCAAGCGTTCGTGATCATGTGGTTTAGAGAGTGATGCTTACCTCATTCCATCAACTACGCCGCCCACAAAGCCTCTCACTTCAGCAATCTCCATACCTCCAACACCGTTCATTTTAACACCTCCGCCGGGTCCAAGCACCTTGAAGCCTTTTCTGAGTTTGCTCATGCGCACTTCTCTAAGGTCTCTTAGTAATCTCCGGACTGTGTCTGAATCCTCAAAGTCATCTGCAGCATGAGTGAGCAGCAAATGGCTGACTTCGAGCCAATGATAGGGCAGAGCATCTGCTTGAGCTCTTGCCGTCGCCGCTTCACTTAGGAAAGGGGGTGACACTTCCATCGTGTCATGCGCTAGATATGCATCTCCCTCAAGAGCAGACGTAGTTGTTGGGTGCGGAAGTTCTGGTGATGGCGAGAAAAGCTCTGCAGTCCGTTCGTCCGTCTCAAAATCCAGAATATGTGACAGACCGTCGACACTCAGCCATGGTGGCGGGCTAATGTTCGCCCTCTTTTGCTTCTTTAAGAGCAGCGCCAGCCAGAGCGGCAATGGAGCTGGGAAAGGTGGACTCAAAGCTTGAGTCGGTCCCTGCGACAGGAATGTGTGAGCGTCTGCAGTCCGGACTATGACCATACCGAGCTTACGCAGAAGCCATCGCTAGGACGCACTCACACCTAGCAATTCGAGTCCTTCTAGCCTCTGGCGGGGTATCACTGTGACGAGCTCCATCTCACACAGGAAACCAACTTCCGAAGGCGTAAGACCGGGCGGTAGTGGGAGTGCCATCTCGCCTCGCCGCGCATCGCTACACCGTACGCCGCAGCACTTCCAATCCAAGCCCGCCTTCAATTCACGTCGGTCTAGTGAAGACGCGAAACAAACGCGTTCGGGCGGGACGCGGCGCCTTGGAACCCGCCCGGCCAATGGCGCGGCGGCAACTCACGTCAACCGGGCATCATCTCCCGAAGATACCGCGCTGCCACCATGGCCATCTGGAGTTGTTCCCATCCTCAGACTTCACCATGATGCTGATTGCCACTTGCAACGACGGGCACCCGTCACACCACCATGTTACTACTGCAAAGCGCAGCCCTGGCGCCTCTATCAGCGTGGTTCTACCTAGTCGACCGCACCGTCACCGAACCATATCTCGTACGTAGCCCCAACCCCAAGAAAAACGAGGTAAGTGGACAACTTTCTCATGATTGCCCTATTACTCGCAGGACGAAGTCTTTCATGTCCGCCAGGCGCAGCTATACTGCGCAGGGAACTTCCATGACTGGGATCCCAAGATCACCACGCCCCCTGGCCTTTACTTAGTATCCTATCTTCTCTCCTTTTCGAACTGGCTGAACGAGCGGTTCGGCTTCGGCTTCGCGCTGCCTCTGCTAGGATGCAACCTAGCTGCTCTCCGATTGACCAATGCGCTCGGCCTGGCGCTGCTGGCGGCAGCGGCGTACGTCTCATATCAGACGCGGAGTTTACATACAAGACAGGAGCGCGGCCTTTTCCAGCACAGTGCGTTGAATATGGTTCTCTTCCCGCCTCTCTTCTTTTTCTCGGCGCTATATTATACGGATATCTGGTCAACTCTTTCGGTGGTTGTGTTCTACGTCCAGATGGTCAACGCCCATCGGTCCAACATGAAGGCTACAGAGCGCTTCGTGAGATTGGTGGCGTTGGGGTTGATCAGCCTCACGTTTCGCCAAACAAACGTTTTCTGGATCACAGTCTTTCCAGCTGCTGTTACCCTGGTGCAACATCTTGACAAGGGCCAAGAGGCTGTCCGCGGCAGCATGCATCGTGGTGTTGACGGGTTTGGCGACTCAATCTACAGCGTTGCCAAGACCGCATGGAAGTTTGAAATCATCTACGACCCTCCCGTTGAGGAGTCCTGGATCGATGGTATGTCTTCTGTGCCAATACATGCAATTCTTTCCGACTGACCGTTCCGCACATGACAGCTTACGCCAATTGCATTGTTTCCATTGCTGCCTGCTCGCTCAAAACCATCAGTCAACCTCAACGAGTGCTGGGGTTGATCCTAGGACTTCTACCCTATCTGACTCTTCTCGCCGGATTTGCCGGGTTTGTGCTCTGGAACGGCTCCGTCGTTTTAGGCGACAAAGGCAATCACACTGCAACCTTGCACCTGCCCCAACTGCTCTATCTCTGGCCGTTCATGACATTTTTCTCCCTGCCCCTACTCTACCCCCACATACTCCTCGTCCCGATAACCGCCCTCGCTCAGACTCGACACGCCGGCCACCTGGAATCCCTCCAGATCTTCAAACGCCGCCGTCTTCTCCCCCGACTCTGGCTCTTCATTCTCCTCCTAGGCATCGCAGGCGTCGTCGTATGGGCAAACACCATTGTCCACCCGTTCACCCTGGCAGATAACCGACACTACGTCTTCTACGTCTTTCGGATATTACTGCGACCGCCTTGGATGCGATACGCCGTCGTCCCCATCTACATCCTCTGCGCCTGGGCCTGCATCCAAGCACTCGGAGGCGGACCCCCGCGTTCGCACCGCTCACCTACCAATCTCCTCCCGGACGGCGAGCACAGCGTCACCTGCTCCTTTGTCCTCATCTGGCTTGCGACATCAGCTTTACAACTCATCACCGCGCCTTTAGTCGAACCCAGGTATTTCATCCTCCCCTGGTTATTCTGGCGCATGCATCTCCCGCTCCGTTTACCGTCGAGGGTAGAGAACCGCCGGGTCTCACCGAAGGAGAAGAACAACAGCTCCATGCTGTCCACTCAGGCGCTATGGCATAATTACGATCACAGGCTGTGGCTGGAGACGGTCTGGCTGCTGGTTATTAATGGCGTGACGGGGTATATCTTCCTGAATTGGGGCTATGAGTGGCCGCAGGAGCCTGGGAAGGTGCAGAGATTTATGTGGTAGTCGGTACGAATGTGTGCTGTGCACGGGCTAAGGGGTGTCTGGGAGTATATTCTGTGTGGACTTCTTTTGAGGTTCTTTCGCTTTCAGAAAAGCTTTGCGTTTGTTCGATGTACGGAAGCTTTGATGTCAAAGAATTTGAACAGCAAGTTAGAAACACCTCGTGGTAAGAAAGACAGGGCACATTGTTTTATTCCTAATGCGATTTTCATCAACGTGTGCTCCGCGCGTGTCATGTTCTGTTCTTGGAGGTGCTTTTGAAAACTTTTTACTGAAGTCGAGGTATATTATTTACAAATGCCACACAATTCCATTACCGCTAAAAAAGAGGCCGAAAAAGGAATTCGCTGGAGGCAAATGTGTACACACACAATGAAGCGGAGTAAAGGGGGAGGGGGGGCAAGCATATTACATCTGAAGTTGTTTGATGTTCGCGGCCGTCACACATCATAAACTTTTTTGTCCTCTTCCTGAGGCTTCCTTCACATCGTTGGAAATGACCGTTTCATTCCCTTGTTCGTTTCGCATTATCCCACATTTCCTGTAACATTTTCTCGTTTTGCTCCTGGATGTCCGGGTGGTGTCGGTCGACATTAGGGCCCGGTTCGATGCGCCGGATGACTTTGGCGGGGTTGCCGGCTACGACTGTGTAGTCTTTGACGTCCTGTGGAAAAAGCATGATTAGCACAAAGCACAGAGGTGGGAACGTCGTTTGGTATCAACTCACTTTCGTCACTACTGAGCCGGCACCCACCACAGCGCCTTTCCCGATTTTCCGATATGGCAAGATGACCACGTCGCCGCCGATGAAGCAGTCTTCTCCAATTTTGATCGCGCCACCTTGTACGCAGCCTTGACTCCCTTTGCGTGTCGATGCATCGACACTGGCTGTAATGCCGTAGAATTTCACGTTGGGCCCGACGATGGTTCGAGCACCGACTCTGATTGCGCAAGCATCCTGCATGTGACATCCAGATTGAATGACAACGTCGTCTCCAAGGTCGATGTTGTATCCATATTCGCAAGTGAAAGGGGATTCGACGACCGTATTACGTCCTGCATAGCCTTGTGGACCATTGTAAGGCTCATGGCGGTGACTGTGTTCTGGCCTAGCCGTGGGGTCCACGATAGCACGGAAGAGGCGGCCGCGCTCTTCGTGGCTGAGATGCGAAGTACTCCTCGCTCCATCGTTGTACCGCTCCAGGGCTCCTTTGCACTGCTGTCGGTCTCCCATCAACTCCGGATCGATAAAATGCAAGAACGGCTGGCCAAGAAGCATCTTCTCTTTCTCCGCGACTTGGGCATGAGGATTGTATGTAAGGGCCATGACAGCAGTCCGCTGCGAGCTTGAAGTTGTGTGGCTGTTTTGTGCGCTTGGAACACCTCCAGCACTAGGAGGTGGTCGGAAAGCATGGGTGGGATGATCAGCAGACCAGGTGTCCATGTGTGGAGGCGGCGGCGGAGGCGGCGGCAAAGGTGGCGGAGCCCCGTGCGTATAGGGATGTAAGGGTGGCACAGTCGAGAAGTCGGCGGGCGGCAGTCTCGGAGGGTAAATGACTGGCTCTGCTGGTGCCCAGCTGGGGTGTTTCGACCATACACTAGGCGGATGGTGGACTTGCCTCGGATCGACGGGAGGAGAGTTTTGCTGCTGATCATGTTCATGTGGTGGTATCCGGCCCCAGTGTGAATATGGTCGTCCGTGCTCTTCAGCATGGCTCGGATAATAGCCAGTAGGACCCTGTGGCCCTTCGTATAGAGGCTTAGACTGCAGTGTCACGGGCGCTTTGTTCGTCGTGGTCGGCTGTTTGAATCCACCAGGAGGCTTGGGCCCATAGCCTTCGCAATTGAACTGCCCACGTTCGCAATTAGCGCATGTAGGTTTTCGCTCGTCACACTTTTTCTTTCGAGACCGACAAGTGTGACACCCAGTCTTAGTCCGATTGCTAAAATTCCGTTTTCGCTTCTTGGGATCGTCAACTTGATCCGGGCTGTACTCTTGTGGATGTTGATATGAGCAACCGTCTAAGGGCGGCGGCGGCGGACTTTGAACATGTGAATGCATCAAAGCCGGCGTGCTGACCCGATCATGTTGCTGGGTTGGCGGGCGAGACTGCATGTGAGAGGGATTTTGGTCTTGCGACGGCGTCGGCATCGAAGCATGCAACTGCGATCGCTCTTGAAGTTCTGCGCGCGCCTGAGCCTGTTTCTGGGCCTTGATTTCTTCGTCACGCCTTAGCTCCCGTTGCAACGACTCTGCCAAACCAGCCACGACCTCTGGGGGTGGATCGGGCGGTATCTCACCGTGATCTTTTCTAATGGTGGGTGATTGTTCACTCCAGACAATTAGCATCAGGCAAGACATTTACAGGGAGCTTCTTGCTTACCGTGAGGGGTGGCCCACTAAAGGCAATCCGTCTGTTCTTCTGCGAGTCGAATCTGAGGAAATGCGGGGCAACGTATACTCGTTGATGACACGATTACTGGCAGTAGGGGAAACAGCGGCATTTGCTGAATCTGCATTTGTCGCACGCCGCTTTGGCGAAAGCGGCGTTCCAGCAGCGCGGCCTCCATAAGAAGGCGATACTTTTGGATCGCCGTCTTTTGAGACTGATCGCTTGCGTTTCCTAGCATCGTCGCCGTCTTGCTGTGGCGTGCGAGAGACAGGATTTTCTGCTCGCCAGCGCTGTTGACGATAAGGCGCTGGCGAAGCAGGCCGCTCGGGGTACGCATCTCTCGGAGGCTCCGACGGTCTTGCTTGAACCGCGTCGCTTTCCTCGGGACGAAAGGCGGTGACGTTATACCTTTCGCCATTGACGGCGGTAAAGCCTGAAGGGCGATAATCGCTCCGGCTCATCGGCAGACCGTGATCGATTAGCCTCTGTGGCGGGTGAGTTGCAGTCAGGCTCATCGAGTCATCGGCAGTATAGTCCAAACCGCAGTGACTCGGGCCGAAAAAGTCGGGATGCCTGTGGTGCTCATGAGAAGCGGCAAGGGATACCAGCGTTTCGGAGCCGTTGTGTGGCCGTGAAGAAGTTCCTTGCTTGAGGCAGTATGAGGAATGTCATGCCACGGTCTGTCTGTGATGCGGTTCGCATCCGACGACGCTTGCCGCGATTGACGACTGAGTCGGCTAGGTACGCGCGGAAGGAATGACGGAGGGGAGGCGGAGCGATTGTGGCAAATAGCAGCCAGCGCAGCACCTAGCGACGCAGACAGCAACAAGTCTGCTGTCGAGGGGCGGAGCTAGAAAAGCATCGAGGCCGCCTGCTGAACTGCGACGCGGATGCTGAGCGGATGAGGTGCTGCAATTAGCCGAGTCCAGCAGCAGGAATGATTGGTGGCTCGCAGCGAGTGCGGTGGGCCGGCAACGATAAAATGCGGGATCCGCTCACGCTGGCCGTGCAACAAGCGACGGACGAAGCATTGGAGAAGCACTGGACGACGAGCAGTATGTGTCTGTGTCGAGGCGGGCAGAGAGAATGGATGAGGAGAAAGAGGCCGGTCGGTCGCGGGCACGACTATAGGCTGCTACATGAAGAGCAGGCGTTCGCCCATGCCCGCGCTTACGGGTAGCGTCTAAATGAGTTGCCGGCGGGCCTTCCGGCAGGGAAGCTGACCGGGGAAGGTTAGGGAGCCCGCCTCATTGGTCCGACTAGACCCTTGAGCGCTAAGGTGCCGCGAAAGTGACGATGCATCTTGCTGCATGCAACCTCATCTCTAGTCTGCGCCGCCTTGCCGCTCTGGAACTGCCCGAGACCAATCGCGAGCCTGGCCCTGCTGCCCTCAGAATGCCAGGCACGTCTCATCGCCCACACCCGGTCACTTGCTGTGAGCGCTGCCATCTGGCCCGTGTGCCGGGGGTCATAACCGCCGGTCGCGCCTTGGGATAGGTTGAGCGAACATGGCACCTCGCTTGCAGGCACCATCCTGGCTGTCCATGCAGTTGCCGAGTCGCCCGCCCGTGCCGAAACGGATCCACGTACGCTGCTCTAGCGACTCCACATTCGTCACAAGTTGGCGACGGTTCTAGCAGCGCTGCCACCAACGACTTCAGCGACCTGCGGAGCGCGCTGGGACTCGCCCACACCCTCGTTTACAGAGTTGCTTCGAAGCATGCAGCAGAGAAGTTTAGAACGTAAGGAAAACAGGGAATTATTCGACAAGGTTTGGCTTTGGAGGTCTGCGACCCGCCCTAGTGGCTCGTGATATCCCGTCGACGACGCGGATGAGTCGACCTTCTCAGCGAGGCGCATGCACATCTACGGGTCACGGAGTCCGCCCCGGGGCTCATGTGTACAGCAGCCGCGACTTTGACCACTCTGAGCCACTCCCTCGGGCTGTAGGAGGTAGTACAAACGACAAGTCATCCAGCTCAACGGTTCCAGTCGTTCTCTGCCTCGAACCGGTTTCGTCACATCAAGGGCGGCACGGCGCGATCGAAGGCTCACCAGCGGCCGAAACGGTCCGCAAACAGCCGCATCTCCGCGGCCCATTTCAAGGAACTTCTTGTCTTCCACCATTGCTGAAGAACAGCATTTTCTGCAGTCAAGGGAAGCTTGGAGGTGGTTTTAGGCCACCAAGCAAGTCTTCTCTGCTGGCGAGTTGGCTTGAGAAGGCGTGATCTTTGCAGTGCGCGTTCTTGAGAGCATCTATCACATATCCGGCACTCCGGGACGTCGCTGTCGTGCAACCTCGAAGGTCGACGCGTCGGTACCAGAAGTTTGAGACTGTATCGATGCTTCCGCTATGTTGGGCTCGATCAATTCAGTGCTAGTTGATCATCCATTGTTGAGCCTGACCATACAGAATCGCCCTAACGATATCCAAGATGTGGTCTCTCACTTGCAAACGCGTAGGCTCTTCGAGGCCTCAAAAACATTAAGGTCCAGGCACGCAAGTCTTCTGTAGTCTCGTCAATCTTGTCAGGCCGCCAAATCCGTGCCGCTCGACCGCGCGTCAAGTGCGCTTCCCCTCAAACCCTGGACGAGAAGGATGGATGCAAGCAAGGTACGAGATCTAAGCTTGGCTTGCATACTCGCTAGGGCTCACATAACTTATTGTGACATGAGTAATCCTGAATGACCCAATTCTTGAGCGAATCATATGCTTTCTCAGATTTTAACGACGCGATTTCCTGGTTCGCCAGACGTTGCAGCGACGTCCTTGCGAGGTTGCAGATTTTCAAGAAGCTAAGAGTGAAATAAATGGCTCATACAATTCATTCGTCGGTATTCAAAGTTTAGGCAGCTACAGACACACGTCTGTTTGTTTTCGAGGGGGCCATGGGGTGACCTTTCCCCGAAAATCTGGATGGCCAATGGCGCTTCCTGATGAAGTATCGTTCTCCTGCGCAACTTGGAATACCATCAACGTGTGGAGACTACGTCAAGCGAATGGATCGAGGAAACCTAGGGGGGCATTTGGCGGTGTTAGCCTAATTAACCGTCAGCACGCTTGAGTTTTGCCGATGGCGCTAAGTAAGAAACGCGCGAGTAGTAAATATGACGCGTGCAGAGAGATCCTAGTAACCCCAGAGTTGTCAACGCGAAAGAGGTGGAAAGAGAATGATACTCTTGAAGAAGCCAAGTACGAAAAACGTTGCAGGAGCTTTGGAAATGGAGTTGGCCATTAAGATCGATCGTTCAAACCAACCACGTCGGCTGCGTTGCTAGTGCAAGGGTCCGGGAGAACAACCAGGGTTACAGTTACCTGTTCTGTGGAGAATGTCAACAAAAAGCGAGCCGAGTTCGCCTAGCAGTTGACGCTGAGAAGCGCCCAACAGTTTCATGCCCTATGCACGATGCTAAGTACCCTCCACAATGGGTTGCCAAGATCTCGCTTTTGGTCGTTTACGATGTTATGCTTCAGCACCTGGCAAGCCACATTGGATGGTAAGCGAGAACGCCTTACGAGGCTGACTTCGACACTGGTTCGCCGCTTGAAGCGAGGGTTTGCAGCAATCCGTCGCCAACGGGCTATAGGGTTCCGCATGGGCGGGTCGGGCAACAACTCGTTGGAAAGGCCCAACACCTTGTTGCATCTGATGTTGCAGTAGTGCTGCCGGTCTACCGCCGTGTCGGAGGTTTTCCGACTAAAGCAGACGGCTTCACATGACCAAGCAAAGCTGTTGCAATCACTTTTCGTCCCCACAGGCCCAAAGGAACGAGGGTAAAGACAATCTCCTAACATTTCGTGCCCCACGAGTAGTTGCTTGGTGAAAGGGTATGAAAGCGTTGAGTAGAGTATAAACTGATGGTACATAAACGAGATTATGTTCTTCTTCGTTTTTCGGGTACTACGGCGTGGGTAGTGAAGCAAGCGAAGCATTCTTAGGGCACATGGGCCTGGTTGGTTTGACATGGAGGCAGTACCAACCCAGATGATGCCCGCTGCGCCTCGCTTTCGAGGCCTGCAAGGCAATTACTTCCCAAACGCCTCTGCAGCAGCAGTAGTCTCACCTGAATGGCGGTGTCGCTTTCCAGTGGAATGGTAAGTCGCAATGCGATGTATCGCAAGTCCAAAGGTGAGGAGTGGCATGGCGTGCGTGGTTGGTGGTACCGATGCGCCAAGCCTGACAAAAGTTTTGGCGGGCCAACGGGATTGACCATCACTGTTCCGCACGATTGAGCCCGTCGCTCTCGGCCTCACTCGAGGAGGCAGAAGACGAAGGTGTAGAGTCACAGGGGCGCCGTTCATCCAGTATGCCGCCCAAACCATCGATAAGGCTGTTCAGCCTCCCCCCGAGATTCCTCTGCCCCAGTGTGCCGCGCAGCTTCGTCCGCACCATCAGAACGATCCAACCCCGACAGAAGACGCCATTAGACCGGTTCCAATCTGGAAATGGCCTACCCATACTGGGCAGCTCCAAGACTGGAGCCTTCCTACGAAAAGAGCCGATGATGCCCCTGCGCACCGGCGCCCTCGCGACAAAGAAGGGCATGACCGCAATATTCGACCCGGCGACTTCCCAGCGGACTGCATGCACAGTGTTGCAACTCGACAGGTGTCAAGTGGTTGGCCACAAGCGCAGAGAGATCCACGGGTACTGGGCGGTGCAAGTGGGAAGCGGCACGAAAGAGGCAAGGAATGTCACCAGGCCTGAGCGAGGCCATTTCGCGGCCAATGGGGTTCCGCTGAAGCGCGACGTCGCGGAATTTCGCGTGAAGAACGAAGCAGCTCTCCCAGAGATCGGGAGTATCATCTCCGCGGATCTGTTTCAAGAGGGCCAGTTTGTGGACGTGCGCGGTACCACGCGCGGTATGGGGTTTGCGGGTGGTATGAAGCGACATGGCTGGGGCGGTCAGCCGGCCTCACATGGTAACTCTAAGACGCATCGCGCAATGGGTTCTTCGGGTGGTGGTCAGGGCTCCGGATCTCGTGTGCATCCTGGAAAGTCCATGCCGGGTAACATGGGTGCTGAGGGACAGACGATCCAGAGTCTCAAAATTATGAAGGTGGATAGGGAGAACGGCATTGTGGTTGTCCATGGCGCGGTACCTGGGCCGAAGAAGGGTGTGCTGAAGATTCAGGATGCGATTAAGAAGCCATGGCCCGAGGTCGACTTGTCAATTGGCGTCAGTACCATGGGCAGCACTTCTGAGAAGCTTGAGGCTGCAGTGTGAGGGCAACTTTCAGAGTCATGGGATATTGCTGGAAAGAGGACTGATTGGAGGAGAGCTGTCGGGGAGTAGCTACCTCCCGTCATGAAAGAAATTAGGGCTGCATAAGAGGATGAACCAGCCTCTTTGCTGAACAAGGCGAATTTATTGACTGATTGAGTTGGGATCTCTGTATCCTATCAGTTAGCCATTTCCACCCCCCGTCAGAGGGCCAAATAGCGCCCTAGTCAATCTAGGTCGGCTCGCCTTTGGGTCGTTGTTGACCCCATGAGGTACACACTTTGGAGTGATCAGCAGTGTATGAATATACATCATGTACAATTTCAGTATGCTATTGTGTACACAGAGCACGTGTGCTCATGGCATTTCGCTGCTGTGGCCACCATTACCGCAAGACGAAAGTTCGGAATGGCACAGCTTTCAATGCCGGAACAACAGTACATCGGTCGTCGCATTAGACGCCTCAGAGAAAGCTTTCGTCCGGCTTTTGGGCGAGCGTCTGATGGTCTCAGTGTTTCCCATCGCCCTTGAAGGTGTCCCAAGCCAACAGCCCAAACCCGACTACTATCAAAACACCGCCACCATACGTGGCTGGCGAAGGGTTCAGCCCAAAGAAGATCCAATCGGCTATGGCTACGAAGAAGACGCTCAGCACGTTTGCAAAAGAGCCAAATATAGGTCCTGTCCATATAACCAAGACGACAATCAAAGTGATCGACACTGTTATCTATTAGCAATTGGTTCTGAAGCACCAAGTGCCAGAAGGAAATACTTACCACATCCTCCTAGCACAGAGATAGCAATCCATAGTATGACCTGAGGTGATGGCATCACAAAGGTCTCAATGCCGAAAATGTGTAAGAGCACCAGCCCTACCCACAAAATGGCAAATGTATAAATGCCCGTCAACGCTGACGCAGCTAGGGTCAAAGGCAATGTGGCCTGGGGGCTCATCGGTCTTGACGAACAAGCCCACTTCTTGAACAACACTTCGTAGAGTCCAAAAGCAACCGCGCCAGCGCATGCCACAATATTGCCAAGCAGACGTGACGTGCCAACCTTTGACGCTGCGTCGTCGTCGCTCTTGATCGGATGTTCGGCTGTCGTGTCACCATACGCGATGATGAAGGTTCCTGCAATGGACAGTACGACGGCCGATATCGTAAACCATCCAAGGCGTTCTCTGAGCAGCGGGATGCTAAAGACAGCGGCGAAGAATGTGGAACAGTTGTAGATTGCCGTCAAGTCCCCGGGCGTGGTCAGGCTAAGCGATACGAACCAACTGACGCCACTAACAGTCAAGACGGTCGTTACGATGGCCATGGCAGTGGCTAAGAAATCCATAGGCCCGCCAACCCGGCCAGGGGCTTTCCAGATCAGTTTCGGTCCATCGGTGGTAAAGGCGTCAATAGTGGAGATGGAGTCCCGGAGCTGGTTGTTGTAGTCTCGGACCCAGACACGGTAGTCAATGTGTCTATTCTTCCAGCGTAGATAGGAGATGTGGCAGAGCCAAGGCAAAGCCAAGGAACTGTGCAACAGGTAGAGAGTCGCAAAGGGCTTCTTCCAGCCCAGCACATTCTCGAAATATGCGGTAGCTTCGGTGTTGACGGTGAAGCCCAGGACAGTTAGTAAGAGCGCGCCTGCTACGAGTAGCGGATGAGCTTTGCCCTGGGCGGGAGGCGGATGCTCTTCGTAGTGGGTACGAGGGGCCAGGTCTTCTGACCGTTCGCCATCAAATTCGGTAAGCTCGAAGTCATCCTCGCTTGGTCGGCCATCGTCTAAGAAAGGTCGGGATTGCTCCTCGCCTGGTTTTCCATTCATGTCGTTGTAGATCCGGTGAGTTGAAATGCACGCTAACGAAGGCAAGCAGATATTGAGATACTTTAGCTAGCCATCGTGGTTCCAAAAAGAGTCCAGCAAGATCTTCGCGTCGGCGCACAAATTGATTGTCTGTCACTTATTGAGACAGACTCGCACCATAGATTGACGCGACAATGCCTCTCATATTCCAACAGGTTGTAGTCCTAACTGAAACGCGTGCTCTTCGGTTCCCGGCCAATCTCGGTGCCGAACGTCTATCTCCGCGGGCCCTCTGAAATTCTTCGACAAAGTAAACTGCGACTTCTTTTAGCTCCGACAGAATCGCATGCAGCGTCAAAAATGGCTGCCACATCGGGAAAACTAGCTACCAGCCTCACGGACGCACCGCATAACTTCCTGCAGCCGTCGCTTCCGCTGTACACCGACACGCTCGCCTTCTTGAAGAATGCGTTAGATCCACTTGCTGCGGATGTCAGCTCCGTCCAGCAGCAGAGACTACATGATGCGCGGAAGAAGCGCAAGCGCAGTGAGCGTGGCGAAGAGGGAGACGTTCTGCGCCTGAAGCAAATTCACACTGAAGGGTTTGGGCCGGACCAGGTCTGGGAGCAGGCTAGACGGATCATCGAGGCGGCTCGAGTAGAGGCAGAGCAGGGCCTTGAGGCGGCACAGCACGCCCAAGCAACCGATGAGAGCGCCGCAAATAGCGAGGATGATGAGCTTGAGTCGGAAGACGACTTAGGCGAAGAAGGTGTAGATTACGAGATCGAGGGCCCGGATGAAGATGGTGTGGAGGACGAGGATGACAGTGACCTAGAGGGTGCTCTTGATCAAGCAGAAGAAGGCGGCGAAGATGACTTCGATGACGAAGATGGCATGGAATTGGACGATGAAGACAAGTCTGACGAAGACGATGATGAGGAACCAGCCGAAGAGTTTGTCAATGACAAGTTTGGTCTCAATGACGGCTTCTTTTCGATTGACAACTTCAACAAACAATCTGAATTCCTTGAGCAGCAAGACATGCGAGGCGATAACGATGATGAGGCTAGCGACGAGGAGGATGTGGATTGGGATGCTGATCCGCTAGCGCAGCCGATGCCAGCAGGCGCAGAAGAAAACGAAGAAGGAGGTTCGGAAGGTGAGGATGAGGATGAGGAAGATGGTCCAACCTTTGGCGACCCTGATGCCGCCAGCGAAGATGAAGATGAGGAAATTGGTGGCGGCGAACTAGATGTAATGGGTGGCATGGGCAATACCAACGATGTCATGTACGCCGACTTCTTTGCGCCTCCAGCGTCGAAGAAGCGTAAAAACAAGAAGGGGAGGCCTAACCCTCACAACTTCCCTGCAGCTACTGAGAATGGTCGCACGGAAGATCAAGAGGACGACATGGAGCGCACGAGGGAAGCTGTGCACCGCGACCTGTTCGAAGACGAGGATTCAGCCGGTGAAGATGAAGATGAAGATGCCGAGCAACTTGACCCAGCCGACCCAAGATCACGGCGATCGACTCACGAGCGCCGAAAAGCTGCCATCCAGGAAGAGATTCGCAAGCTCGAAGCTGCTAACGTAGCGAAGCGAGACTGGCAACTGCAAGGTGAAGCCCGGGCTGCTGATCGACCCACCAACGCACTGCTAGAAGAAGATCTCGAATTTGAGCGCGCAGGAAAGCCTGTGCCGGTCATTACAGCCGAGGTTAGCGAGAGCATTGAGGACCTAATCAAGCGACGAATTCTGGCACACGACTTCCAGGACATCATTCGCAGACGTCCGGATGACCTCGCCACGGGCCCGAAACGAGGACGCATGGATCTCGAGTTGGACGACAACAAGTCGAAGAAGGGTCTCGCGGAGGAATACGAAGAAGACCATCTACGTCAAACTGACCCTAACTTTGTTGACGCAAAGGACGAGAAGACCAAGAAAGAGGAGCAGGAGATCGAAGCTCTGTGGAACAAGGTACGCACCGACCTTGACAGCTTGAGCAGCTGGAATTTCCGTCCGAAGCAGCCAGCTCCGAGCATGGATATCCGCGTCGACGCGCCAGTCGTCAGCATGGAAGATGCGCGCCCTAGCGCAGGTGGCGAAGTTGCTGGCGCCTCCCAGCTTGCGCCGCAAGAAATCTACAAGGCTGGCGAAGGCGTCAAAGGAGTCAATGAGGAAGTCGCTGGTAAGAGTGGTCTTCCTGCTGCTAGAGAAGAGCTCAGCAGGGAAGAGAAGACACGTAGGAGGAGAAGGGAGAAGGAGAGGATTCGGAAGGCTACCGGCAACGAGCCTGCCAATAAGCCTGATACAAAGGCTAAAAGTCGGCAGAATATTGTTGGAGACCTCAAGAAGGGCAATGTCAAGGTCATTGGAAATAAAGGAAAGGTCACCGATGTCGAGGGCAAGGAGGCGAGGAAGGAAGGTGGTCAGCAAGGCGCCGGACAGTACAAATTGTAAAATACGTAACTTGGTAAGTAGCTATGTTACGCGCAGCATACATCACATTTGCCACAGTCCTACGTCCATCGCACATCATTGCACTTCTGTTCGAGATGATCGTTCTCTCACATCTGCTATCCGCAATATCTCCGATCCCGGTACGTCGCGGCTCGGTTATTAGTCGGAGATAGTACGACGAAGTGCCGACATGTTGTATGATCCTGGACGATGAGCTCACCACCTGTCGCAGAGACCAAGATTACGGGATCCCGGCACTTCGAAAGAGTTGATGGCCAGCGAAGTCATGGTAGGAACCGTGGGTTCAAATATGCTTCAGCCGCCCTCAGCCGCCAGTGCTCAAGGTCGCGAGACGCCAACATACCTGGGAAGATATGGCTAGCACTGCTAAACAGACTGTTGCCATCATTGGCGCAGGATGGGGTGCGTACCCGCTCAGCCAGCAATTGAATCTCGCTAGGTACAACGTCAAGGTTATTTCGCCTGTCAGGACCTTGCAATACACACCCTTACTCGCTTCAGCAGCATGCGGTCTCTTCGATTTAAGATTGGCCGAAGAGCCCCTAAGACGCCAACACCGCACGCAGATGGAATACTACAAAGCCGCAGCTGAGGACATCGATCTCCAGAACAAGATTATTCGATGTAAGCCGGCAGTACAAGAGCTCAACGGCCAGGTCGCGGAAATGTTCGAAGTCCCCTACGATAAGATCGTCCTGGCGCCTGGGTGCGAAGTGCAGACGTTCGGCACGCCAGGACCGATGGAACATGCGCTTTTCCTGCGAAATACGAACGACGCGCGACTGTTGCAGCAGCGGATGCTGCAGATGCTAGATGCCGCTTCTCTACCTGGGCTGAGCGAGGAGCGACAACGAGAAATCCTACACATCAGGATCGTAGGCGGCGGCGCGATCGGGATCGAAGCGACAGCCGAACTCTACGACCTCTGGCACGAGAGCATGCGACACCTCCACCCGCATCTAGACGGCAAAGTGACGATCACAATCCACGACGTCGCGCCATCGCTGCTCTCCACCTTCGACCAGAGCCTGTCTTCGTACGCGATGCGATCGCTCGAAGCCAAGAAAGTCGAGATGAAAACCTCCTCGCACATCGAAAGAGTCGAAGCGGACGCCATCTTCACCAAAGAAGACGGACGACTGCCCTACGGACTCCTCCTCTGGGCCACAGGGAACAAAGCCAGCAGTCTCCTCGACCGGCTCGAAGTGCGGAAACCCGAAAAAGGTCTCCCGCGGATCCTGACCGACAAGTATCTCCGTGCTCTTCGACCCGACGGCACGCCCATAGAAGACACCTTCGCACTGGGAGACGCGGCCGATATCGAGGGACAATCGCTGCCGACGCTCGCCGAAGTGGCTCTGCAGAAAGGCCAGTACCTCACGCGGGAGCTTAACAAAGCCGAAGGACATCCGACCACGCCATTCGAGTTCGATAACAAAGGGATGATGGCTTACTTGGGGAACCGTGATGGGGTGGTGGCCGGGAAAGCGGACTATACGGGTGAGAGCGCATGGCTGGCATGGCGATCGGGAAGTCTGCAGTGGTGTCGGACCTGGCGCCGGAGGGTTATGATTAGCATCAGTTGGCTGTTCGTGTGGTTGAACGGGCGAGATATAGCGCGGAGATAGAGACGGAGGACCGGGGTGTAACACGTGTGGAAATCTAGAGGAACGAGGGACTCCACCACGCACGTCAAGGAAGAGGGACGCGGACTCACGAGGAGGGCATTCAGGATGCATCAGAAGTTAAAGTCAAGGGCGAATCAAATGTGGGAAAAAGAAGAGAAGAAAAAGCCCACGACCGTGTAGAACAGGGAAGGTCTTCATGAAATTGGAATCCTTTTCATTTCTTCAAATATACCTCCATTTTTCGCCACTTTGTCTTCTTCGCCTAAAAAAAGAATCCGCGCCACTTCCCAGTTCAAATGTAGGAAGTAGTCGAAGGGGTATACCCGCTTTCTGATGTAAAACAGAGGAAGGAAGTTTTTTTCGGGTCTTTTTTTTCTTTTCCTTTTCCTCGGCTTCTTTGCCCGAAGTCTTTTCAACTGCTTTGATTTTTTTCTTTTCTCCTTAGCTTGTGTTTGGGCAATCAACTTATGCCAGGCGCAAGCGCGCGCTGTACCACTAATCCATGTTAAGCTTCTCCTGCCGTCGATATCTGTCGGACGGTCCACTCGTGCGGCTGGATCCTGCGCCATCCTTTCGAGAGCCGAGGGATAGCTGACGGAGACGAACGCATGAGAAAGGCCAGGCGACGGGAGAGGGTCGTTTTCAGAAGGAAGCCTTCATTGTTCACAGCCCCATCGCCTCAGCAACCTCATCCACGATCCCAACTCCTCCATCTGCATCTTCCCCTCCAAACCCCCGACTCAACCCCACTTCTTCCTCGATTCAAAGCTCATCATCCTCAATCTCACTTGGCTTCAACAACCCACCGACCTTCATCCCCCTCTCCCTCTCCTTCTCCTTCTGCTCCTTAGCCGCCAGTTCGCGATCCTCGGTGAACAACTCCGCATTATCTCCCGCGAACTCCTTCAACTGAATAAGGAAATCCCTAAGGATAAGCTTAAACTTGACGATGTCGTCGGTACTGTCGAACAAGTTACGGATGAAGCCCGTGATCTGCGGGGCGGAGAGGTTGGGGAAAGCGTTGGAGAGGAGGGAGGCGACGAAGGTGGAGAGGAAGTCCTTGTTGGAGACGGAACCCGCGGGGGCTTGGGACTCGTCGTAGATGGGGGACTGGATCTTCTCGGCGCCGACGAGCCAGAACATGCGGGCGAGGAGGAGGGATTGGTACTTGAAGCCGGCTTTGTGGTCGGAGTCGGTGAGGACGAAGAAGACGTCTTGCAGGATGGTGGTGTAGAAGGAGCGGAAGAAGGCGTCGCAGGTGGACTGGTCGGTCTGGTCGGCCATGTTGCTGATGAGCTCGATGCACATGTTCAGGCCTTCGCCTTCGACGGCCCGGTTGTCGTGCTTGGATGCCCACATGCAGCTGTCGATCACGAGCTTGAAGTGGGCTTGGTCGAGCTTGAGGAGGGCGGGGAAACAGCGTTGGTTGATGACGCGAAGGAGCTTGAAGAACTCCACTCTGTGTTCGGGGTACTCGGAGAAGTCCTTGTTGATCATGTCGAGGGTGCATTCGAAGATGGCGTCGAGGATAGGCGGTACCTGTTCGGTCATCATACCCTGTTAAAAAGAAGTGTCAGCGCTCATCATCATGAACCATACTCCTCAAAAAAAGAAAAAAAAAAAAAGTCCCTTCGCGGCACATCCGTGATGCGACCAACAAACTAATCGCACCACCAGTGTCCTTCAATCCTGGGCCACGCACCTCGGCCATAAAACGCGTAGTCTTGGGAGTCCAACGTACCTGGAGCTTGCCGACCAAAACGGTAATGACCGCCAAAACCTCCGCCTCCCTCGCATCCGGCACATTGCGCTTGTAATCCAGCAGGATAGCCTCCAGCAGCTGCGGCACCAACGTCTGCTGCACCATCTCCAGATCATCCGCCTTCTCCACATACGTTGTGATCAATTTGAGAATCTCCTTCTTGATGGTCCGCAGGCCTCGGACCTTCGGCATCTTAGTCGCGATGTTGCCGTCGCGCTGCACCGCCTCGTCAATGAGCTGCGAAGCGGCACGGTACATGGTCAGCATGTCCATATAGATGCGGCCGATCTGGGGGTAGAAGTACGACCCGATGGAACTGCAGGCCGCAACGTTCGTCTTCATAATATTGCCGATAATCTTGATGGTTTCTGAGTCTTGGAGGATATTCGGATCCTGGTGGGCACTCTGGATGATCTGGTCCCATGCCTGGTTCGGCAGGCCCATGAGCTCCGCAATCAGACGCTCCTGGGTGTTCTTATGCCCCTGTGCGCTGATCATGTATCCGCAAGCTTCATAGAAGGTGTGGATCTGCTGGGGACTCAGGTCACAGGTAATTTTCCGCATCGTGCGTACAATCTCGTCGATGAAGGCCTCGCTCTCGCCAGGCTGCTGAATGACGAAGTGGCGACGGCATTTGCTCGCGATCTTGATGAAGGTATCGCAAGCCATATCCTGGACGCCCTCGTGGGTCTCGTGCATGAACTCGAACAGCTTGTTGACCACCGTCTTGAGGAATTTCCAATGCGCCTTCAAGAAACGTGGGTATTGGCCGACAATGTACATGATGTTAGACGCCACCACGGCCTTGTTGTCCTTTCCGCGCTTCATTTCCGTCAACCCGAGCAAGTCCTTGATGACTGTAACCAGGAAGCGCTTCTCGGTCTCCTCGTTCATGGCGCCAGATATAGAACCGATGGCCCAGCAGAGAGTGTTACAATTGGCCCAACTCCATTCAGTCCCGTCTACTTGACGCGCGAGCTTCTCAGACATGATTTGTTCTGTGTCGACAACGTCCAAGTGTGTGAGGAAGACCAGACATTCTCTCGTCGTCTTGTAAAGCTGAATCGTGTCACTCTCTTTGACAAACTCTCTTACAATCTCACCCTCGTCGTTCTCCACAATCAGCACCTCTTCTGGCCTCACCATCTTCTCAATCATCACCTGGCGCAGATTTGACAGTACCTCAGTGTACTTGTGCTTCCGCAGCGGATAATTCTGCATTGCCTGTGGGTTCGGAGCACCTCCATTCTGCAGGCCCGCCACTCCCAGATTTACCAAGGGGTTGATGTCAGTGATGGGCAGCTGCTGCATCTCATCGTAAAGCTCGCATACCAGTTTCGTCCAGTACTCCAGACAGATTTTGAAAATCTCACGGTCTTCGATCTGCGATATCCGGATGAGGTAGAAGTGGCCGTGGAGCAGGTAGTCCTGGTTAGGAAGATTCTCGATGATGTTGAGGTGGTTGGAGAAGAATGTGCACAGGAACAGGGCCAGATTCTGCACAAAGTCCTGATCACGGCTGTTCGAAGATGCGTATGTCGTCTTCAGATCGAGCGAGAGCGGGATGATCTTGCTGATAGTCGTCAGCGTTTCTGTGAACATAAGCACCAACTTGTCGTTGAAGTTGTGCTCTGTCTGCAGGCCTCCAATCTCTGTCAGACATTTCAATGTGATGTTCCTGAATTCCGGCGCTTCCAAGAACCGGCTGCGCAGCGTCTCGATCAAGCTCACTCCGCCCGGCGGAGTCTCGAAGATGTAGCCCAGCGGGATCCAGTTCAGGAATCGAAGCAGCGTCTCCAGCGTCGCCTTGATAAGAGACGCCTGGTCCGCTGTCCGCAAGATCTCTGAGCAAAGGTTGTAGATACTAGTGAACTCGTCGCACATGCTCTGCTTAAGCTGTTTCGTCTTGGTACTTGTCATCTGGTCGGCGGAAAAGTCAAACACCTCTTCACTCAGTAATCTCAAAATCGCCATGTTGTTCTCGCAGATGGGCAGCGAGCTCCGACAGCTGCTCACGATCTCGTTGATGAATGTAGGCCAGTTGTGTGGCCACTCCTGCTTCAGAATGGATACCAGCACCAGGTTCAGTTTGTTCAGCAGTGCACGCTCCTTGCGCAAGCTCTCTTCAGTCGAGCTCATCTGGATAATAAAGTTGACGACAAAGTTACGGATGCCCTGGCACTGGTCACGCGGCAGCACCTTCCACCTCGTCATGATCACATTGTCCAGCACTTGCAGGCCGAGGTATTTGGTCTGAGGGTACTGTGCATCTTGCAAAATCTTATCGACCATGAGCCAGCTGTCCGGGTTCTCCTTGAACTGGTTGAGAGTGGCCTGGGCAGCTTTCTGCTGCTCACCGCGGCCCTCGTAGAAGGCGCGCACGGTGGCGTCGAGGTCATCCATGGTCATAGCCATGTTGGCGGCGGGGAGGAGAGTAGTGGTAGTGTTCGTGGATTGGTCTGGCGACGCGTGCAGTCGGTATCGAGAGGTTCAAAGGTGGGTGAACTGCGCGTAGACCGCTTCGAAGCTGCTTAGGCCTGTCTCATGCAGCAGCGGGCAGTCGAGCGCGTGCGTGGGAATGTGTAGAGTGTACACGCCGGGATCGTTTGTTTGGTGGATGTGTGAGAGGGTGGGTGGGAATGGGGTTGTGTCGGTCAGAAGAAACGAAGAGTTTGCGTGGCGGTGGTAGCGTTGAAGAAGCGCGTGGATGGATGTGGAGACGGTCAGTTCAGTGTTTGCAGGCGCTGAATCAGGCAGCCGGCCGCATCTTTCACTCAAATCATAAGCAATTTCTAATCAATGTGATAGGGGCCTCATTAGCTGGAGTCACCGACGGAGGAGAGAACGCTTCGAGATACAGCTATCGGCAGTGTTACGCTCCTCGAATGCATATGGGAGCCTATGAAAACCCACTATCGAGCCACTTCCCATGCTGGCAGCTCGAGGTGGCTGAACCGCTCATTACTAATCCATGTGCGAGGGGCAGACTACGGCAGACCAAATCCCATACCCGCCAATTAACAACGTCACGAAGGATCCAGACTAACGACCCTTTCCAGAAACTCAAACGACTAACATCATTACCACCCCCATCTCTCCAGACCAAAGCGATAACCTCCCACTCATCCCGCCAAAGCCATGTCCAACCATCCACCCACCCACCTTCGCACCTCCAACAATGCCCCAACCTCCGGTTCCCAAACCATAACAAGCCACGCCTCCGGCCCCTCCGCCCCACCCACCCTCCGCCTACGCGCAGCAGAAGAAACCCCACAACAACCCACCACCTCACCATCCCCCCACGTCCGATGGGCCGAAGACGTCGTAGACAACGAAGGGATGGGCAAGAAGTCCTCCAAAGTCTGCTGCATCTACCACAAGCCGCACGACGGGGCGGAGTCGTCGGCGGGGGAGGATTCCTCCTCCTCATCGTCGTCGAGTAGTGACAGCGAGGATTCGGAGCCGGATTTGAGTCGGGCGCAGAGGGCGGGAGGGAACGGCAAGGGGAAGGGAAAAGGGAGGGAGAGGAAGCCGAGTCCGAATGCTTATGAGCGGCAGCCGAGATATGGAGGGGGCGGTGGTGGGGGGAAAGGGGGGAAGAAGAAGGAGGGGCAGGAAGGGTGAAAGGATCTGCGAGGCAGGATGGAAATCTTGACTGGAATTCAGACATTGCAGGGGTTTCTTTGGGGGCGGTGCCAAGATGATCCCGAGAAACGATGGGTGGAAGAGCAGTCTCGCCGCGTAGGATACGACGGTGTGGAAACGAACATGGCCGCTCAGAAGCTGGACCCACCTAGGGTCACCCGCAACAATACAGCAAATACGCTCCCGAGCGCGCATTACGATATCTCCCTGGAACGCGCGAAATCGCGAGACTGTAGACGAGACCCGCCACAGGGAAACAAGATGAATTTCCCACACAACGCCAACCCAAAAGCAAACACCGGAAGCCTATCCAGTGTAGGGTACTAGAAAGATAGATGAGTAGCCGTCAAGTCGAGCGGAAGCCAGGAGCGTGGCAAAAGAAGTGTCCAAGAAATGAGCAGAAAGGGGATACAGAAACAATAGATGTCTCGAAGCATGATCTTTCGAGAAGCTACTTAGAAGTATAAAATAATTGCTTTACGAGGCGCTGCAGCACGTCTGCAGTAGCAGTAGTATTAAATGATTCTTCTGCTCACTGCTCTGGTCTTCCTTCTGTTTTCGCGTGCAACCGCTTCGCCAACCAGGACTAACAGCACATCCGCGGCTGTCACGGCGGTTGTCGGCGCTTCTGATCCTGAGACCAGAGCTCGCGAGGGCGTATGGTCTGGGTATCGGGTGAGTTTCGAGGAAGTGTTGACGGGTCCGCGGTGATAAGGCGGTTCTCTGTCTCGTCGGCGGTACACCAGTCGGTCGCAGTTCAAATTTTCCTGAACCGATAGCTTTGTTGTTATGATTCTTGACTCATTTCAAGGCTTCCTTTCTTTCCCTCCTCTCACTCCCCTGTCTCACCGCCATTAGCGGCCGCAGCCGCAGCAGCTTCCTGTTCCCTCTGCGCCTGCTCCGCCTGGTGGACTGGAATCCGGACTAGAGTCTGCGGTAATTGTTCTTCCTCTGCGGTCGCTGCAGTTGCTGCCTCATCATTCTCGGCCGGCTTGGGGATTTTAGCTAGAAGGGAAACCGAGCGAGTTAGCCTGCCTATCGCTATTGCTAAGACTCAACCGCATCCATGCTCCTCAGTCTCTACGAGGGGGAAGAGATTGAGTAGGAGTAGCAGAGATAGAAAATACTCACCACTAGCCATATGTACGGCTCTTAGAACATTATTCCAATTGCCCATCACGGCCGCTACGGCTTCCGTCCCCGAGCTCAGGGTACTGAGCTTCTCTTCTAGTTGCTGCATCTGTCCTGCCAGACCACCGGAGAGGTCGCGTAGCTGGCGGAGATTCTCAAGCTCGACTTTCTTCTCATTGATGCGGGCTTGCAGCGCTGAGGACTGCGATTTACCTGCGCTGCCGCCAAAGCCGGAGGATGGACGGGAGAGGTGCGAGGGGAGAGTGGTTTGGCGGTGGTGAGCGTAGGACATTGTCGCCGTGAGTTCGTGGTCTAGGTCGTGATGCGATGCGATGCGGTTCAGATGCGAGGCCAGAGGTAGGACCGGATCAAGCGCGTAGAGTTCAGTCGCAACACGCCCAAAGGAGTTTGGGCTCCCAAGAAGCGTCTTGCCCCGCGCACATAACGCGCGACGGGGACGCGCCGGCATTAGAGAGTGCCAAGACTGATGCCCGTCGCACCTGCCAACGGGCTGCCAAACAAACAGCTAAGTTTCGGCTGGCGGCAAGCTGACTACCTAGGTATCGTACTGAACCACTGGATATACACACAGGAATTACACAGCCGGAAGAAGAGACGTGCATTCAGTCTATCACTACTTAACTAGCGACCAGCAACATTATCACGACATCGGCTACATCCATTCGTATGACCAGCAGGAGCAGAGACGGAACCGAGATAAACAACAGCCATAGCGACAGCAATAGCATATGGCCCGGCTGAACGAGCCGCCCACCGCGCCTGCCAACCCCACCACCTCCAATCTGGCCGCAGCAGGAGGCGAAAATGTCGATGCTTGTAAGTTACCCTCTTCTTCACGAGCCCGAACCATCACCCGTGTTCCCTTGCCCAGCAGGCGCAACAATGCGCACCAAGAGTAGACCCGTCCCCGTCCCTCCACCTACTGACTTCCTCGAAGTGAAACGCCGCTTTATCCGCCAGAACCGCGAGCTCGCCAAGAACAATTCCAGCCAGAGCCTGAGGATCCGGAGTCTGGAGCTGGAGGTGAGCAGGCTACTAAGCGACAATTTGGAGCTGCGCGAGAAGGCCTTCCGACTGGAAGGCGAACTGTTCACCGCGAGGGGGAAGATTAGCAGCGATGCGGTGAGGAAAGTGAAAGATGCCCTGTTGGCCAAGATCGGGGAGTTGAGCGGGGTGGTGGAAGGGTTAGAGGAAGCGGCGGCGGAGGAGCAAGAACCGCGGAGCGAGAGGTCGGTGGGGAAGCCGATGATGGAGGGACAGTGGCGGGAGCGACAGCCTTTGGCCGAATTGATGCGCGATACTCAGATGCCGACGATTGTGGAGGATAAGCTGTACCCACGCCGGACACTGAATGCGGAGGAGATTCAGGCTATCCGGTTGAGCGGGACGGGGAGTAATGAGAGTCCGGATCTTGGACCGCCGCCGGTCGCGCATTTTGACTATGGTGATCCTGAGAAAGCGCCTGCTTCTCCGACACAGGTGTCGCCATCGAGAGCAGGAGAGGATGATGGTCTGCCTGGTCTGTCGGTCAATCTTGAAACGAGACGGAGACGGAAAGATGGTCAGCCGAAGCTCGAGATCCGACGGCACTCTATCCTGCCTCAGTCACCAGAGAAGAGCGACGCCGAGCCTTCGACCATGCTGCGAACAGGCGCAAAGAGGAAATTATCTGATCGCGAAATTGATCAGCCTATCAAGCCCCCGACTCAAGCTGATTTCACATTCAGTCGCAAGGGGGATAGCAAGGCTATAGTCGCAGAGGCTGAGAGAGAAATTGAAAACGAGTCAGCCCAGCAATCATCAGCGGAGACCGTACAGCATGTTGCGACCACACCATCGAAGCCTGTACGCAAAGTATTGGGCGACAAGTCCGTCAACCAATCCCCTCGAAAGAACAGTGCACCCGCTACAGGCAAACCGAACAAGCCCGAGAAAGAAGAGAGCAAGAAGCCGGAGAAGCCAGCACCGAAATCCAATCCTGTCTCAGCTCGCGGGCAATCCAGAAATCGCCGGGCATCTAATATTCCTCAACCCTCGCCTTCTCACGACGACACAAACATTCTTCCCACGGTCGAAATCCCACCGCCGACTGCAGATGCCCCAACGGAACCACCACCCAAAACCCCAGCTGCACCCACCGACATCTTCTCGCCCCCTCCCTCAGAACCTTCTGCCCGCCAACCTTCTCAACCGGAAACAAGAGCAGGCACCCCACCCCCTACCGATCTCTCCACGCTCTCCACGGCCTCAACAGAAGGCGGCGGAGGAGCAGCAGGAGCCAGCGGAAGACCTAGTCGGCGTGCCCGCTCCGCAGTCAACTATGCCGAACCCAGCCTAGTTGCGAAGATGCGTCGGCCGGGTCGAGGGATGGTAGATGCCGTGACTGGGCTTCAGGACTCTAGGAGGAAATCTTCGACTGCTTCGGGTGTGACGGTGACAGGGGAGAGGAAGGTTCCGGTTGAGGAACAGCAGCGGAAGGGTAGGAAGATTGGGGAGAAGGAGGAAGTGGGAGATGGAGAGGTGTTCATCAAGCCGGAGCCTACGGAGGATGATGAGGAGGCGTGGAAAGGTCTGCCGTCCTCGGCGGAGGCAGTGAAGGAGGAGGTCGCGGTGAAGATGGAGGAAGAGGAAGAGCAAGGAGTAGCCCATCCCTCTGGCAACTTTGAGGAAGCCCCTGATACCCACTCTTCCTCCGCAAACCTTCCCGCTTCCAATCGCAAAGACAATACTCGCCTCTCGCCAACGGACCACCCAGACTCGAACGAAGACAGAAGCAGAAGACGGAAACGTCTCTCCCTCCAACAACAACAACCAGAACAACCCAACACCTCCACAACCACCACCGACGAAACCCTCCAAACCACAACCTCCAAACTCGCCGAATTAGATCTCTACGACTTCAACGACCCCTCATCCCCTCCGTCTACAGCAACTTCTTCCCACCTCCCTAAAGCTCCAAGTAATCCTCCCAAGAAAGGGAGGACTCCCTTATCATCATCATCTTCTACTTCTTCTACTTCGGCTAGTTTGATGAACCAGCAGCAGAAGAAGACCCATCGAAGACATTCGAGTGTGCCGAGGGATTTGGATCGGGATTCTCACTCTACGAGTCCTGCTGGGGCTGGGGCTTCTGCTGCAGCCGGAGGTGGAGCTGGGACTGGGACTGGAGTTGGAGGTCTGAAGACTTCGGCTACTGGGTCCGCTGGGAGAGGGACTTCCACCACTTCTTCGTCTGAGCGCGTGGGGAGCAATGGTAGTGCTGCCGGTGCAGGTAGTGGTGGTGGTGCGGCGGGGAGGAGGCGGAGTATGATGCTTTAGATTCTTCTTACTAGTAAAGGGCTTGCTTGGACTTGGCAGTGTGTGGACGGACGGGCAGACGGGAGAAGACTGGGAGATGAATTGGAGAAAGGCAGGGGCGAGGGGGTCTTGGGATCGGGAATAGGATAGGCGGGAAGAAGTGATTTCTCGTTTCCCCCCCTTCCCCCTCCCCCCCTTTTTTTTTTTTTTTTCAGATGCCCTTGTCTTCTCGGGGTATGTCTTTTGTCTCTTAGCGAAGTTGCGGTGGATTGACTCGATTACGCCTATCATCTATCTCTCTGATCTTCAGTTTTCTCTTGCCTTACCTTCTTCTTCTTCTTCTTCTTCTTCTTCTTCTTCTTCTTCTTCTTCTTCTTCTTCTTCTTCTTCTTCTTCTTCTTCTTCTTCTTCTTCTTCTTCTTCTTCTTCTTCTTCTTCTTCTTCTTCTTCTTCTTCTTCTTCTTCTTCTTCTTCTTCTTCTTCTTCTTCTTCTTCTTCTTCTTCTTCTTCTTCTTCTTCTTCTTCTTCTTCTTCTTCTTCTTCTTCTTCTTCTTCTTCTTCTTCTTCTTCTTCTTCTTCTTCTTCTTCTTCTTCTTCTTCTTCTTCTTCTTCTTCTTCTTCTTCTTCTTCTTCTTCTTCTTCTTCTTCTTCTTCATTTGTCCTCACTGCTCAACGAGATGGAGTGGGCCGACGAGGAGGAAGAAGAAGATGCAGAAAGGTGACATGTTCTATTCGTTATGCACTGCTTCCATCGACACGGTGAGGGCAAACATCACGAGGCTCTTGTTCACAGTGGAAAACAGACACTACATCATGGTCATAGTTACTACGCACACGACGTATCTGGTGACCATTGAGCTCTATTCACCGGCAACGCGTTGGTTTTTCTTCACCTCGTCCATCCAGTATAAAGTTTTAGGGGCCATAGCGTGATCTTTTTACTCCTGATGATAAGAAAAACTCACATCTTCGGAGGCGAGAAATAGGGGCCACATTATTGACATATATCAAGCTCGCCAATAGTTTCAAAGAGCACATTCGAGCGGAAAACGACACAGTATCCTGCCCCTTTTCCCCAACCACCTCCTCCTACCCACCCGCCCACCCGCCTCCCATCCCTTAGGTTCCAAGCATAAGCCCCCAATGCCCCCCTTCTTCCCCACCCTGCCCCTCCTCTTCCTAATCCCCTGCATCCTCCTCTGCCCCCACCTCGTCCAAGGCCTCCCCGACACTATCACCCTCACCACCGTCGCCACAACCTTCACAACCCTCTATCGTCCGGCGACACCATCCCCGTCGCCCTCCCTCACCACCGAGACCGACGACCAAAACCCTTCGGAAACCCTCTCCCGCGCCCTCACAGCCGCCAACCGCCTCCTCCCGCCTACGGCACACTGGTACAACGCGACAACAGGCCTCTGGCAGGATCTGTGGTGGAACTCGGCGAACCTCGTTACCACGCTGGCGTGGCTAGGGCAGGTTATCGGGAATAATCCAGAGAGTGGAGGGGAGGAGGCTAAGGGGTGGAGGGACGCGGTGATGGAGTTTCTCGGGCGGGAGTTGGAGGCGACGGGGAGGGAGACGGGGGAAGGGCAGGAGGGGTGGACGAGGGGGTTTTATGATGATGGGGGGTGGGTAAGTATTTTCTTTTGGTTTTTCTTTCCTTTTCTTTCCTTTTTCTCTTCTTGCTTTTCTTTGGCGGCTTTCTTTCTTTCTTTTTTTTTTCTTTTTTTTTCCCCCGTATTTTTTTCTTGCCCCCTGTTTTCTATCCTCTGCTCCAGGATAAGGACATTCGAGTGTTCCAGTTCCCATATCGCGCGGTCGAGGAAAGAAGGAGGAGGAAGAGGAGGAGGAAACAACAAGATTCTTGCATGCCCATTCTTTCGATCATGACCCTACCGCCGCCACTTTCCCTCAATCCTTTGTCAACACCCAACCAAAAAAAAAAAAAAAAAAAAAAAATCGTGCAAGAAACTGACGTGTCTAGTGGGCCCTAGCCTGGATCCAAGTCTACGATCTCACGAACGACGCCCGCTATCTGAGCACAGCGGAGGAGATTTTCGAGGACCTGACGACGGGGTTGAATGCGACGTGTGGGGGTCAGTGGTGGGATAAGGCGCATACTGCGTCGAATAGTGAGTATATCATCCCTCGCAACTTTTTCGTTCTGTCTTGCATCACGTTTTTTTTTTTTCCCTCTTTTTTTTTTTTTCCCTTTTTCTCTCCCCGCCTTTTCCTTTGGGTTCCTCTTATCACCTGCTGTGAAAGCGGTGGGAGAGCGGGGATGGGAAACGGAGGAGGTGCGATATAAAGATGAGAAGAAGGAAAGAGAAGGAAATTTTTTTTTAAAAAAAAAAACCCCCCCCCCAAAGAGAAAAAAGGAAAACGCCGAGAATCCTTCAGACTGACCCTTCCCCCCTTCTTCTCAAGCGATCAACAACGCCCTCTACATCTCGGTAGCAGCGCACCTGGCGAACCGCGTCCCGACCACCACCACCACCACCTCGTCATCCTCCTCCTCCTCCTCCTCCTCCTCCTCAAAAGCAGCCGAGACCTACCGCTCCGCCGCCCGCACCCACCTGCACTGGCTCCGCGCCCAAAACCTCCTCACCCGGAACGGGACCTACGTCGACGGCCTGGACCTATCAACATGCCAACCCACCGGTCCCGTATTCACGTACAATCAGGGCGTGATGATCGGGGCGTTGGTGGAGATGAGTCGGTTCCCTCCTCCTACCACCACTCTCCCCTCGACCTCCTCAGTCGCCGACAGCGAAAGCGACACCGACGAGGCAACCTCACTGCTCTCCCAAGCCGAAACCCTCGCGAACGGGACAATCCGATCACTAGTCGACTCAGCCGGGATCCTAACCGAGACCGCCTTCGCCCCCTCATTCCCCAATCTCGACCTCGTCGCCGCGCAGTTCAAGGGCATCTTCGTCCGGAATCTCGCGGGGTTATCCGCCGTCCGACCACAGCGGGTGGAGTATCGAGAGTTTTTAGCCAGGAATGCGCAGAGTGTGTGGGAGAAGGATAGGGTTTCCGGGGGTGAGGATGAGGGACTTTTGGGGGCTGCGTGGCAGGGTCCTGTGGGGTCGGTGAGTAGTGCGGCGCAGGGGTCGGGATTGGATTGTTTGGTTGCGGCGGCGGGGGTTGGGGGTTAAGGAGGAGAGGAGGAGGAGGTGGTGGTGTTGGTGGTGGTGGTAGTGGGTCTTGGAGTGGGATTGGATGGGGTTGGGGATAGGAGAGATTTAGTTCTTTTGATTTTGGATCTTCCTTTTTTTTTTTTTTTTTCTTTTTCTTTTTTAGTGGACAACGTAGTGAGCTTCTTTGACTGGCGTCTGTAGTGGGCATGATGTACTTGGCATTTCTAGCCGCTGTTCTCCGGCAAGGGATAGCAACTTGTCTGGAGAGCCACGTGTTTATTTCACTGATCGCGGTGGGAGGTAAGCTGCCTTGAGCGGCTGTTCTCGCCAGAGGACGTTGTGTCAAGGTTCTATGAGGGAGTCCGATGTTCAGCAGCGTCGATGTGCTCAAAACGGTTCATTAGTTGCGAATATCCAATCCCAGGACGCCAGCGATAGAAATGAGCGCACATGGCAGCACATGATATTTGATAATTAATAGTGACGGTTGAAATAATACTGGGTGGAATTAGGAGGTACAGTTGCCCTCCGTAACGGCTGGGTACTGCATCAATCTGCAGCATCAACCTCATAGTGGTGGCTCGGGGATAATCGGCTTCATGGTGGCCATCATCGTATCAGTAGTATGCTTGAAGCTGTACAGGACCATTGCCAAGGTGAATACCTCCAGCTAGGTAACGGAAGACGAATGACGAAGGCGAGGCCCGCTGACGTCTAGGCTGACACGGGTGGCTCAGTAGGAAAGTTTAGCTCGGAAGGCGCATCCCGCGCGTGGTCGGCGCAGTCCAGAACCGCTAGCGTGGTCGTTGGGTACAGCAGGGCGACAGGGTGCAGGGCGACAGGGAGCCAGGTCTGGAGATCGGGGGGAAAGCGATGGGATTTGGCTGCATTTTTCCATCCCTCCAATGTATGGAACGCTATTCACTCGGACTAGCAGCCTCATATACTCAATCCGTATACTACAATACTGCTTGATACGTCGAATATAAGAGATGTCACTGTTTCACGGCCAAGACCGCTCGATTGGTGCGTAGCTTTGCGATTATAGTAGTAGCGGCTGCCCGAAACGGGAGCGTTTCTAAAATAGCGTCAGGCCAGTCGACATCCGCCCGAGCTTCCTCGTATAGACTTCGACCAGCGAACAGGAACGCGCAAACGGCATCCATCCTCTCTCTCTCACTCACTTGCGACTCGACTTTCGTTGATCACATTCGTTGCTCTAGTATCTCCTCCATCAATTCACTGTACTTTCATTGCTATCGGCTGTAGATATAGACGTCCTCGCCGAATCGACTCGAGCATTGCATGGTTCCGTTGATCGCCGCCACCGAACCAAAGAGACTAGAGACTTGGGCGTGACCAATCAATCCCGCCCATCACACGCCTTCCACGCCTCCCGTTGTCGTACAGCCCAACTCGCTGGGTGTCGATCCTCATCCCAATCAATCTTCATTCGCCCACCGCAAATGGTCCTCGCCCACTTCTGCCTGGCCGTTACCATGCTCGCCCTCTTCTCCTTCGGCTTCGCAACCATCAAGGCCGAGAAGCTCCCCGACGGCATCATGCCGCAGAAGAGACAGGTAGCCGGCACCGGCGTGTCCACTTCCACCACCCCAGAGACGACCTCGCCCACATCCCAAACCACCGACGATCCTTCAACGAGCGAAACCACCGCCACTAGCGATACGCCCACCACCACCACACCCACCGAAGCCTCCAGCGACACTCCCGCGAGCACGACAGCCACGCCGACGAGTGAGCAGACCTCACCCACCACCACTCAGCCTTCGCCGAGTACGACCACTGCAGCTCCGTCAAGTACTCAAGACAGCTCGACAACTGCGCCGCCCACGACATCGGAGGATTCGTCCACGGATGCCACCACTACTCCAACATCCACACCCCAGTCGACCTCCGACCCATCCTCCACCGACAACACTTCCGAACCATCCTCAACTGACAACTCCTCCGACGCATCCACCACCCCATCATCCACAGACAACCCATCCTCCACCGACAACCCTTCGAGCGCTCAATCAAGCCCCACCGCATCAGCGGACTCGACCCAAACCTCAGATGCCTCATCCCAAACATCCGCCGCCTCCTCCAAAGGCAGCTCCCAGCAAAGCTCGACCATGATGCCCACAACCGTCGACGTCACAACCACCAACTCCGACGGCTCAACCTACACCTCACGCCTGACGACCTCGACCCTCGTAGCCGCCGCAGCCGCCAACGAGCGCTCATCCCGCACGACCTCCGCGCCCGTCAGCACGGGAACCGGCAAATCCTCCAACATCGTGGTAATCGGCACCTCGACCCTCAACCGCTCCACCCTCAAACACGCCACCACCATCACCTCCGCCCTTGTCGCCGAGCAAACCCTCCCGCAAACCTACACCTCGTACTGGACCTCGGACGGCACGGCCTACAGCTCGGTAATAACCACCGGCGGCGTGGTAACTTCCACCACAGGCTACGCGACCGCGACGGTAGAACCCTCGCTCCGCAACGGCGGCGGCGACGGGACGAACCTGTCGACGTCGTCGAAGAAGATCCTCGGCGGCGTACTGGGCGGCGTCGGCGGCGCCATCCTCATCGGCGGCATCGCCTTCGTGTGTTGGCGGCTCTGGGGCAAGAAACATAAACCCGACCTCCTGCCCCAGGAGGACGAGATGTTGGATTCCCGCGACGATAGTATTAGTCGCGAGAAGATGAGGCGGGGGAGTAATGGGATGCCGCTTGACGGGGTGGGGAGTGAGGGGGATCCGATGGAGGAGGAAGGGTACAGGAATCCGAATGGCAGGGTGAATGCTGCTTCGAATTTCTAGAAGGGGGGAAAAAAAAAAAAGGAAAAAATAAAGAAAGGATGGGGGAGGGGGAGGGGGAGAGGGAAGGGGGGACACGTGTGTCTGCAAAAGTCCGGGGTTTTCCACCTCTTCTCCCCCCCCCCCCCCCCCCCCCCCCCCCCTCCTCTCTCCCTCATCTTTTCTGTTTCTGATTTTGCTGCTGCATTTCTCAGCGTGGGCATTGGGGAGGGAAAAGAAAGTATATGAGAGCTGGCGTCGAATTGGGGGGATGTGCCTGTGTCTTTTACTAAAACAAAAGGGCCGGCATTTTTTTTTTTTTTTTCCCTCTCCTTTCTGTTTCAATGCATTGGGGGGGGCGTGATGGTACAGGGGACAAGGCAAGGGAAAGGAGGGAAAGGGAAAGGAAAGGGAAAAACACAAAAATCCTGTTACGAACCGCAACGATCAACCATTTTCTTACCGTCTCTTTTATGTATGTAGGATTTTCCTTTTTTTTTTTTTTTTGCTGCGGAAGATGGATAAGGGAAGAGGGCAAGGGATAGAAAAGGGAGAAGAAGAATAAGAAAAAACAAGAGCGGAGAAGAGCGGAGAAGAGCGGAGAAGAGAAGTGGAGGGGAGAGGAGGAAGGGTGCACGAGGAAGGGACGGAGAGGGAGGGACGGACGGACGGAGGGACGGATATACCTACCTTAACTATCAAGTACAGCCGTTTTATGTCTGTAGATAATCAACTAATAAGTTTCCTTCATGTTTGGACATACCTCTTTCCCTTTTCGACCACTTCCTATCCTACGGTAGGTATCTACATTTCTAGCTTGTTAGATGGATTCTACTTGTTTTTCTAACGGCTCTTTCTTCTCCCTTGCGTTCTCTTCTTCTCTCCTCCTCCTCCTCTTCTTCTTTCGGAGATAAAAAAAGACAGCTCTTCGTTCTAGGTTCTTAAGGAAGGGAGGACAGAAGAAGAAGGGTAGTTAGCGAGGGGGGGAGAGAAGAGCGTTAGGTTAGTAAGAGAGAGAGATAGAGGGAGAAGACAAAAGGGAAGAAGGGAGGTGTCAAAAAAAAAAAAAAAAAAAAAAAAAGAGGAGATGTAGATGTATACATATACATATATAGGGAGCCCTTCCATCCGTGCCGGTCGTAGGGGTTAAAGAACGGGAATGTTTTGTTTTAAGGAATGTAAAGAAGTAGGGGGGTTTTTGGGGGGGTTTTCCTTCGTCCTTTTCTCTAGTAGCATTCCAATAATCCTCCTTCCGACTATAAGCACCTAGACACTTACTCTAGGCGAAAGAGAAGATAAAGAGGAGTAGGGCTTCTCTTCTCTTTCCTTATTCCTTTCTCTACCCTATTCCTAGTAAGCTAGGTAGCGTTGTCCTATAGACCTAGCTTCGAGGCTAACACTATCGCAAGCGACGTTTAGGGAAGAGGCAGCAAGCATCACACTTGCTTTTTATACTTCTCTACTTCTTCTTTACCTCTCTTCCCTTCATTTTACCATTTTCTTTTACTACAAACATAAAACATCCAACAGAATTACCCTCGCCGCTTCCCGGGCTATATTGGGGCTACCGATGATTACAATCCCGCTTGCTAATTTACCATGTTCGCAAGAGGTTCAGGGTCGAACGAACGATGTTGGACTTAGATTCTCTAGAACACCACCAAAATCCAGCGTTCGATATGGTGTAGGGAAGGGAGATCTACATTGAAACTGACCCGAAAACTCGACGGGAAATCTAGGAAGCTTCGGCCGACTCTTATCCAAGTGCTTACATAGTAAGTATCGGTATAGTCTCTCCTCCGGTGTCTACAACGCAAAGTTCGCTACGGTTGCAGTGTAAGACGAGGGACACTTGCCTTGAAAGTTAGGACTTGCAATGTGCATTCCAGACAGCGGAGTTCCGAAACCTGCAGCAAGCCGGTCTCGAATGGCAAAGCGCATTATTCTCTTACGGATCTGTTAGTTCAATGTCTGCGCTTGAGGGCCAAGCTGCACAGAAAGGGAGGGGGGTTTCAATTGGTATGCTATGCAATGCAATGCATCCAGAAACAGACATAGCAGTTGAGACATCTTCTCATTGTTTCTGAGAATTGCGGGCGCCAATCATCGCAGTTTCGGAGGATACGTTTTGCTGTCAGACTCGCGCACTGCGAGGTGACGTGGGCGCTGTCCTCGTTCGTTCGCATTCGACTTCTACTGCCCACCTACTGGCTTCTACATCGATGAGGATTGTGCATTGCACATTGCGACATCGTTATCGGGTCAATTTATGCTAGCGACTTATACTCGATGCAGCTTCCTTCCTATGTACTGCTAGTACATAACTAAGAAGAGCGTGAAGTGTCCACTTACTTATCAGCGACTCCACGCCAATCAGTCCAGCCGAATTCCTAGCCTCTGAGACGTTCTCCGCTCGCTGCTGGGGCTGTCTATATCGTGCTGTAACACTGGGTACTGTCGAAGCACACCTGTGCATCGTACTCGAGTGATGAATCTGTGGGGAATGTCTAGATAAGGTAGTACCTATTGGACAGACGATTGACCACTGGACGCAAGTTTCCTTATCAGGTATTACCACTTTGCTTTGAGCCGGTCTGTGCGTTTGCCGCACTAGAGGATGTCGATGCTACGCTGTACCCTAACTACCAACCTCGTCATGGTCGGGACTCTTATCGCACACAACTTCCTACCAAGTCTGCCCGTCTAATGAAAGTCGAGGAAGTTGATAGGACTTCACTCCAGCCATCGACCACGAAGACAGTGGTTCCCTAGCGCTAAGGTCGTGGTGAGGAAGACTTCAAGGCGAGTCGAGTGGACGGATATCTCGTCGGTCCGAGGACCTACCTGTACGCGATCGTCATGATCAACCACAACCTGCGCGACGCCGATAGCCTCCGTGTGGGGAATGGTTGGAAAGGCTTGCGCATGCGAGTAGATACTGTAGTAGATGCTGCAGTGCCCAGACTTGTCAGACTGGTTGCGTTGCTCCCCTCCCAACCAAGCCCCCAGCCCCAGACGCCACCGGATTGCGTCTTGGTGTCACTTTCAGTACAGTACAGCCGCGCTAAAATAATGCGCGCGCGCGCGCACATACGACCTGCAGAGTCGATGTACCTCACGGGATACGTGGGGGTGGGGGTCGGGCGCTTTCGTCTCGTTTGGAGCCATGCCCGCGGGGGAGGGTTCATCTCAATGCAACAACTGCACGTTCACGTCAGATTACTGCCTGCATTCATGTTCCTTCTCAGATTGACAACCAGACAAGGGGAGCTGTGAAACGTCCGAGATAGGACGTTGTTAGGAGCTTTTGCTGCTGCTGCTGCTGCTGCTGCTGCTGCTGCTGCTGCTGCGCCGCATCTTGATTAGTTGCTGTCGCATATTTGAACCAGCAATTGAAGTGAGACCTTTTCTTCGGCCCACAGAGGGCACGGTTTGGAAAACCCCTGCTCGGATGACCTGATCCCGCCGGTTTCTTAAACTGCTGAATCATCGGAATGCCGTTTTGGAGGTCAGCAAGGTGGTACCGTGACACTGGGAAATTTTCAATCATGTTGGTCAGAATAGGTAATCAAGTTCTAGCCGAAGGTCAGCTGTGTTTTCACTCTCTACCTGGGTAAGCTTTGCGCAAAGAAAATGGTCTATCTTGAGTGGTACTGTACGCCTATCAACACTTCACGAATGCTCCCAGTTGCTCATCAGGTGGTAAGTCGACCCTGAGCCGCCGCACTGGCGGTTCTACTAGCGGCTAGTAGCGGTACGTACCCGACCGTCGCCTCCGTCCCCGCTTATAGATGCTCGGCTGTGGAGTGGAGCGGGCTGCGGGCAAGGCGGCGGCGGCGGCGGCGGCGAGAGCGGGTCTCTGGAGAAACAAGCGAGAAGAGAAAGGAAAAAAGACCTGCTGATACGGCTCACACGGACTTGGCTTTGTCCATTGACGCCCCCGGGAAAACGTCTGTGCCTGCTTTCCCCCCGCCCAGGTGAGGTTGTGTGACAGGAATGAAGGCAAACTTCTTCATGCGCATAGACGTCAGGTCGTCATGTTGGAAGAAGTGTGCCTGCCCAGGAGACTGCAGGTGTAATGTGCGAGCAGACATGTTCCGAGACACCAAGTCAGATGTTGAACGTAATAATGCGCCCCGTGCCTGCTGCTGGTGGTGCTCTACGGAGGGATTGCTTATAGTCCGGTGGCTCCGAAAAAATCACCGGAGCCGTGCCCCTCTGGAACGGTCTAATCATTCGCCTGTGGTTGTGAGGGGGACGAGAGTCCACAGTAGTGACCCCAGCAGTTCGACGCGGCCCCATGTTGAACGTTTCAACCAGCACTCTGTGATGCTGTAGGGACCATGTGCTCGCAGGAGGCCAATCGCGGCAAGCAGAAAAATCGAATTAGTCTTTGCCTAGCTTACTCCTCCACCCTGTTGGCAGACGCTAATGCTGCATCCTGTGCATGGCTCCAGGCTTTTCATTCGCCCTCAGGGTCGAGAGCGCTGGGACTGGCTGAGCGAGGTACCCGCCGAATGTGCCGCCTGGGGACAGGATGGAGGGACGCGGGCAGAAACAACCCCACGCACATGGACCTTGATGTCTGCTCACCAACCGCAGCGCGATGGCGCATGACGGTTCTGTTCAGCTGCAGGGAGATCCACCGCGAGACCCTGGGAGGATTCTCATTCGCTTCCTACCTCTGAAAAGGTGTGCCTGAGCTATGAAGCCTTTTCGGCGACATTGGTATTCTCCCCTCAAATACCCCATCCTGTAGCCTCTTCACGTTTTCTGTTAGCGTTCTGTCCAAACCTCTTCACGATCATCCATCACTATCACAACATTCGAAGCTAGTATTGGTCATCTGGTCCCTTGCCTCACTCAAGACTCATCATATCATCTTCCTTCACGGAGCACGCCATAGCCCGTGCGTCGAATGATTCATCAGCTATAGCTACAAGAGACGCCGACTTCGCTTCACAGTCATTCCTTGATAAAGCGACAAGCCATTTGCAACTTTTCTTCCTCACTGGATTTCCATTCTATTACAAAGCCATGGATTGCGACTTCTGCCTCGCCTGTGACAAGCAGTCACCCAACGGAGCATACTGCTCTCAGCAATGCCGACTAGCCGACCTCGAAAATGCATCAAGACCGGCACCACCATCACCAAGGTCACCACTGGCACCATCCAACGCCGCCCGATTATCCTGGTCGTCGCAGACATCCAACCAAGACTCCTCTAACTACGTCCTCTCCCCGGCATTCGACTTCGCCGCGGCAAACAAACCCGGCTCTACTTCTCCTCGCCAAATAGGTCGGGATTATAGCAACCACGACTCTTACTTCATGCGGACTCCCACAGAGCAGCCGCGATCCCAGTCCATCGCATCACAGCGCGCCATCACCCCCTGCTCATCACGGACATCCCTCTCTTCCAACGTGAGCAACAGCGGATGCGTATCCTCGACTAGCGGCATCTCGCAAAAGGCCAAGGCCGAGCTCGATGGCTACTTCAGTTCTTTCTCGCAGGCGAAGGCTGCAAAGCGTCGACCGAGTCTGAGATGATTTGTCTTCTTCATCATCTCCATGAGAGCAGTGGCGAACTTACGCTCCGCTCGTCTCACATCCAACGTTGGAGCTGGTTCAACCATGGGGAGGGCGTCACGGTCTAACTTCCCTTTTGACGAATGTATACTAAAAGTTTTTTCTACTCTTGGGGGATGGGCCTTGTTGTATCAGTAGATGGAAGGCTTCTCTGTCTGCCCGGACCACGGCTAGGTGGAAAGGGCTCACGACATGGTGTGGTGTTGGCGAAGGGTCTTTGGGTTCTCAGTTGGTGTGTATGTGTCTCTTGTTTTCGGTCGAGGTGGATACCCCCTGTTTATCGCATACTTGGGAGTGGCATTGGAGAGAGATGGGAATGTTATTTTGCATGAGGGAGGAGCATACATTGGACGTCGATATGTTCGACGCATTCAAAACAAGTCGTCTAGACGACTGGAGCGTTTTGGCTCAGCGTGGTTATAGATACACGCCTACGAATTATACGATTATTGCATGAACCAAGTCTTCTCATTCTTACTGCTTCGTTCGCCTTCTCTACCTTGACAGCATCTCAATACATGTTATTCGCAAATTCCATACAGTACAGGTAGTTCACGACTCGACTACCGGCCCTCAGGCGCTCTTCGCGGGCTCACTCTGGCGTAGGTGAGAGGCGAATTAGAGACCAAGGTTACATTGGCCTTCCCAGCCTCAACTTGCGCAAGAACTGCTGCTGCTATCTCGTCTGATAAGCTCAGCCCACGCTCCTGCAACTTTATCGCGGGCCTATTGTCACGCAGGGACGAAACCCAAACCGTCTCTAATACAGCAGTCGCAGGTACGTATCTTTTCATCTGAAAAGCGTGTTTGCCGCCAGGGTCCAATGGCTGGATTTACACTCGCATCAGCGCCCACAACACGCGCAAGCGAGTCGAGTTGGCGGACGTTTTGGCTGTTTATCTTTTTCGCAAACAATCTAAACTTTCAATGCCGATGTGATGGAAGCGAGGGTTTGGATTTGTCTCAGACCGAGCACTGCTATTTCGAGCAGCCAGTTGGTGTTACTTCTTGAACCAGCAGCGATCGGCAAGAGATGCTATCTAATTTGAAAAGCTAGGCGTGGTCCTCGCCTCCACACACAAAAAGAGACCATGCATATAGATCAACTAGGTTCATGAAGCGGCTCGGAGCGCTATTGTAGATGGAGCGTGGTGGTGGAGACATGAGATCTAGCGAGATAGCCGAGAGACCCGGGACAGGCGGCTTGGCTGGAAATAATGACGGGAACTGGAAGTGACATACTGGTGACTTCTCCAGATTTTATTTTGGTGCCTGTGGGTTGCTCCACATACCTTCGTTTGAAATCATAGAGCGGCAGGCAGGAGTTGGGGACAGAGTTTTGGCGTGTTTAAACGAGCCGTGTGAGTATGCCTGCCTTTGCGGATGGCTCGTCAGGGGAAAGGCTCACTAGACTGTGTCACATTTGAACAACATGTGGATAGTCCTGCCCACAAGATGGTTGGGGCAGGAACATAGGGGGCGTTTGCAACAAGACGATTTCAGATCTCGCGTACTAGGTCTAACTCTACACCATTCTCTCTGCACTCTTACGTTCTTCATTCCCATTGCCATCCTCATTTGAGTTTTCAGGAGTCTCTTGGCCCACCAAACGCTCAGCGTCGCTTCCAAACACATTTCCGTCAATCGGAATAGGTGCTGTGTCGCCAGTAAGATACTAGATTAATCACAGTCAGCCGGCACACCTTTTATATCCATCATGTAGAGATTGAAGAGAAAGAGCTCTTACCAAATACCAATAAACCACCCCTACAAACAACCCACCACCAAAGATATTGCCAATCAAGGCAGGGATCATACTCTTCCAGATATAATATCCCACAGTAATCTCCTCAGACCCAAGAAAGATAGCCAGTGGCACGAAGAACATATTCGCAACAACGTGATCAAACCCCAACGTAACAAAAGCGAACGTCGGCCACCAGATCGCGACGACTTTACTAAAATACTCCCTCGCCATGAAAGCGAGGAAGCAAGCCAGACAGACGAGCCAGTTGGCGCCAATGCCTCGGAGGAAGATTTGGTGCCATCCAGGCGTGACGACCTTAGTAGTCGCGAACGACTCTGCTTCGTTGTAGTAGGGCTCGGCGCTGAAGACGCCACCGTACCCCGCGATAATGGCCATGACGAAGAGAGATCCCGCGAGGTTTCCGAAGAAGGTCACAGTCCAGTGGATCAGCATTTTGAGAACTGAGATTCGTCGGTGAAGGACTGCAAGGGTCGCATACTGGATTTTTCTCCTGTCAGAGAACATGACACTCTCTCGAGGCCGTGTGAACTTACCAAGAAGCTACCCGTGCAGAGGTCCGCTCCCGTAACTACAATACTGACGAGTCCGAAAGGAAAAATCAAAGCCCCGATCATGCGAATCAGACCCGGCGCATTCTCCTGATACCACGGCGCGGTTTCGGTGATGAGCACAGCCGCACAGGCGAAGGACAGTAGACACCCTGCCATGACGGCGCTCATGAAGATCTTGTCGAGGCGCATGTTCGCTTTCATGACGCCGGCCCGGGAGCAGAGCTCTACCGTCTCCTTGGCGGAGTAGCAGTTGTTGACCACGTGCATGTACATTTTGGTTGTGTTTGGGCGGGAGTAGAGAAAATGACCAAGGGCGGGATGAGGTCGTTTGAGGCAACGGGGAAAAGAGAGAACTTGAGATTGGGCAGAGGAAGGTGGGGAGATGAGAGGGCATACTTCACACTGTCTTCAACTGGTGAATCGGGTTGAAAGCAACAGGATAAACGCGGGACCTCAAATCAGTCACCATCCGCTTATTGTCGAGACAGCGGCAGCTCAAGCAAAAGCAGATTGCCTATCACCTCAATTAGACCAAGAAACCTGCCAATCCTACTAGAAGTGGCACTTGAACCCCAATACATGGAGACAGCCATTGGCCAGCACAGAACCGGAGATGGCGCATTTGCTATACTTTGTTTAAACCCGGCATAGATTGACGGTCAAGTTGAACGGGTGGCGTTGAGAGCAAAGCTTGATCCCTTCCGCCTGAATGTCGAACGAATGATTTAAGAGTGATAAGGTCGATTCAGGAACACAAGGTCGCGGTATTGGATAGAGATAAGGACAGCGACGTGCAGTGAAGGCCAAGACTGCTGCCAAGGGATGGTAGAAGGCGCGCTGATAACGAGATAGCGGCGAGAATGGATCGCTAGAGAGCTCGCATATTGACGACAGGAGGTTCTTTATTCGGGCAGAGATTTCGAAATTCAAGAATTGTCTTTGGGTTGATGACCTGCAACGCAGTTCTGTTCGAGCATGAGTGTCTTTACCACGTGCAATGTTCGGTAGATGGTCACAATTGGCGACACTTTAGACCGGCTTCGGGCAAGGTCTTTAGCCATATCATTGCATAGGTGACGGAAAATATGAACCCTTATTTTGCTTTGAGGAATATCAAAGCTGAGAATGTTCACTCCTGGTGGTCATGCCGTGAATCCATTGGAGTCGACTTCACGATGGCGAGCTGACGCGGTAGCGGAATTGCTGCCGCCCTCCCGAAAGGGGAAGTTGTCGCGTTGGCACTTTCGAGCTGCCCAGCGACGACAACGAAAGGCGACTCGTTCACCATTCGACGTGCCAACCGCCGCCAGCCATGATACGACTACTCCCAAGTCTCATTAGCCTCGTACTCCTCGTATGCCAGACACAGGCTCTCTACTTCTACATCGACGGGCCTTCGCAGAAATGCTTCTTCGAGGAGCTTCCCAAGGATACCCTCGTGGTCGGCTCCTACAAGGCTACACAGTGGAACGAGCAGTCGCGAACCTACGTTGATAACCCTGAAATGGTAATTACTTTCACCCACAACAATGTGTCTCAATTACGTATACCTGAGGTCCCTTGGCTGACATGACCCGTGTGCTTTAACCACCAACAGGGCATCTTCATCTCCGTCGACGAAACCTTCGACAACGACCACCGTATCGTATCCCAGCGGGGCTCTTCTTCTGGCAAATTCACTTTCTCCGCAGCAGACTCAGGCGACCACCGACTCTGCTTCACGCCCACCAATGTCCCCGCGACCTCCGGATTCCTCTTCTCCGGCTCGCAAGTCGGCGGAATCAAGTTTGAGCTCGATATGGCTATCGGTGAGACTTCTCAGATCGAAAGTAGCGACAAGGACAAAATCGGAGAGGTAGTGCAGAAGGTTCGGGACATCAATGCGAGGTTGCAGGATGTAAGGAGGGAACAGGTCTTTCAGCGCGAGCGGGAGGCCGAGTTCCGCGATCAGAGTGAAAGTGTCAACTCACGCGTGGTCAGATGGACCTTGATTCAGCTGTGTGTTCTGGGCGTGACGTGTGCGTGGCAGTTGAGTTATTTGCGGGCTTTCTTCATCAAGCAGAAGTTGACTTGAGAAGTCCCCCTGCTTGGATCCCAACTTGGGACCGCATGGCAATGGGATGTGGAGTATGGGTTATGGCGAAAAAAGATGTTTACGATCCCCTGTACCAAATGGAAGCGACTAGCATTCAAGAAGTGCTGTTTTCACTGACATCGTAACTCTTACTGTGAGCGTTATCTCATTTCTAACGTACAGCCGACTGTCATAGCCCGTTCACAGCTCCCATGTGAGCTTCCCATCCACATCTACATGGCGAAGATCAACCGTTCACCACCACGCCACCATTACAGTGGATCGTCTGTCCACTAATCTGACTACTATCCGTACTAGCAAGGAACACGCAAACCGCCCCAATCTCACTCGGCTGGCCCGGCCTACCCATAGGACCCTGGAACTGCTCTAACGCATGTGGCGGGAACGTGGCAACCGCAAGCGGGGTATACACAGGTCCGGGAGCGATGGCGTTGACTCGGATGCCTTTCGCGACCCATTGATTGGACAGAGCGCGGGTGAAGGCCACGATTGCGCCTTTGGTGGAAGTGTAGTCTATCAGGTCCGGACGGCCTATGTAGGCGTTCACAGAGGCGTCGTTGATGATGGTGTCCCCTTTCTTCATGTGTGGGAGAGCGGCTTTGGAGGTGTAGAAGAAGGCTGGTAATTGTTGCGGTCAGCTCAAGTCGGGCAGTATCTAAACATACTTCATAGCAGCGGATGGTGAGATCGGGAGATTGAGGCCACTTACGGTGAATGTTCGTGTCGAAGGTGTGTAACCATTGCTCATCGGGCACTTCGAGGATGTTCTCCCGGTACATCTGATAGGCGTGGTTGTTGAAGAGTATGTTAATTCCGCCCATCTCGTTTACAGCCTTCTCGACCATCTTGACGCAGTTGTCTTTGTCCTTGAGATTCGCGGCGTACATGTAGCATTTCCGGCCATACTTCTCCACCTTGGCTTTTGTGTCCTGTGCGTCTTTCTCTTCCTCTGGCAGATATTGGATCAGAACATCTGCTCCTTCCATGGCGAAGAGCACTGCGGTAGCTTTGCCGATGCCGCTGTCACCGCCGGTAATAAGGGCTTTCCTGTTCTTGAGCTTGCCGCTCGCTTCATAGAGCTTGTATCCGCCTTCCGGTGTAGGGACATATTCAGTTGAAGGCTGCTGTTCCATGTCCTTTTGCCAGCCAGGGACTTGTTGCTGCTGGACTGGTGGGATGTGACCAGTGTCGAATTGGGAGGTTTGTGCAGACATCTTTGCGGGTCGATGATGAGATGGACAAAAGGTGTAATTATGGATGTATACTTAAGAGGACAATCAAGATGGATCGGCGAGGCAGTACAAAGTGCTATAATGGAAAGAAAGACCCATTCATCAAGTCTCGTAACTCGCGTGAGAGCGCGTCACCGCGATGGAACTCCACGTCATACTGATGTGTTTGGAATACTTGAACTCATGTGCTTCCGGATGCGTCGCGATGCGGACGCGCTCCATAGCTTGGATCTGACGACGTGCAATTCGCGGCAGTAGCCAACTGTCAACGTTATCATTCCCAGTGGTATAGATGACATCGCGAGGGTGAAGACGGGAGCTGATGAGACGAACACTTTCGCAAGAGGGGAAGCACGGCTTGAAGTGCGTGGTTGAGATCCCCTCGGCAATGATGCCTAGCGTGGCGCACCCGCTCTCAAACACGACTCCTGGGCGAGTAAATGGTCATACTCATCCAAAAGTACATTATTTGCCAAGATAGTACATACGACTATGAGCTGACCCAAGCTAAAAGTGCAGAAGAACAAATGGAACACGCAGTGAAAAGCCGGTGAACTGACGTTGGCCGTTTAAGACCAATCTCCTGCGCCCAGCTCGACCTCTCGACCGTGTCTCAAGTCCTCCATGATTTCGTCGATAGTCCATGGCTCGTAGACGTACCCTGGCGGCCAGCTCGGAGGGACGCGCTCGTCGTGCTCGATACGGATCCCCTTGTACATCCCGTCGACGCACGCTCGGTAATTGCTGTGGGCGTAGTACTCTGGGTCATGATTCCACACCCACTTTGGAAGCTTAGGAGAGCTCTTCCTCGGATCGATCTTGACCTGATTCCAATCCGTGTTCTGGAGCAACTCTGCGTTGGCAAAGCCCATCTTCTGAGCACAGGAAGTGCGGACGAAGCGGAAGCGGACATGAGCCTTGACAGCTTCGGGTACGTTGTCCGCATTGCCACATTCTGCGAGACATGATGCCAGTGAGATGGCGTCTTCCATCGCTTGCGTTGCTCCGTTGCCTGAAGAGGGTAAGAAGCTGTGTGCTGCATCTCCAATCTGAACGACCCGCGCTCCAGGTGAACTCCAACTTGGTTGAGGGTCTCGCCACCACAGCTCGAAGTTGACGATGGAATTCGGAGGGCTGGCTTTCACGAGATCTCTGAACTCAGGCGCCCATTTGGTCGGGCCAGGGACCTCATCCATGGCTTTTAGCACCTCGTCCGCCGAAATGGTGTTGTGCCAACTCTCTGCTTCGCTGCCAGTTGCCTTGGAAATGTGTTAGCTCACCGATAACCGCAGGGTACATTGCAAGTGTGCTTACATCGTGATTCATGATCCAGACCAGACGGTCATCGCGCGACAAGGTCAGTGCATAGACATTTGGCCTGCGATGGATTAGTACTTCGCAAAAGCTGACGCTTATCGTGAATAGCTTACCCAAAGAAGGTCCGCACAATGGGTTCATTGTCATCCTTCATGCAGAAGAAGTCCTTGACGTGAGGAGCATGCTCCAAGGCACTTCTGTCGAACACGGCTCGCCACATAGCTCTACCGGAAGTACGCGCTCTGACTTGCCCGCCTGTGAGCTTCTGAGATTTGGATCCGACACCATCCGCGGCAATGACAAGGTCGGCTGTGAGGCGGAATCCGTCTTCAAGCTCAACACCACCATTTGAATCCGTCTCGAAGTAGTCTACCACGCGCATGCCGTAATCGATCTTGATGCCCAGCTTCTCGACTTGCTCCAACAGCATCGAGTATATCAACGGCCGCATCTGGAAGGAGCCAGGCACGACGCCTTCTTTCGATCGGAGACGATCTGCGACCTTGGTAGGTGGGAACATACGCTCGCCGGAGTGTTTAAACGTTTCGATGTATGCGCCGTCTAGGGATATTCTATCGAACGTCTCTTTCATTTCAGGCCAGTGCTTGAAGATTCCAGCGCAGCTTCGGCCCATGAAGTACATGTCTCCTATAGAGATGTCAGCTTCATCAAGTGAGGGGTGTAGCGATGTATGGCATACCGCTAGTATCAGTTGTTTGGTTGCGCTCGAGGATGCGGACATCGTGGCCCTTGCGGTAGCACTCAAGAGCTGCTGTTAGGCCACCGAAGCCAGTGCCTACAATGAGGACTGTAATACCGCTCTTGGGGAAGATCTGAAGCGGAGCGCTGTTCATCGTCTCCAAAATGTCGTAGCACATAATGGTTAGCTGATCCGGTCCCAATTAAGTCTGAACACTGGAAGTCTTAAAGATCTGGAATATCTGTCTGACTCTCGAAGGATTCCCCTCGTTTTCAGCTGAGTTGGCTCTGCTATATGAGTACAAGACCGATTCTCACACGCGTCGAGAATCATGGCCTTATGTAAAATAACTCATATCCCTCCTCCAAAATGACATCGGCCCCGAAGCTTGAGGCGAGCTAGCTTCGGGACCGATATCACTTTAGAGCTTCCAAGACCAATTGGACAAGACCAAGATCATGGCTCTCCTCCTTTGTTGCGTTGCCAGAACACGTACTCTACGGACTTGGCGGTGGGCAGATGAATATAGCCCCAGAATTTAAAACGCAAAGAGCTGATTGCTTCTTGTTCTTGGCTGCGGCCGTCCACAGAATCGGTCAGCAACAAAGTCAATGCAGTACTCGATGTCCTTGCATTAGCTGACCGAGGCAGTCCGGGTACTTCATTGGCAGTACCGGCTGATAGTCTCTATTCTAGTCGGTGGCTTGCTGGCACTTAGGTGAAACGGTGAGCTCCAGCAAGTGAAACCCATCTATCTTACTTATGATCCGTGGTGTTGTCCCTCGCCAAAACGAAAGGCGATGTAAAATGAGTGGAAAATCAGCTTTGGCAGACCCCACCCCCCTTCCTTTTCTCTAAAAAAATAGCTGGGTCACGCTTCGAAAAAAGGGGGGAAAAAAAAAGGGGGATCATCGCAGCCACTTCCGACGAAGAAGGAGAGCACCCTCAGACCTTTCGCATCCTTGCCTGCCAAGTCATAACCATCAGCGGACGCATCATCATGATTTCGACCGTTCCCAAGATTCGGTTTGCCGCAAGGTCAGACTTATTCGTTATCTCAACTGTGCGTTCAATGCATGGCCGGCTTACTGAGGCAAGCGGCTCGGCCGCTTGGCGAATGTCAACGTATACCTCCATTTATATGTAGAATGCGAATTTGAATGTTCTGAGATGATGTCTAGCACTACGTAAGCCACGTTGGCGGGATCTCTCCCCACACCGTTGCGGAAACGTTCCTGCGGTAGCGCGAATTCAACTTCGAGCCGGACTCCGGACTTGGAGCCGCGGGAGATCAAGCTCGAGGATCAACATCTCAAGTTTTGATAAGTGGAACAGCGACGAGCCTGCTATCGGTTGCTATCATGGCCTAGCTCTTGGAATTGACGCTTCTCGCTATATACCGGGTTCACGGAACAGATACCTGCAGCTAGTTGATGAAGTCAACCAAATGACGGCCCAGGAAGTATGCACGATCGGCCATATGTTTTTCTCCGAGAAATGTCGTATACATTGCGATGCACGTCTTGGCCTGCGTGCCAATGATCAAGAGTCCGACGCGGCATGAATCTTGACGCGCTATAACCCTTTGGTACCTCGGTAGCTCTGCCGGGTTTCAAGACGCATAGTGCATGGAAGGCCAGTTTGTCGGTGACATTCAGCCAATGGCAAAGCAAATGGCAATCTGAATGTCGTCCTTGGAATCCAACCTAGGGGGACGGACCAGTCCTTTTTTCGGTCGGGCGGTGGCTTTTTGGTCAGAAACAGCATCGTGGGGTCAGTGGAGTGGTTGGAGGTCGAGCTACTCTGCTGCAACTGCTGCGTCATCCTACAGGCTCGACCACTCATCAATTGCCTGACTGGCCTCTGAGCTACATTGATTCCCCTTGAGAGATTATGATAGTTGTGTCTACTAAGGCGAAAAGTTGTGAAAGTGGCTCAGCAAGCAGACATGACATTAGTCTCGAGCTGCTAACAACTTGCATGCAGGTGATATCTTACCCTTGTCGCGGGAGAGCGGTTGGGAAGTAGTGATCGTCTTTGCTTGAGACTGCAAGTGGCGCCTCATTCCCACTATCAGTACAGATATATTAAGCTGTTTCTATCGAAGCGTATAGCCGAAGGTCTCCAGTCCCACGCTGGATGACAAGAGCAATCGAATCGAAAACCTGGTCCCAATTTGGAGGTCGGTGCGGCTTATCTGGTGTTGAGAAAGGCTCACAGGGCGCCTGGCAGGGGGCACGCTCCTGTGCAATCGAGGGGTAGATCCGTGGCGCCAACAAGGCATTTTGTCAGTAGACAACAAGAGTCTCGAAGAGTACAGCAAAAGATGTGCGCTGCATTGGTTCAGGTAGCAAGATGTCGCCATGTTTCAGCAGAACTGGCGTCCTCAGAGTTTGAATCCAGGTTTCGCTGGGACAGCAACCTTGTTGTGCTCGCAGGTTGAAATTATCGCACCATCGTCAGCCCGCTTCATTCTGCCTTGAAGGAGCGCAAGTGTCTTTCCCATGTGCACGACTTCGCACTCCACGAGCATTTCTATGCCTTCTGGCGCAGGGCGGAGATAGGACACATTGAGTACGCGGCTAACCCCGCCGTTGACCCAGAAATCTTTCTTTCCAATTGCCTGCATTGCAATGCTCGTCAACATGTCAAATATGGCTGATTGCATGCCGCCTACAACGAGTCAGAGACACATCATCGCTTGAAAGACATGATCAATCATACCATGTAAATTTCCACTGAAGTTTGAGTAATATGGGTCGGCCTTGCAACGGAAAGTCACTATTGTGCTTTTGGGTCCCAGACTTTTCACGCTTTCAAGTTTGCATTGTTTTAAGAAACGCGAGTAAAAGTGGCTATCGCCTCCATTGGTCAGGGTCATCCGGATTCTGTCCTCGGGCGAAAGATCCAGGAACCCGGCGGGAGGGCGGTAGCCTTTTGCTGCACTCATCCTTGATTTTCGATTCGAGCAAGGAAGTAGATAAGTTGTCTTGCCTTTGCGTAGCGATAGTATCTGGATAGTGATGACAAGGCGCAGCTGTGAGACGAGATGTTGTTCATCTCGACATCCTCGGCATTCTGGGTGTAATTTACCCCCATTCGAGCCATCGATACCCGAGGTGGATCGGAATTCCGTTTATGGTTTTTACTTTCGGCACCGCAGCAATCATACTTTCGGAGATCGGGACTTCTTCTTCTTCTTCAACACTGCAGTCACCCGATAAAGAACAACATGGAAGAAGGATAGAAGGCCTCATTAGTCGCCCAGGCGGAGTATTGGCAGTCTCGAGCCATCGCACAGCTATTGAGCAGATCTCGATTCGGAACAGGCTCACTATCAAAACAGCTTCCAGAAGATCCGGGCCGGCAAAGCATGAAGACGGCGAGGACGGGTTGCATGACGGGAAGAGAGAAAAGTGGGGAGTTGTACTTTCTCAATAAGCAAGCATGTAGGAGCAAGAACACACTCTGCACTGTGACACTTTGATGCAGGTATGTTTTCGCTGTTTGCTTGACTCATAGGTCTATCAGCATCTTATTCTACGTTTTTGCTCTCTCTCAATACCTAGGCTCTGCTGGTTTTATTATCTTCTCTTGAAAGTACTTTGCAAAACACTTTCTTCAGGATCTTACGAAGTTTTGCCACTTTCATCAGCGCCTTATCAGCTGGAATCGAACAGTCGATGCTGGGACGCCACGTGAGTCCCCTGGAACATTCGAATGCGCGATCATCCTAGTACCACGGATGAGGTCTATAAAACCGGCCCAGACGAAAGCAATGAGTCCGCCGCATCCCAAGCTGAAGGTCAGTCCAAGCAAAAGTCTGGCAATGGATTCCTCTCTGCGCCTCTATCTGGACCGATAAGGCCACTCTCGCCCGATACTCTGTCGAATCTTTCGACAGACGAGTATAATGAAATAAGACTTGGTCACTTGCCATCACGTCACCTCGCTGGCGGCCAGTCTCAAGAGGCGAGGCCAGAGATTACGCCTCGAGGATGGTATGGCAAGGTGCGGGCACTTTGGACCCGTAATCTAGGTCTCTGCTACATGTTGATTGCCCAGGTCTTTGGCACCTTGATGAATGTCACGACTAGGCTACTGGAAGTGGAAGGGAACAATGGCAAAGGACTGCATCCATTCCAGATTTTATTTGCAAGGATGTCCATTACGGTCGTACTTGCCTCAGGCTACATGTACTACCGAAAGACGCCATACTTCCCTCTAGGCATGCCAGAGGTTCGATGGCTCTTGGTTGCAAGAGGATTCGGTGGCTTCTTTGGAGTTTTCGGCATGTATTACTCCTTATTGTATCTACCACTGGCAGATGCAACAGTCATTACATTCCTGGCCCCGAGCTTGGCATGCTGGGCTTGTTCCATACTCATCAACGAGCCCTTTGGTCGATTGGAGCAGATTGCAGGTCTCGTCTCTTTGGTTGGCGTAGCTCTCATCGCAAGACCTACCTCTCTTTTCGCGGCCTTTGCATCAAAAGACAGCCCGCCAGCCACTGGCAACAGCGACGTCATGCCAGGCGGAAACTCAACTGGGGCAGCAAGTGGAGAGGATGCTGATGCTTCAAGCTATGAGAATGTAACGCCAGAGCAAAGATTAGCCGCTGTCGGCATTGCTCTCGTTGGTGTGTTAGGTGCCGCCACCGCTTACACTACAATTAGATGGATTGGTAAACGGGCTCACCCATTGATCAGCGTGAACTATTTCGCAGTCTGGAGCACCATAGTTAGTATATTTATGATGCTGGTGCTTCCTGATGTTGGCTTTTTACTACCGGCAGATCCAAAAGAGTGGGCATATCTCATATTTCTTGGGACTTGCGGATTCATCATGGTAACTATTCTGAGGTCCAGACCAATTGAATGCCCATCACTAACACTCTACAGCAATTTCTTTTGGCGGCCGGCCTCGCTTATGAGAAGTCTTCTCGAGCAACGAACATGACGTATACCCAAATGCTGTTCGCTCTCGCCTTCGACAAGCTCATCTTTGGACATACGCCGGACTTGATGTCGATTGCAGGCTCGAGTCTGATCGTGGGGAGCGCTCTTTACGTCGCGACATTCGCCGACACTGGGAGTGGGCAGGATAAATCTACCACGGCTGGAGGCACCGGCACGAGGCAAGCCGACGACGAAGAAGCGGGTCGGGGCTTGATTCATCGGATAGACGACCCTCCCCTAGGTCAATACCAAGATGAAGAACACGGCCAACGGCCCATCGAAGAAGTGCAGATGCAGAATCTTCGCCACTAGAGCGAAGCGCAGCGACGAGCGTTGATAGACATTTTCGGCAAATATATTTGAAATGAATAATTCTGCTAAGACGTATGCATAACCTCCAAATTTCGATTCTGTAACCTCAAAATGCATTGAGGTAGGGTCTCATAAATGTCTGTATCGACCAGCGCCCGCCATAGGGTTCGGCGTCAAACATGTCACCAAATGAAAGCTACCTGTTCGTTATTCGTTATCATTGCCCCGTTCATGCCGTTACGGGAAAGGGTTGTAAGGCCCGGAACCAGAGCAGACGGCTTCAACATCGCTTGCGGAGACGTTCTGTACCGCCTTCCCATCCGCACCAAAGCGCAGCATGGTACCCTGGTTCTCGGCAGATGTGTTGAACGGCACCCAACCCATGGATGGCGGACCGTTGTAAGGGTCCTAATTGATAATTAGCTTCCAAAAGGAACGATGCGACCTATAAGACCTTAAGGAGCTTACCTTTATGAAAGCGAGTAAGTAGTCTTCCATCACGCGGCTGGTCTCACCTTCGAGTTCTTCTTTTGGTGGTCCCTGCCCAACAGCGTAGGAGCCGAAGAGCTGTAAGTCGGAGGTTAGTAACTCCACTGAGACTATGTTGAGAAGAATCAAGACTCACCATGACTAGGTCAGAGCTGTGAAAGGCGCCCATCCACGGCAGAGGGTCCTGGTTTGTCCAATTGCCTATTGTGAGCGTTAGCTTACCCAACCATTACTATATTGGCGTAGAGGCTGAAGCAGCATACCTGCGTACTGGTACCGGTACGTTGTCAACCCAATGCTGTCACGCTCGATACTAGAATTGGCCGCTCCGCATAGGATGCGTTCGGTAATGCCATTTGCCACCGTCTGGTTCGGTCCCTCAAGAGGGTTATCGACAGGGTAAGGGGCCAAGCTCCCGCCTTCGTTCGCGGCACTCGAGTAGATCATGGGTGCTTTGGCTACCTTTCCAGTCAAGTAGCGCTCAGTGTAATTCGCGAAGACTATCTTTTCGTCTGGTATAGCACTGAATCTGATGCCTGGCTGATCTGGGTCAACAAGCGTTGAATTGTCCTGTTGTCTGTCAGATCACTTTTCGTTCCAAACGCTTGAGAAGACTGACCTGATAGCGACCCATAAAATTGATTATATCATTGTAGTCCACTTGTTGCATGCATTCAAGCTCTTTCGTAGAGTTCATGGGGAAGTCACAGCCCACGTTCCTGTTCGACGTCAATCAGCAAGCACTTCCATGCCGTTTCAAGAAGCTCGCCGACGTACTTGGCAACGAAAGTAAAGTTTGTGTGGTCCCAGTCCGCGCTGCCGCCGCCATAGAGAACATTGCCCGATTGCGCGAAAAAAGCGTGAGCAATTGGGTCATCCCAGTAAGCGTAGTGGTGGTAGTCGACCGCTGAAGCACCTGCCGACTGCCCCCAGATCATGATCTTGCTAGGATCACCGCCGAAGTACCTAGACCACTGTCAGCGTTGTCTCGTTTCAATAAAAAGCGGAGTTGCGGACCTGATGTTGTCTCGGACCCATTCCAATGCCACGCGCATGTCAAGGAGACCAAGATTCTGATCTTCAACGCCGAATGCGTTCGGAAATCCAAGGATGTTCATACGATAATTGATCGTCACTACAATGTGTGACTGTGTTCGAGAAACCCAGCCTGCAAGCTTTGTCAGAAACATCTGTGTAGCTTTCGAGTCCTATTGATCACATACGGGGAGGCAGCTGTCCGGGCACAAGAATACCGTTGGTCTGAAATCTTGATTCACGACAATGTCAGCTCTCTCTTTCTAGATTTGCTTTTCGACGGGGCAATCGAGGATTTACCCGCCACCCGTCCAGAACATAGCCACTGGAAGATTGCTGTCTTCTGTAGCATTCGCCGGAGTCCAAACGGCAAGCTTGAGACAATCTTCGCTCGCGAAGGGTGCTGAGACACCGGCGGAATTGTTTTCAGCACCCCAGTATTGAAGGTATTGAGGGATTTGCTGGTTCCAGATGGTAGGTATTGCTGAGACATATCTAAGCACTGTCAGACTCGCCCACTCAGTCTATTGCGCTATCGTATGCACCTACTGTGGGCAGGCTGGCGGGTATGCAGTGACGTCGTAATGCTCACTTGACAAAGGGACTGCTTTCGGTGGCTGAAACCGCCCTGAACCAGAGGTATCTTGTCCGTATGGAATGCTGAGCCATTCTTTGACATCAGGATACTCTCCGCTAATTTGACCAGTGTAGTAGCCCGTAGATGCCCTGACCGTGTTACTCGACATACTGGGAGCAGCCGAGCCTACACCAATCAATGCTCCGTACAGGGCAAGAGAATTGAGCAACATAGTGGCAGGAAGGAAGACAGGTGAGAACTACACAGATCTTACCAGTAGCTAATAGATGGAAGAGATAGCAACGTTCGATGTGCGTGCGTCTCTAGCTAAATATTTCGCGGTAGCATACCATAGGATCTCACGATGACGGTCTTGCATCTCCACGTCGGCTGGGAAAGCAGGCCATCAAGCATTGCATACAACGTACAAAGCTTTGAATACTTGGCTTATACCCGGGTTGCTCTCCTCAGAGGATCGTCATGTTCGCGGGGTCAGAGGAGGTTGCATTTGTGAAAGCGGGGATGCAGAGATGCAAGAGCTTGCTGGATGCTTGTGCAAATTGGCTAAAGGTATTGCTTTTATCCGATAATAGTAAGCCCAAATGAGCTCAACTTGCAGACGATTGAGCATGGTGATCGTGTTTATTGCAAAATATGTCGGCTAGAATGACCTAACCGCACACCAGGTTGAGCGGCCATCGTCTGAGCGCTGTCGTTGTGTCCCTGCTTGGTGTCACTGCTTGGTAAAGAAGCAACCACACATCGTCTTGTGCTGCGAAACACCGGGTTGAACAGGGGCGGCCTTGGATGATGTCTTCGTCGATGGGAATGGCGTGGAGTCGAGACACTTGGAAAGGAGTCTGCGCAGACGTCCAGATCACAATGTCGCTGACTAAGCTCCACACTTCACGCGAAGTGACAGCAGGAGGTATCTACATCATCTCGCATCGCTGAGAATCACCAATGGGCCAGATTCGCTTTTGTGTTCTTCGAGATCGATCATACCATCGCGTCAATGTGGAGATGCGAAGGACTACAGAGCATTTCCAAAAGCCGCATCTCACGATTGTTGCCTAGAATCCTATGTACCAGGACTGATACGAGATGGTCCCGAAATGGAGCTGGGAGCTGAAGGAGCTGGTCGTTGAGCTTTAAATTCACCTCAACAAAGGGTGAACTTCTTTCTCCCTTCATATCGACGATATTTAGGACTTTGTTGCTATCCTATAGCATATCTACAGCATGGCATCTGTTGGTCCCGAGTACGACGCACAAGCTTATTGGAAAGAGCAAGACTTCCAAACTTCAGCCCGGTTGATATGGCCTGACTTGTTTTCGAGACTCGCGTGTGATCTAACGGTTGAACAGACTACATCTACAGCATTGGATCTGGAACTATCAGCTCGGGTATCAAGTGCACCCGCTTGTCGATATCGGTGGCACTCGGCCATTGAAGATTGCCGATGTCGCCTGCGGAAATGGGTAAGCCAACGGCCACCTCATTGACCGAATCAAGTATACGGTTGAGCTGACAATGTGCGTAGTGCCTGGTTACTGGAAGTCCAACGTAAATGGCCAACGCACGAATACCACGGCTTTGACCTAACTTCAAGTCATTTTCCGGGACAGCCGTGGCTTCCTCAAAACACGAATTTCTATGTGTGGGATCTCTTCGCCGAGATACCAGCGCACATGGAAGAAGCATTTGACATTGTGCATATTCGTGCGATCGCCAGCGCGGTTAAAAACAATGATGTGCACACGATAGTCCGAAAGCTACTAGGCCTCTTGAAGCCTGGGGGCTATTTGCAATGGGATGAACAAGACTCTTCGACTCTCGAAGGGCGTATCGTCTCGAAATCTACCGACTTCAAAAGCTCTATGAAGTCTCTTGTTGCTGTTCAAAAAGCGTTGCACGCGGGTCACGGCATGCTTTGGGATTGGCTTCATGACCTCCCATCGACCCTGGAGCAAGCCAATTGCGAGATCATGGTCAACGATGTGTTCAATCCAAGTTCAGAACTTAGCCGTGCTTGGGCGGATAATCTTCTCACAGTATGCATGGGAGTCATCGATAGAATGCCGGAACGTGATATACCATTGCCCGAGGCATCCGACCTTCCTGAATCTATCTCGCGGAAATCATACGCCAAACTGGTTCAAGAGGCTGCAGTCGAATCTACAAAAGGCTCATGGATGGGCATGAACCAAGTGGTCATTGTAGCTAAGAAATTGGGTTGAAAATCTGCCGCAATTAGATGCACCGAGCAATTATCCTATTAATCATAACAAGCAGTACCGCTCATGGCTTGTTCGCTCCGCTGCAGCGTAGTGAGTAGAAGGATCTAGCCGTCGTAGCGGCTTGAAGCAACAGATACAGCGACTTTCTTTGCCGCAGTGTCGGATACAGCGTCGGAAGAGGGCTCAACGGTCTTTGCGGGTGCATGCTCCGATTCGACATCGTCGGGAGCTCTTCGCTTTGGCCTGCGCGGTGTGTATTAGCCTCAGTTTCGGATGCTTTGTCTTGCTTTTGCGGTGTTACTAACAAAAGGTACTTCACGTCAATCACCCGCAGCGTGCAAGTCATGCCAATTACAAGCACCCACAGCGCAATTGATGTTTGCCATCCGTAATTGTCTATACACATCGTTAGTTGATCTCCATGAACGATGGGGGAAAAGAAAAGCGATCGTACAATACGGTGCCTGACTTGCTGGCCATACCAGCACCTGGGACCAGGCTGAAATGGCATAGTATCCAGCTACAGCTATTCCGACGACCAAGCTTCGTACTTCTGGATCTTGTGGTATTAGATCTGAGAGCCAAGCGAAGATCAAGGGTGCGGTACCCAAGCATATGTAGCAGATGAAGTAGCTCGCGTACGCAGCAGAGATGGGTGTGCTCCCGGCATTTGCTGTCCAAATCGACATGACAATACAGGGTACAAGTCCAATGACAGCTTGTGTCACAATGAGAGTCCAGCGTGTCCGTAAAAAGTCAGAAAGCAAGGCCCAAATCCACACGAAGACGACATTGATTGCACTGCCTCCAATGGGGATGACGTTGACCTCTTCTGTAGGCCATACACGGCTGCCGTCCGGATTCAGTTGGGCCTTTAAGAATAGTGAAAAGTAGACATAGCCATAAGACGCCAAGACCGTGGCAATGTACAGCACGGCAATGAAGTAGACCGTCCAGCCGGAAAAGGTCCGTTTGAAAGCTGCAAACGTCACTGGCTTTGGTTCTGCTCGCTTGTGTCGTACGAGACGCTCCATGGCCATTTCGCCGTGCGTTTTGTTGAACCAGAAAGCTCGCGGATTAGGCTTGTTGGGGTAGTCCGGAAGCATGACGAAGCCTAGCAAGCCCCAGACGACAGTGATGATAGCGTTGATCACAAAGAGCCACCGCCATCCAGTGAGACCACCATAACCACTCATTGTATCAGTGATGGCGGCCTGCAACGCTCCAGACATCATACTACCGACAGCCTGGCAAGAATGGTAGAAGCCCATCCGCTTGGCCAGCTCTGTAGGGGTGTACCAGTGCATGAACAGAGTCATCATCCCCGGCCAAGCACTGCTTTCACACAGGCCTAGGAAAGCGCGGATAGCGTAGGCCTGCTTTGCTTCCGTAATAGTTGCCATTAGACCAGTGAGGACGCCCCAGCAAATCTCCAGCCCAGGCAGCCACAGTGATGGTCGAACCCATGTCATGATGATTTGCGAGGGTACCAGCATGATGCAGTATGCAACGTTGAAGTACGTCGTGAAGTAGTTCAACTCGTTGCCGTCGAGATGGAGATCCTCTTCCATGCCAGAAACGTAGGCATTGTTGATATTCTGCTGGTCAAGGTACTTGATCACTTGGCTTATGCAGCCGAAAGTCATGAGGAACTACACTGAATGTCAATTGCAATGTGGCAACGCTTCAATCTGTTGATCACGTACAATATCCAGCCGCAGTACAAGTTCCCTTTCCTCTTTTGATCGCTGTGGCTTGGGCTGCAAGAACGCCGGACGCCTTTCTGTCGATAAGATCCCCATGTTTGCAAATGTAAAGACCTTTCTAATGCCACTTCCAAGATCCGTCGTTGGCAAAGGCGAAGAGACTCTTACTTGTACCTACCGCTGCAATGTGCTGGCCGGTCGCTCCCCTATCATGCGACCTTGAGAGTTTACGGATAAGAGGGGTGGTCTACCAGCGCTCTCGTTCAGGGAACAAGTGGGGGCGAATGGGGCATGGTACTGCATACAGATAACAGCATGCGTGAGGGGCGGGCAAGCGGCGAAGGGCTTGGCGTCGATCTTCGCCGGCTTGGTAGATCTTGCCCGTTGCTTGCTTCCACAATACCCTGCTTAAACCCATGAAGCTTCTGTTGACTGTAAGAAACACTTGGGGTTTTTATTGCAAAGCAATGGCGCCACACGCGACGACAGACGATGAGACGGCAGCGTTCATGGACAGTCTGACCGCAAATGGGCAAGATCAAGACAACAGCAACCAGTCCTTGCCTTTTACTGCGCCGTGCTTATCCTACTGGCATCGCACGACAAGAGCGTGGCCTCACCTAGATGAGAACCATGATCAGCCTGTTCCGTCCCAGGTCAAATACTGTATCATCGGTTCTGGCTTGTCTGGCGCCCTCACAGCATGGGAGCTGGTCGAGTCAGGTGTTGATGGGAAGGATGTTTTAATACTAGAAGCGCGAGAAGCCGTGTCGGGGGCGAGCGGTCGTAATGCTGGACATGTTCGGCCAGGTACGACCGTCCTACCGAGAATCTCCAAAACTCAGCTTTGCTGACGAATCGTGCTCGAGTGCATGCAGATGCTTTTCGCGGGTATGTAGCATACTCCGCCATTCATGGCAGTGACCAAGCCAAGAAGATCATTGAGAACGAGAAAATCGTATTCGAGCGTGTTGCAGCATTTGTGGAGAAGCACAACGTTCCCTGTGACTTCCACAAGACATCAACATTCGACGTCTGTTTAACGACTGAATTTGCCGAGTACGAGGCACAGAGTCTGGAAGCATACAGAGCTGCTGGTGGCGACGTTTCACATGTCAAAGTGTACCATGGCGAAGAAGCCAAGGCTCGAACAAAAGTCCAGACAGCGATCAATGCCTACGAGTGGCCCGCTGGATCCAGTCATCCGGCCAAGCTCGTACAGTGGATACTGAGTCATTTGATCGCCAAAGGTTTGAAGTTGTGGACGCACTGCCCAGTTACGGCTGTGGAGGAGCACGACATGTCCAACAGCTCCGAAAGCCGATGGGTTGTGAAGACACGGCGTGGCAATGTGGCAGCACACACAGTAATACATTGCACGAATGCATTCAGTACCAGCATCCTGCCTGAGTTAAGCAATTTTGTGACGCCCAATAAAGCACAAGCGCACTCGTTCATCCCGGGCTCCTCGCTTTCGGGCAAGAATGTCATGCGAAGCACCATGAGCTTGCGATACAGCCTCCGGCATTTCTTCTCGATAATCCAGCGACAAAGCGACGGCACCGTCATCTTCGGTATCTCACGTGGAAATCCAGACTTTTCGGAGCAGACGAGAGCTGAAGTTGTCAGCTTTGATGACACAGACTATAACGAAGAAATTGCAAGTATCTCCAGCAAAGAGTTTGAAAAGACTTTCGCGGGCAAAGGCTATGCCGCTGGTAAGCCCGCAAGGCATGGCGAAGGAGCTGACCACTTCTGGAGCGGAATTATCGCTATGACCCGTGATTCAGTACCGCTGGTGGGGGCCGTGCCTGGCAAGGAGAGACAGTGGATTTGTGCCGGTTTCAATGGACACGGCATGGCCCGAATTTTCACCTGTGCTCCTGGTTTGGTGAAATTGATCCAAGGCCAGGATTGGCGTGATACTGGACTGCCCGAGTGCTTTGAGATCAGCCATGACAGACTGGAGAGAACGCAGAAGAGCAACATAAAGTCGGTATGGTGATAATTTTCCCGTTGAAAAATCAATGATGAGAGGAGACATTACATTGCCTTGAACAAGTGGGTCGCAGACTGATTTCGAGTCGATCCTGCCGCAAGTAGCCTTTGATTTTGGAATGTGGCGACTGAAAGGGTTCGCAACCACCTTTTCATTCCTAGCGGACCATCAATATGTATAGTCTTTTGCGGTCCAATTCGCCAGCTTGAAGTCCTTATTGAGCTTCAGCATCCGGTGTTACCATTCTGGCGACGCGAGTGCAAGTTGCATCATCAGTGTTCTGTTCCCGTAGGAGAGGGCTGATGCCGCGTACTCAGAATCATACCCAAGAAGACCTACACCAGGTAGGTATGAAGACCGCGAGGATATAGGGATGCCTTCACGACACCAACCACACGATAGTATCTAGGTAAGTGTGAGAGCGTGAGCTCACAGCACGCCCTATGCACGTTCCAAGTGCTTCGGAACGAATCCGCAGTGGGGGCGGGCGGTCCTCTTTTCGACCTGTTGGATCGCAGGTTCATTTTCCTTCTCACTGCCCTCCAACCCCAAGTCGGCGGCCAAGATGACGGCAGTCACTCCAGAAAGCGATATGGCTAAGCTCAGCCTGAAAGACGGTAAGGGCGAGGCGCCTAGTGCAAACGGTGCGGCTGCAACCAACGGTACGGCCGGCGACTCTTTAGATCAGGGTTCCGACGATGATGAAGATGGTGATGAAGGCGGCGAGGACGGACAAGGTCAGGCCAATGGCGCAGGTGAAGGCGCTGCAAAGAAGAAGAAAAAGAGAAAGCCGCGCAAGAAGAAGAAGGCCGGTACAGGAGCAGCAGGCGGGGGAGCCAAAGGTCAAAGCGCACCACCACGGATACCTGTCAAGCAACTGTTCCCGAACGATAGCTATCCCGTGGGTGAGGAAGTTGACTACAAGAACGACAATGCTTATCGAACAACGAGCGAGGAGAAGAAGGCCCTGGACCGGATGAACCAAGACTTTTTGAACGAATACCGCCAGGCCGCCGAAGTGCATCGCGAGGTTCGGAAGTATGCGCAAAAGACCATCAAACCTGGAATGTCGCTCACCGAGATTGCGGAACTGATTGAGGACGGAACGAGGCATCTCACTGGCCACATGGGTCTGGAAGAAGGCGATAACATTCTTGGCGGTGTTGCCTTCCCGACTGGTCTGAGCATCAACCACTGTGCGGCGCACTACACACCTAACGCTGGCAACAAAATGACACTGAAGCAAGAAGATGTGATGAAGGTCGACTTTGGTGTGCATCTTAACGGTCGCATTGTCGACTCCGCTTTTACTATGGCCTTCGAACCGCAATACGACAATCTCCTCGCTGCAGTCAAGGATGCGACAAACACTGGTGTCCGCGCTGCCGGTATCGATGCGAGATTGGGTGAGATCGGTGGCGAGATTCAGGAAGCCATGGAGAGTTACGAGTGTGAGATCAATGGACAGACGTATCCCATCAAGGCGATTCGAAATCTGAACGGCCACACGATCAGCCAGTACTCCATCCACGGTGGTAGCAGTGGCAAGAGCGTGCCAATCGTTAAGAGCAACACCAACGAGAAGATGGAGGAAGGCGAAGTCTACGCTATCGAGACGTTCGGCTCCACAGGCAAGGGTGTCGTGCGCGATGACATGGAGACGTCGCATTACGCCAAGATCGCGGATGCACCAAAGGTAGCATTGAGAGTGGCAAGCGCGAAGAACTTGCTCAGAAGCATCGACAAGAACTTTGGTACTCTGCCATTCTGTAGACGGTATCTCGACCGGTTAGGACATGAGAAGTATCTGCTGGGTCTGAACAACTTAGTCCAGAGCGGTATTGTGCAGGACTACCCGCCGCTGGTGGACATTAAGGGCAGTTACACGGCGCAGTATGAGCACACGATCTTGATGAGGCCAAACGTGAAGGAGGTCATCAGCAGAGGTGACGACTATTAGCGTACAGTCCGACCTGGTCAGAGCGAAGGTATTGCAAATCTACTTGGGCATGCTTGGTCTGTTCTGCTTTTTACTTGACGAAATGATGACCGTGCAAAGCACAGCAAGGTGGTATGAGATAGTGACATTAGCGAATGCTCGAATCGCCCTTAGCTCTACTCATGAATTTGATACCAGTCCTTGACAATTGAAGGCTTTCATACTTGTGTCTTCATGAGACCTCGATTGATGATGACGATAGGCTTTGCTTATCGCTAATGATGCCGTGTCGACAACAATGTAGCACGAAGGCTTCCGTATTTCCAAATGCATCTGCCGCAGCAGCGGTGGCGGAGGATCTCGTGTTGGCGACTCGGAACTTGACAGTGTTATGGACTGACATTTTTGAGTCTCAGCGATATGTTCTTTCGGATAATATAGGGGATTACAGAAGCTCGAATGCGCACTTGCGATGCGACTCCTTACCACGCGTAAACGATTGATCTTGTTCCTAGGTAGCATCATATTAGAATCTATATTTAATTGGCGTATCCGATTGCTCGGAACCACGTGCGTGGTGCATGGGCTGCGCTTTAGGGAAGTCGCATCCGCACTGGCATGTGAAAGTCAACGTCACCTCGTGCTGAGCGGCGTCACCTATGGTGCTTCTTCGTGCCTACAATGCAGATATTGATATTAGACGAACGTATTTTGCGCGAGCATACTTATTGTCGATGGAATACACACTCAGCGACGCTCAGCTCCGAAGGACCTTTTGTGCAACGGCGACGCTTGACTTCCATCGCGGCTGGACCTCCGGAAGATATATCTCAAAAAAAAAAACAAAAAAAAAAGATTCAGGACATTTAATGGATACCACCTTTTCCAGGAAAAGGCAGATCTTGATGCGAGTATGTTGGGAAAATAAAATAAGACGATACCACCATTGATGATGTCGCTGTTGCTCGGGGTTGAATTGCCGCTGGAGGACCCCCTCTGGAACACACATCTGGATGCCGAACAAACGATCATCAATCGTTGCAATCGATTGCTTGGTCGACTTTTCTGCCCTACGAACCCATATCAGTGAAAAGATAACTTAGAAGAGTCTTTCGACGTCGTCCGATCGTCAATTTTCGATGTGTCTGGGGCACTACCCATTCCCTGGCCTCTATTATCAAAAGCAATGTCCTGGAACGTTTGCGGATCGTTTCTGAATGAGTTTCAGAGTTGCAAGAAACGCTGTGAACTTTGATATCGTCGGACTTCCCCGCTCTTCCGCTGTCCCAGCCAAAATTTCACACACACCACCAAAACGTTCACACCACCATTCCCATGTCCCCTATGGTTACAGGGGCTTTCGCAGACGATGGAAGCGATACCAGAGAGTCGTAGGCAGATCGCCATCCTTCCCGGACCCCGCAAAAATGGCAAAAGAAGAAGATTTTCGACTGATGAGAGTGGGATTCGAACCCACGCCTTTTCAGACTAGCGAATGTGACATCCTGGGCCTCAGGAACACCTTAAGCTAGCGCCTTAGACCGCTCGGCCATCTCACCACTTAAATTGACGTTGTTGAGAGCGGTGGTGGTTCAAATTGTATATTATGGCCATTTTTGGGGCGCCTGGGGCTTCCGGCGAAGGTTTGGTCTATCCCGTGCCTCATATGGCCTTGTACCTCTCCCTGAACGTTTAGCTGAAGGCTTTGTGGACCAGAGACTCTTTAGTTGGATTGAATCGGTCTAACGGACCTCGAGAAAAGGAGGGAAGGGCTCTAAGCAGATGACACCAGCCAGTGACCATTTTTTCTTCTCAGAATCCACCGTACCCTTCCCCCACCATGATACAGACTGGCACCGTCCGAGAACGATCTCTCTACTCGTCCGGATTGCGGACCAAGTGTTTGGATCGATGGGAGATCCAAATCGTCGTCTCGCCAGTATCACCATGGATCGACCATTTCGAGACTTGAAGTTTTCCACCAAAGCACCCAAGTGTGACAGAAGTTCCAGCACCAGAAGCATACCCTTCTACAAATGCGGGAAGCTTGATACGGTTGCATATCAGATCTGTGGCCCCAAGTGAGATATTGGTGAGAGCATCACATTAATACAGGAAGCGCCTCGGCTGATAAATCCAGGACGAGACAAAGACTCTGATGTCTCCTGGGAGGTTTGCAAAATAACTTGCAAAGCATTGTGATTGAAATCAGACATTGCCGGGCTGTTTCTGCTAAATTTGGGGGGAATGAAGTTGAAGCACCCCTTTTCACAGAGACGTGCTGAATCTTGCCGCGACCCTGTGTCTTCGCCCAGCACTTATATTGTTTCGAGCCCATTCAGACGGCGGCATAAACGATCAGATTGTTCCAACGGGTCACGGTTGTAAAATCTCACGACCATTCTGGCTCCCCGGGCCATTCTAGTTTTCACTGGCGAGACATTGCCTACCAGTCCACTGCCTACGCAGACCTTTTGCATTGAGACAACACTGAACCGTCCGCTTGGGTTTGATACCTTCCCTGGTGTGCCGCTTATGTACGAATTGCATCTTCGAATTCACTTTGATGACCGGACGAGCCTCTTGGCCCAGGAAGCTATTGTCCGATATGCCCTGGAAACGCCGATTTTATCCGATGAATCCTCTTAAAAAAGATGTCAGGTCATCGTCGAAAATAGCTACATGTTTTCACTGGAGTCAATGACAGTTGACAGTATGAGTCTTGTGATGAAAGTGTTGAGGTGAAGGCGGGCACATGTTTCAACCGCTCGAACATAAACTCTTCATTATGCTTGAACGCCATCCTAACTTTGATTTAGACACACAAAATATCGTCCATGATATGGCGCCTCAGAAACGACAAGCAAGCCAGCATGAGGCATCCAGAACAAGGAAACAGAAGACTGGATGGCCTTATTCCACAAATCCAAAATGCGATCAAGAAAATGAAGCGCCGTGAAGCAATGGATGACGGGTCATGGGCAAAGGATGTCATGCGTAGACGAGTGAACACTGCGGTCAACATAGAGGAAGTCCAGGCTGAGAAAGAGCGTTGCATTTGCACGACTGTCTGTTGAAGAACAAGAACGAGCGCTTCTTGCGAGAACGAAAGTTTGCATGCCAAATAGTATGGTGTTCTCTCTGCCTGCTTTGCTGTCGTTCGCTGACAGGAAAAAGTGCCGCCGACAAATGAGCAATGGTATCAGCACCCGACAGCAACAGCGATGAGGCGCCAGCGACATCGAGTGGCGCTGAAGAACCAATACTTGGACCCCACAGCAAACCCGCCTTGAGTGCAGAAGCAGGCACGGGGACGAATGTAACAACAATCCATGCTACGAGATACACACCAATCGTCGTCGAAGTGGATGTTGGGAGGCATTGTCAAGCAAATCTTTCCTTGAACATCACAATCCGTTTGGAAACAACATCCGCGAAATTGTCGATAAAGGTAAGGGGAAATTCAGATGAGATAGAGGCTAGAGCAAAACATCTATATCAATGCAATCGGCGAGATGAAATATCACGGCAGATATGGATGCAATTTTTCGTCAACGAGGTGGAGCTGTCTCAAACCAAGCTTGAAACCATTTTCGTGATCCAGCGTGGTCTTGTTGCAAAAAACCCGTCTCTGAAGACAATATGTCTTGGGAAAATTTGTAAAATATCACCATTGGCATAACGGTATCACGTCTCTGCATCCCATTACTCGGCATGATGATGAATGTGGCTGTTGTCTATATCATTAGCCGCATTGCTGGATCGAATAGGTTGTTGTTAGGGTTATCCAGGGTTGCATCGGGAACAACCAACTTCTCCGCCCTCCGTCATCGGATTTATCAAGACCCCCACCTAACCCCCAAGTCGTCTCCAAGGCGAACTACTACCTGACCCACGGTGGCACCTACAAACGTGCTTGGTGTTCCAAACGCGCTAACATGCTCTTGCGTCCGTCGTTGCTGAGCTCTTCACTGACAAAACGCTTCATCACAACCACATCCCGTAAAATGGCACCGAAACAGGAATGGATGGTCATCCTTCCAGATGCGGCAGGCAAGCTATCCAAGCGCATGGAAGTGAGGCCGTATGTCGTCTCATTGCTCCGCAAAGGCAGACTACACTGACAATGCTTCCGCAAATAGCGATCACTTGAATAACCTCAAACCACACGTCGACTCCGGGCTTTGGGTATTCGGCGGTGCAAGTCTCGACGAGCCGATAAAAGAGGGAGAGCCGCCAAAAATAAATGGCAGCGTCATGCTTGCGGTAGCAGATACGAAAGAGGAGGTCATGAAGAGCGTCAAAGAAGATGTGTATTTCAAGAGCGGCGTGTGGGATGAGAGTAAGGTAAGCCACTACCTCAAGTCGCGTAGCGGGTGGAACGAAGTGCAGGACAGCTTGCAGGTTCACGCCAACTCCTGCGACGACATACTTGCATTTCGCCTTTGTTACCATCTCATTGCTTCGAAGCTCAGATATGACGGCGCTGCATGGCAATGTCCGGCTTGCTACCCCTTGCTGCGGAGGCCTTCAGAGCTTTGCTAACGCAAGGACGCAGATCCAAATCTTTCCCTTTAAGAGTGCGATCAGAGAACAGTTGCCCAAGGCATAGCAGTCTATATTGATTCAAAAAGACAAGATATTGAACAATCCCGGCAATTTGTTGACTCTCAGTGCTCTCCTGGACTCACCCATGGATGTCCGGCACATTTCCCCCTCTATCTGCTATGTACGCCACGAAGAACAAGAAAGGAAGAACCTAGTCCAATACCTTTTCAACCAATGTTTTAACTTGGGGCATTTGCCGGGAAAGGACTCTGGCGCAAGACAAAACATTCGAAAAAATTTTGATCAGACGTCATTCATTTGTTTGCGCGCCATTGAATTCGATGGATTTCAACATTCCATATGGTTTGCTCTGACAAACGATGACAGCATTCACATATTTGTGACGACCCAACGCGTGATACTGACGATGATACTGACGAACAGGTTCTGCCTTATCACGAGTGTACATACTCATGAGACACCGACCTCGATATCATCACCGCATCGGCTGCTTGACTGTCGAAAATAAGGCTCTTTACAAATGGGGCTGCCATCAGACCGTCGCGTACGTCGTAGTGAACGACGGCAAGTGAAAGCTTCCAACACTCTCGTTCACTGCGGATTTCCCCCATGACCACTGCGAGCCGCCTGCAACTGAAAGCCGTCGGTCTTGGCTGGATTCAGAAGCTGCAAATGCCCCTACAATGTCACGCGATACATTTCCGGACACGATGAAGTCTTTTGCACGCATGACTGAACGCCACGCACGTTGCTTGTGCAAAGCTTGGCGCTCCACCACTTCACCATGTTGTATAAAGCTTTCCAACTCGGACTCTCCATCTACCTCTTATACTTCAACACACTCAAACCTCGAACAGATATCCTATAAGGCTTTCCAATTTGTTTTACTTTATCCTCCTGTGCCTCGACCCGATACAGTCTCCATCTCATATCAACTTGAGCATTGAGCATCGGCCTCTTCCTCCCTCAAGTCCGGCTTCATTCAGTCCATAGGCCGCCTAGTCCAACACTGTCGACGCAATGTTACACTCGCGATCAAAAATGGCAGCCGTTCTCGCCATCTCAGCGTTGGCTCTCACGCCAAGAGCTGCTCCAACATTCTCGCCGATCTTGCCTCCTTCATACCCATTGGCGGTGAAGAACCCTTACCTGTCGGGTACGTTTTGACGAGTTGTCCCCGAATGATCAAGCGTACTAATTGCTTCTAGCCTGGCTACCCGGCGACCAAGCAGCTGATCTTGCTGCTGCAACCCCTCAATTCTGGACTGGACAAGACATCACATGGAGCATCCTCGCTCGAGTCGACGGCACACTCTACTCCCTGTTCGGCGCTCCTCCCCAGAGCAGTGGTGTGAAGCCGGCCATCACCAACAGTGCGGACTACACGTCCACTCATACAACCTTCGGCCTAACAGCTGGTAATGCTGACATCACGCTCGACTTCATGACGCCAGTCTCTCCTACCAATTACGTTCGACAGAGCCTACCGATGAGTTATCTGACGATCTCCATCTCTCGTAATGCCGACACCACCCCGAGTGTCCAGGTCTACACGGACATCGACAACTCCTGGATCAGTCCGCCCAACACTGACACGCCAACCAACTGGTCGTACGCCCTTTCTGCTGCTGATACGCACATCCTCACTCTGACTGCCCAAGATCAACTGGAGTATTCAGAGATCAATGATGTGGCTCAATGGGGCATTGCAGCTTATTGTACCCGTCCATCCGCATCCAATGTGAGTGCCAAAGCCGGGCCAATGTCAGATATGCACGCGGAGTTCGGTGCGACTGGCAGCCTGGATGGGGATTCCCAATGGGGGTCAGGGAGCGTTGTTGCACTGAGCCATGACCTCGGTCAACTCGACGACCGGAAGAACGTGACCTTCGCGATTGGGCAATGGCGCCAACCAGTCGTCAACTATCTGGGCAATGATCGAGCATCCTACTTTGCTTCTCAGTGCCAGGGGGTCGAGTGTGCTTGCGTGCATGCTCTAACAGATTTCGAGGCTGCTGATGCTGAAGCTCGTGCGTTGGATGCTCAGATCGTTGACAAAGCAGTTCGAGTCGCTGGCCAGAACTATAGCGATATTGTTACCCTGTCGGTACGCCAGGTTTTTGCCGCGCTCGAGGTGACCATCCCGGCGGATACACTCGACACTGGCGATGTCCTTGCTTTCGTGAAGGAAATTTCCTCGAATGGCAACGTCAATACCGTCGACGTCATATACCCGATCTCGCCCATCTTCTATGTACTCGCGCCAGAGTATATTCGCATAACGCTGGAGCCTATGCTACGGTACCTGGGTGCCGGCAGGTGGCCGATGAACTACACTCTGCATGATCTCGGCTCCCATTACCCGAATGCGACTGGGCATGACGATGGGATTGCAGAGCCTATGCCGGTGGAGGAATGCGGAAACCTTCTCATTCTGATCTACATGTATGAGAAAGCCACGGGGAAAACTGATTTGCGCTTCACGTATTCTATCTTGTTGCAGCAATATGCTGAGTACCTGGTAGAGAACGGTCTTTATCCCTCGAGCCAGCTATCGACGGATGATGGTGCAGGCGAGGAAGCAAATCAAACGAGTTTGGCCATCAAAGCTGCGATCGCTCTGAACGCCTATGGTGTCATGACCGGGCAGCGAAGCTTCTCAGATACCGGCAGACACTTCGCTCAGGTACTGTACGACGAACGGGTCGGGGTCGACGCAAATCAAACCCACTTCTTGCTCGTGCACAACGACGAGGACTCCTGGGCCTTGCAATTCAACCTATACATGGACGTCCTCCTCGACCTGCGAACCTTCTCAACGTCCGCACTCAGGATGCAGACGGACTTCTACGCAACAAGACATGACGAAGCTGGCGTCGCACTCGACAACCGTGTCAACTGGAGCAAGACGGACTGGATGCTGTTTGCCGCTGCTACGGCGATGGCTCCGGAAGTTGAGAATGAGGGTATCAGGGACATGTTCATCGACGACATACATGGCTTCATTACTAATGGCAAGAACGATGTGCCATTCGGTGATAGGTATGTCGTGCAAGGTGACGATGTGGTGGAAGCAGGTACCTGGAGCGCGTACCGGGCAAGGCCAGTTGTAGGCGGACATTTTGCGCTTATGGCTCTTGACGGCGCTGCGAGCATTCGGTTCGGTGGCGAGTGAAGTCAGCTGAAGGCATTTCTAGCTAGGTCTGTTAGGCAAAGCCACCACGAAGTAAGATCATTCTTCGTGCGCCGTCCGAGCATGTGAGGAACGGGCTTGAGAGAAAGGTTCACTGAGGTACTTTCACATGCAAATAGTCCAACGAATCTCATGAGAGAGACTGCCTTCAATGTATTCCTTGACATTTCCATTCTTCTCATGCAACTACAGAGTATCTAAGTACAGCTGTATCAGAAGCCAATTCACTGCATTTCTTCTGAAGAGCCCAAAGACTTTCTCCTCTGTTGCCACCGCAAGCGGACAAGACAGGAGCCTGATACCTCAAATCACGCCTTAAACTAAGAAATCTCCACAAGCAACGACTCGACCATCTTCAAGCCACCATCAAGACCAATCAAACATCGCAAACCCCTTTATCAAAGTCAAAATGGGAACCAACCCCCTCCTCCCCCACCTCGAACCCACCATCACCGTGAACAACGACGACAACCTCACAGAGCACGACGACCCCTCCCTCCCCGAACCCGAGCGCACCACAACCCGCTACGTCGAAGTAACAACGGACACAACCTTCACCATCACGCTGAAAGCAGGCAAAGCCCTCCAATTCCTCGGAAACGGCCTCGCCGTGAACATCTACATCGACGGCAACCTAGTCGACGCCCTCTTGATCAAGCGCGAAGACGTCGAGACCAGCGTGATGGGGCAGACATACAGCAGCGAAGGGCTCCACTCGGCGGTAGACGAGGTGCAGAGGTTCCGGTTTGCGGATCTCCGGAGCGTGGTGGCGGATGATATCGTAGAGGGAGGAGGGAGTCCACATCTGCCGGGAGGGTTGGGCACGATAAGGATCGAAGTAAGCCATTGTAATGTCGGGGGAGAAGCCGAGTTCGAAGCGCCGGAGAGTAGTGCAGTGGGCGGGGAGATTGAGGAGGGGAAGTTGAAGGGGCAGGCGCTGAGTAATAGTGTGAGGTAAGGACGTTCTATGCTTTTTTTTCTCTGAAGGGGGAGGGAAGAATCGCTAATGCTGGAGAAAAAGCTTCATGGAGGCCGTGAAGGGCGCTTCGTTCGACTATTACAGCTCGAGCTTGATCCCTGACCAGCCGTCGCCGTTTGCGGTTTACGTCTTCAAGTATCGTAGTCTTGGTACGTCTTCCCTTTTGTCTGGAGAAATGTGGCAGGTGAAGACGCTAACTATTCCCTAGAGGATCTGAGGATCCTTCACATCCTGCCACGACCCGCATCCCCCGAGCCACTGGAGCGTCGAGACCCAGACACGCTGTCCGCGGCGGATATTGTAGAGTTGCAGCAGGCGCTGGCGGCGGCACGGGCTGATAGCGTCAAGATCAAGCGGGAGATAATTGAAAGTGGTGAGAGGCCACGGAAAAGGGCGAGGCAGATAGCGGGGACTGAGCAGTTTGAAGTTGACGAAGATGGAGTGCGACCGATTGGGATGCTGTTACCAGCAGCTCAGCCAGAAGTCGTCGTGATTGACGACTGAGAAGAAGAATGTAGGAGGAAAGTAGCAGGTCAGCCCAACGCAGACACACTGAAGTGCAGAAGGGAAGACGGAGGTTCTAATTTAAGGCGCAGTTTCGCCCAGTCCAAACATGCGTATTGAGTTCTTCCAAGCACTGCGGAAACGTTGTTAGCATAATCATATACGACGCAGAACGAGGGGCTGCAACAAGGATATTAAACTTACTGCTCTGCCACCTCTTCCACAGGTATCCCCTTAATACCCGCAACTGCCCACGCCACATTGGTAATAGCACATGGCTCATTCCTCCCCTTCACCATAGCCTCAGGATGCCACTTCTCCTTTTTCACTGCTTTCGGCAAAGGCGGCGCATCCTTCAAATACTGGGAACCCGCGTGGGAAGGCCGCATTTCGCACCACGGGCCATCCGTCTCGATCTGCAGCCTCTCAAGCGGCACCTCCTTAACCACAGCGCAGTTCTCTTCGGTTTTGAGTGAACAGCCGTTGATACCGACGTCGAAGCCTAGTGCCACGACGCCTTGCATTTCCTCCAGCGTGCCTGTGAAGGAGTGGACGCAGCCGCGTCGGGGGAGGCGGTCTAGACGCTCACGGAGCATGTTCTCGAAGTCTGTCGCTGCGGCGCGGGAGTGCAGGAATAGAGGCATGTCCAGCTCCATCGCAACATCGAGTTGCTTGGCGAAGTAGAGGCGTTGGGTCTCAGCATCGCAGTAATGAAGACGGTCATAGTCTAGACCTATCTCGCCGAACGCCGTTGCTCTTCCTGAGTCCCGAGATTGTTGGGCTAGCTTCTTCAGCTCTTGTAATAACGCTTCCGGGCCATCTGGATATGCTTCGAAAGTCTTGGCCGAGCAGGGGTGGACGCCGACTGTCGCATAGCAGAGACCAGGGTACTCTTCGGCAAGGCGGATAGCGTTCTGCGATTCGACCAAGTCGGAGCCGGTAACCATCATCTTGCGGACTCCGGCGTTTAAGGCTCGTTGGATTACACTGTGGAGGTCATCGTCGTGGGCTTTCTTGCCATGGTGCACGCCGCGGAAGATCTGGTCAGACAGGTTGATGCCGATCTACCTGGCCATTCGTCAGTAGACAGTCAGTCAATGAGCCCGACAGATGGACTGACATCTGCATAGCGGAGGGGAGTCTTCTCGGGGCCGTTCTCGACAGCATTTAGGCCGACCGTTACGGGCTCTGCAGCTACCGAAGACTCCATTCTGATTTGCAACGTTCGCAGGGGCAGGAGAGGATGAATTGGTCGTCCTTTGAGAGGATGGAAGGCAGCCCGCAAGAGAGCGAAATGTCTCATTGGGTTCGATTGGCAGAGCAGGAAAAAGGTGACGTTCGCGAAACGCGAGGGTGACGCGATTTAGCACTCTGATGGAGAGCCAATCAAAGCGCGCTGAGAATGCTACTGGGCTTCCTCCTCGTCTTAGGAGAAAGCCCATCTCAAAGAAGTCAGAAAGCTCCGAACCACATAACAGCGACTACATCTCCTTAAGCGCGATCGTCTAGCTTTGAGAGAGCCTTCGTCGTCTTCTTTCAGAATCTGCAAATAAGAGGTCTCCATCTTTTGAAGGCGACTCCGTTCCCTCATTCTCTATCCGCTAGCTTGAGACTTTACTTCCCTCTATTCCTCCCCATAGTTTTTATTCCGTTGTTTTACAAGCTGCTTTATAGGCTTCTCGTACTAAGACTTACCTAGGTACTCTTGGTTTTAGCTAGATAAACAGATAAGAACTTAAATTTAAATTTATTACAAGTTTCTCGAATGATTTAAAGGGCCTATTATCTTGTAAAGTCGACTCCGTTTCCTTATTTTCTATCGAGTAGCTATAAAATATTAGTACCCTCCGTCCTATCCCCGATAGAATTTATTGTTTTATATGCGGCTATATCGGCACTCCGTACAAGGACTTGCTCTTAGTTTTAGGGAGAGAAACAAAACGTAGTACTTATTAATCTGTCTATTTTACAAAAACTTCCCTATCTCCCCAAAATCGAGTCCTTCCCACTCCCCCATCTCCTTCCCGCGCCGGGGCCCGGAGACGATACTCAAGGACAGGGAAGGGGGGGGGGGGGGGGGGGGGGGGGGGGGGGGGGGGGGGGGAAGGAGGGAACACAAACAAACAAACAAAAGACCATCCCCCCCCCCTCCCGTCCCAAGAAGGCCAGGAACACGCAAATATCTACCAAAAAGAAAGAAGTCAAGGGCAGGAGGAAACCAGCCTAACGCAGAAGAAAGAATTCCTTACCCAAAAGTTGTTGGACTGAGAGAACTCGAAAGACCCATCAGAACAAAAGGGGGGGGGGGGGGGGGGGGGGGGGGGGGGGGGGGGGGCACGGTTGCATGGCAAATTGCACATGCACAAGGATTCGTATACTTCGTCTGTAATCTCTACCGAAAAATATCAAGTCTCGTTTTTTCTTTTAGAAAATTCCAAAATGCGGTGCCTGAACTTCCTCCCAGAAAGTTGACCCAGGAAAAAAAAAAAAAAAAAAAAAACATCCGATCTATCCAGGATATGTGGCGCCCAATCAACCCTGCACATCAACAACAGTCGCCTGTTCGCTTCCCGCCGCCGGTTCCGTACCAACGCCTTCAGTCTTGTGCTCCGTACTTCTCTCCTCGGCCTCTTTCCTCCCCTCCGCCGCCGAGCCCTTGTCTGTGGTAGATTCACTACCACTACCCCTCTCGGTGATCAGACCCTTGAGCCACTTGTTCTCCGTCTCGAGCTGTTGGACCCGGCCTTCAAGCTGCTGCACTTTGTCCGTCATTTCCTTGGCGCGCTTCTCCAGCTCCGCTTCCCGCTGTTTCTTCTTGACGCGGAAGCGCGCCGAGGCGGCTGTGTTGCGGCGGCGCTTGTCTTCCTCCGCTGCTACGCGCGCGTTCTCTTCGAAGTCCGCGGGCGATGACATGCCGGCTGCTGAGGCTTTGCGCTTGTCGCCGGTCATGGGCTGCTGCGGTGAGAATGCCGGCGCTTGTTGGGGGAAGGGGCCCTGTAGGCCATTGGGTTGGGGCTGGGATAGGCCGTTGTTGGGGGGGATTTGGTAGGTCTGGAACTCGCCGAATTGGTATTGCGCACCTTGTATATGTGTTAGTCCGTCTCTGTAGCTACACCAGTTGGAGATAAGGTTGCTCACCATTCATACCAGCGCCATTGCTCTGCGGCTTCTGCTGTTGCTGCTGTTGTTGCTGTGGTGCGACAACAGGCTGCTGCGGCTGCGACAGGTCTGCCGGTGCGGGCTGGGAGAAGTCGACATTGTTGAAGTTGTCAAAGTCGAAGAACTCGGTGTTGGTCAAGAAATCCAGATCATCTCCCAAGCCGCCAAAGTCATTTTGCTGGCCGGACAGATCCTGTGGGCCGGGGATGGTGTTCAGATCGGCCAGGTACTGCGACACATTGGGTGCCCTTCTACCGCCAGTGAAACCAGACATGATCGGAATGGGGTTGTGCGCCTGCGGAGACGGCAGTGGCGTGCTAATATGGGCGGATTGTGTCTTTGACGGAGGGGATCCCTTTGTCCGACTCGGGGTTGTGTAATAGCGGCCGGTAACGCCGCGACTACGAATTCGCCACCAGGTCCGTGAACAATGCTCGTGGTTCGAAACGGTTTCGCGTCTGTATCGTTCTCGACTCGTTCGTGTCGTGGATGCGGTATGAGAGTAGAAGTGGTGGGGAGGGGAGGGGGTCAGTGGACTGCGCGATGCGGGATGGGTAGGAAGGCAGGCAGTGAGATGGGTGGGGATGGTGGGCGGGCGGGCGGGCGCAGTGGATTTGCAATCATCCGCTCGGCGATTCACTAATCAAATGCCCGCCCCGGACTCGGCCGCGCTTTATTGAGCATCTTTATGACTACCTAAAAGGTATTGACCAATCACATCTCGCAGACAAGCACGCGGAGCGACTTGCCGAGGTTACTACTGAAGTGTCGCTTGGAGTCTGCGTCAGAGACTTGCGATCCAATTGTCCTGCTGCTCTGCAAGTACCTAGGTAGGGTACATAGTATTGCTCGGACGGGTTAAAGGTTGCGGGACAGTCTTCCATGTGAAAGTGGGCATTTCAGTAGTCGACGGGAGACACCAATAATCACCAAATAAATGCGCACTGGCAGACGGTCGTAGGAGAAGATGGCTTTTGACATCCAACTTCCTGTTCGGGCAGACGGGTCAAGTGAATGCATCAGGATGACTGAGAAGCCAATGCTGCGTCACCCACCACCGCTACAAGCCGGTGTCCGACTCATCAATCCCATGCATCCATCGCGTTTAAGCATAGTGCTGACTGTTGGAAAGATGATTCTGTAGGAGGTAGCATAGCACATTTCCCACACAGAGGTCGGTATAGAGATACGTCATGCTTTGTTAATATTGCCCACAGTAGTCCACAGTAGGATGCACGACCTCTGCTAGCTGCTGCATTGAGGTAGAACCCCATCCTTGACGCCTCTCATACATCTCATTCCAAGCTCTCCCACTATCACTGCTACCACGCCTCCAAAATGGCAGGCGCTTTCTCCCTAGCCACCCGCGTCACCCTCAACAATGGCCTCACCATGCCCCAGATCCAACTCGGCGTCTACCTCATGTCCGGCTCCGAAGCATCACGAGCCGTCAAATACGCCCTCGACGCTGGCTACCGCGCCATAGACTCCGCCCAGATGTACCACAACGAGCGAGAAGTCGGCCACGCCATCCTCGACTACCTAAACACCCACCCGGAGCTCAAACGCGAAGATATCCACTACACCACTAAACTCGCCAGCAATGGCACGTATGACCGTGCGAGAGCCAGCATCAAGAAGAGCGTCAAGGAGTGCGGCCTAGGATACATCGACCTCTTCCTCCTACATAGCCCCTACGGCGGCAAGCAAGCCCGCCTGGAAAGCTGGCGAGCCGTCGAAGACGCGATCCAAGACGGCGAGGTCCGCAGCGGCGGCGTCAGCAACTTTGGCGAGAAACACGTCCGTACCCCTCCTCTTTCCCCTTCCTTCCTTCCCTTCCTTCCCTCCATTCCCTCCCTCCCTCATATGTCCCACCACCCATCCCCACCACACCACCACCACCACCCTCCCCCCCCAATCTGACCCCCTCCGCATCTAGATCACCGAACTCCTGACCTCCACCCCACGCATCAAACCCGCCGTCAACCAAATCGAACTCCACCCCTTCAACCCACACCCCTCCCTCACCGCGCTCTGCACCTCCCACTCCATCCTCCTCGAAGCCTACGCGCCCCTCGCCCGGGCCCTGCGCATGACCCACCCGACCATCGTCGCCCTCTCAAAGAAATACGGCTGCACGCCTGCGCAGCTACTGGTGCGCTGGTCGTGTCAGATGGGGTTCGTGCCGTTGCCTAAGAGTGTGCGCAGGGAGAGGATAGAGGAGAATGCGGATGTGGCGGGGATAGAGATTGGGGAGGAGGATATGAGGGAGTTGGGGGGGTTGGATGAGGGGCTTGTTACTGGTATGTCTTTTTCCTTTCTTTCTCTTCTTTCTTTTCCTTTTTTTAATTTCCTTTTTAACTTTCTTTTCCTGGCCCTCCTTAATCTTTCACCTTAATTCTTCTCATTTTGGGTATGGCAGTGGTGGTGGTGGTGGTTATGAAAGAGGGGAGTGAGTCCGGTTGTTGTTGTTGGAGCCTGGTTTGCTGACTCTTGTTCCTTCCTAATAGATTGGGATCCGTTGGATGCGGATTAAGATTGTTCATTTCTATACCCCCAAAGGTTGTTCAGCCCCCGTTGTTCTTCCTTTTCCCCTTTTTCCCCTTTCTCGTCCTTTTGTTCTTTTTTTTTTCTTTTTTTTAAGAAGGTTGCCTCCTCTACCCCAAGGAGGTGGATGGCACTTTCCTTGTTCAGCCATGTCATACTCTTCCCCTTTTGCCGCCCCCCGACCTCCTTCACTGTGTTCCATAAGTAGTAATAGTGCTAGTAGTAGCTCTTTGCGCCTGACTTCACCTATCCTGCGCATTTAACAACAATGAAAGGAGACGGTAAAACGACCTGTAATGGTGTGACCTCAACTTCCGTTTGCATCATTCATAAGGTAAACTATATGCGCTCAGCTCAGAGTTGAAAGCGACGAGCAGTCTGCATAAGTAGACAGAGGAGTGCATCTACAATTTCGCCATCCTCCTTTCCTGACTGCCCAACCTTTTCCCCCTTGCATAAGGATGACCCCAAGCCTTCGCTACCATCACGTCCAACTCCGACGTATTGACATACATTGGATCACACTGACTCAGATCCGTAATACCAACCAGCGCCATCGCAATCTCCAATTCCTGCTTGATAATATCAATGAAATGCTGCACGCCTTCTTCCCCATAGTTCAAAGCGTATAAGAAAGGCCGACCGAACCCTACCGCCGTAGCCCCAAGACACAAACACTTAAGGACGTCAGCACCCCGTCTTATGCCACCGTCGATAAGGACCTCCAACTGTCCGAAAATCTCCGGACAGTTCATCTGGCACTCCAACAACGTCATAATGACCGGCGGCGACGAGTCCAGATTGCGTCCGCCATGGTTGGAAAGCAGGACGCCATCCATACCCATGTCCGCGCACTTCTTCGCATCCTGCCAGCACTGCACACCCTTAACGACAATCTTCCCCTTCCAATGTTCGCGCAGCCACGCGAAGTCCGCCCAGGTGAAATTCGGATCGATGTAGTTGCCCATGATGCGGCCGATGCCGCCTCCGCGGCGATCGTTCTTGGCTTTCTGTCCGGACATGGGCGTGCTGAGAGATTCATCCGCTTTCACACGCTCGTCGGCTTCCCGCTTCCCCTGTACTGGCCCGTCCACCGTCACAAAGACCGAGTCGACACCTAGACTGCGCACATGCTGCAACAGCTTAGTCGACTGCTCGCGGTCTTTGTTGACGTAGAGCTGGAAGAAGAAGGGGTGGTTTTTCTCTTGGGGCACCGATGGGACGATCTCGCCGATGGGGAAGGAGGCGTTGTTGCTTACGCACTGCGGGACTCGTTCGTCTAAGCAGCCGCGTGCTATGCCCTTCTCGCCGGAGGGGTGCATCATCTTGGCCATGGCTGCGGGAGAGACGAAGATGGGCAGGCCAGTGGCGTGACCGAGGATGGTCGACTTGGTGGAGATGTTGCCTACGGCTCGTAGTAGCCGCGGCCGGAACCATATTCTGCTGAAGAAGCTCCGGTTGGCATCCCGCGTGACGCAGTCGGTGGAGGCTGAGGAGTAGAATGCCCACGTCTTCTTGCTTGCGGTGCGTTGAGCGATCTCTTCAAAGTCCTGTGCGCAGATGACGGTGTCGAGCGGTGGTTTCTCGTGGAGCTTCAGCTCTGTAGTGGTCGATGGTGGTGGCTTTGCCCAATCAGGCGTGATGGTTCTCGTGTCCACCTGTCCCTTCAGCTTCGAAGGGTCGAGGTTGTTCGGTAGGAGGGAAGGAGAGTGGTAGGTTGAATAAGTGGTCGTTGCATCGTAACCGGCATGCTTCCAAATGACTGTGCCACATTAGCTACCGAGCATTGACTCGTTACCATTGAGATACTACTTACTCTCGCCACCTCCTGGGTGCTCAGGCGCAAAGTCCGTGATATCCCAGACCTTGCCGTCGACGACAATCCAGCAGTCGTCTGGTGAGTTGTGTTTTTTGATCTCCTCCACAGAGAGAAGCGCTTCACCCGCCATTTTGAGCTTTGAATTGAATGAATCGAAAGGAGAGAACTTGCTCCATCTCCTACCTCGTGCTTACATCGTGCCTTTGCACTAATATCTTCCTTTGCGCCGGCAATAGGATGTCGTGTCGTTCGCGGTAAAGGGTTCCGAAAGAGGTCGGAGGATGGCCGCCGAAGTGGTCTGTGCTCCTTGATACAACAGGCTGAAGTCATTGAACTTCACCTCATCCCCTGCTCTCCTCCGCTTTTGGTTCCGAATCGTATCCTTGCCGCATGCTCAATCATTCCAGTATGCAAGATGTTTGGTGATATTGAACTCTATTATCGGCGATTGCATCTGGCCCAGGGGTTGCATCTCGCACCGGTTCTCGGCGTCGCAAGGTAGCCAAAACAACATCTAGCAACTATCCAGCATCGGTAAGGCAGCGAGCGCGGATTCAAGACTGCTCTTCCCGAATGACACCGAAACTTGGTAGCACTGGGACATCCACATAATGAGCGGCTGCAGACCGTTCCAGCCAGTTGTAAACGGCTCACACAGGTTCTGAGACACGCTCTTCGTGTTGTCCTCTTCTTTGGAACAAGTCTATCTCTGCACCTGCTTGATCCTACTGCGTGCCAGCGCGCACCTCCGGTTTGACTGTACGCTCGCTGCAAACGCTAATCTCGTTGCTGTTAGTTTGTCGGTTTTCCAGTGACGCCTGCGCGTTCGCCATCGACGTCAAGCCAACACATAGCCGGCGCGGCAAATTCGGCTTCCGTATGATAGGCCCCTGGCAAGTATTCCACCCTGATTGCTGGCAACCATGTGAGTACCACCTCGTATGGTTTTCTGGGGAAATCATCGGGAACGTCGACGCTCCGTTGTTTACCGTCCCATATCGAGCCAGGTTTGAACCACACGTACTCGTAGGTCGCATCGTTTGCACCATTGATCTTGCCGTGTAGTATTATGGCGAATTTGAAGACCTTTCGCAACTTCTTCACCCACTCGTCGCTGGAGCAAGGCGCTTTGAAGAAATGAGCGTCAGCGTTGGGATACTGATGTTTCTTCTGGGCTATCAGGTGCGGCACAAGTGTCATCGCAAGGCTATCGGCAATCTTCCGAGCATACGGTTCGATGATCTCGTCCTGGAATTCTTTGTTGTCGCACATCTTGAAGTGAGCGTGCTTGACAACATTCTTGAAACTATGGCCTCGGTCACCCATGGCTTCTTCGAGAAATTTCACTGCATAACCCATCTTTGAACGAAGGTTCTGCTCCACATCCCACGGCATTTCTTTCTGAAATATTTCACGATGGATTGTGGCTCCAATCATAGCATCCAGCACTATAGGCATCCGGTATATGCACGGCTGCTGCCGATTGAGACGCTCGAGCCACGCAGCGCTCCAATCTTTTGATCCGAAAACCTCGCTATACAGCTCTTCAAGCTCCTGACTTGGCTGTTGCACGAAAGCAGACGTAGCGCTGTAATCCAGGTCGTTTTCTCTGGCAAATGAGCTCACCACCCCGGCGATCATATGAGCAAGCTCTTTCATGCACTCCTGGATCATCATGTTACCCTGTCGCAGTAGGACGAGCTGGATGTTCTTTGCGAGTGGCCCTGCCGGCTCGGCCTCAGGCGGGTAGAGATGGTCATGCAGCGTCTGTCCAATAGCTTCTGCGTGACGTTCCCGAACGTTTCTGAGCGGCGCCTGTACGCGAGCAGCCTGCAGGTCTTTCATGGTGGGGGGGCGAGGGTTAATCGCAGTCAAGCGAGCATCATCACTGGCCTCAAGGATCCCCCCAGGTCTTCTAGTGTACTCGCGCGAGGAGGGACCTGCTACAATAGCAGCCTTGCCCTTGCCGGAAGAAGTGTCACGATCGAGCTGCCGGTTGACGCCATTCGTAGATGATGCTGTTCTGGAAACGGAATTCGCATCTTTCTGCTGACGAACGCTTGAAGTATCCATGGGACTCGGCAGATTGGCCTTTGGAGTCTCAGTCGATATCGCAGGATCCTGAACCTCGTGACTAGTCTCCAGATTTGTCGCGACTGCTTGCCGCTTCGACGGGGCTGCCATGGCCATCGGGGCGTCTGGTACTCTCGGCATCATGCTTTGCGAGGAAAGTCCTGTGCTCGAACCGTTCTGAACTGTGCGAGATCGTGCGCTTGGCTGGGAGGACCTCCTGGCGTCCCCTGTTCCCGCCGCCTGTATTTCGATGGGCTGCTCACGTCCCCCAACATTGAGACGTGGGCTTTTGGATGCCATTCGCTCTTCTTCCTCTTCTAAGTCTAGTTCGACCTGGTCAAGCTTGCGCTTTCTGATCGAGGAAGTGGCTGTTTGTTCATTGCTAATTTCGGAGGCAAGACGTGGGCTCTTGATCGGTGGCATTCCTTCCACACCTTCGGGTTCATGCCTGTTCTTGCGCTTCCTGTTTGGAGGGGATGCGGGAAATTCATCACCGAGTACCTCATTTATTGAACTATCCCTGGAGGAAACAATGCCCACTTTGTCCAAGACTGACTGGTGCTGTAGCTGACTTTTGTGCTGTGATGAGGACCCTGCCTGTGATTGCTCGGCAGGCAACGTTGACGTTGCCCGAGCCGAGCTGCTTTGCTCACTGTTGGAGGCTGCACCGCTTTCTTGATCTGTCGATTGTTCTACTTCCGGGTTGGCTGTGTTTTCGATCCCCAGCTGCCTAAGAAACGCTGGTTGGAACACCTCCGTACCACGCGCAAAAAGACCGGCAAGGCCCACATTTCCGATGCTACGCTCTTCGGATCTGATCGCGGATCTGAGTAGCTCTCGAAGCGTTTTGCCGTCGTGCTGAACCTTGATCTTGGAGCCAGTCTGGAATTTGAACAGGGGCGTGCCTCGAAGAAAACCATCGAGCGCTGTTTCCTGGGCAGGTGCTCCAGAGAACTTGCCGCGGTTGCTGTTGATGAATGGCAAGACCTTCTTAAGGTTTTCGTTGCGGAGGGCTGCCTTCTCTTGAGTGCTGGCCATCTTAAATGGGCTGGGGCTGTTGCTCGAGGTCCTCTTGATGGAGGGTTGTCAAGGAGGCGTTTTCGGTGGGCAGGCGATGCTGAAACCACGATAGGGGGCGAATTCAGCTGGTCGTTGAATAATTGATGACAAGATGCTTTCAACAAGATGCTTTCAGAGTCGAGAAGGACCTGTCTCTAGCGGCTGAGTTTGGTCAGAAGGAGGGGGAAGATGTTGTCGACGTCGATGTGAAACAAACGAAAAGGAGGCTGGGGTGACAAACGCGAGTCAGTGTATTCGCCTGCTGAAAGTGGAAAGCACGACCCGGTGACTACAGTAACGAGCCCCGCCGCCCGCGAGGCAGACGCGGTGTCTACTTTCACTCGAGACCACGTCGTTCGATTGGACTGGAATCTTCTGCGCTGACGCTTTCGCATTCACATTCGGCGGCGGAGCGTTCCTGGCACTTACGACAAGAGCTGCAGAACAGATACACCTCTCTTGTTGTAACCCCTTCATCACACCTTCTTTGTTACGATTCCCTTGTGGTAGCACCACTCCAACACCAGTGCCTCGCAAGATGTCGCAGACTGTACCGCCCAGCGCGGGACACGACTATCACATTGAGGCGAGTCTGGATTATGGCTGCTACTCTAACGTGATCAAAGTCCAGGTGTTCGATGGCGAACAGCTCGCCTCAGATGTAGGCTTCATTCAAGAGCGCTTTGCCAAGTACACTATCCCTGCACGAGCAGCATACCACGAGGGCGTGTTCTACAGCGGCTGGGATCTCGAAGATCACCTCAAGGACCTAAAGGAGCCTACAGTACCCTATGAGAAAGTCATCCAATTCGCGAAGCTCGCTCTGTATGATGGACCCCCAGGCTCGGCCATGAAAGCTTGTATCAAGAGGGTCAACAAGCAGCTTGCTCAGCAAGGCAAGAGCTTGGATGAGTTTCTCTCAGACCACTTGAGAGATCTACTCAACAAAGCTCGGGACCAGCTCAGGGGCCATCCTCTACTCAAGACTCTTGCGGCACATGTCATCCAAGCTATCCCATGGCATCTACGCCTAACCGTTCCGCTTTGCTGGTCTCCTAACGCTTGTGTCCGCATGCAGGCTGCTGCAAAAGCCACCGGCGTCCAGCTAACGTCGCTTGCGTCCGAGCCAGAGTGCGCTGTGGCCGGGAGTATTGACCATCTCTGCGGCTTTCAGACCCTCCTTCCAGCACCGCTCGGCAACCAGAGTCGTATTCTCAGCGCTGATCTCGGATGTGGCACGAATGATTACACCCTGGTCGAGGTCAGCGATACACTCGCCATTAACACTAAGCTCAACGTTCTCAAGGAGACAAGCGGGCCGCTGGGTGGCTCGCAGAGAATCAACGAGCGTTTACTCTCCGTGTATGAAGATTCCCTCGGCGGTGAAGAGGCGGTCGAGGGGGAGGCTATGCGCTTGGGCCTATCTCTTACCGCGTTTCGCGAGCGTGCCCTCGAAAGTATCGAAGGGGCAAAGAAACTTTTCCCAATGGACCCTTTCTATGTCATTCACGTGTTCGGCACAACAGTGCAGAGTTTCCACTCTCTCACAAAGTAAGCTGCTCTACCATGCAAGATCAATTCGCGGAAACACAAGCTGATGAGTATATAGGGCGCAGTTACAAGAGGCCTTCGACACTGTCGTTGCAGACGTGGAGCGCAACATCGACGAGTACGTTGAGGATCCGGCGCTCAAGCCCGATTTGATCTTTGTCTCGGGTGGATTTGGCAAGAATCCTTTCCTCCACCAACGCCTAGTAGAGCGGTACGGAGGTATCACGGTGTTGACCCCGTGTCACTACGATCCTATCTTCCAGTGAGTCGATCTGCACCTATTGCTTTCCGTAGCTCAGCTAACCAGATCCAGGGAAATCCTCGTTGCGGCGGGAGCACTCTCCCCGCGCTACAAGCAAATCTTCACCCAGCAGATTCCGGCTCGATTCTCATACGCCGTACTCCGAGACGAGGAGTATGACCCAGACGTCCATGTCGATGCCTGGGCGCAGAAGAACAAGAGGCGTATGCCAATCTCGGGCGTGGTTCACCCAAGCGGCTGGAATCCAAAACGACGCTTCGTTTTCAAGCGCATGTTCCCCTTCTTGAAAAAGGGTGAGGCCGTTACGACTACGGACATTGACATTGGCGTTCCGATGTATTACTACATGCGGGTCTACAGCAAGCTTGCCCTGAAAGCCGATTTCGTTCTCATCGAAGAGGACAAGCTGGAACCGTTCATGAAACCCGGCAGTAATACGCTGCGGGCTTTCGATGGAGGGCTTCATGGGCCGGCTTTCCAAGCAGACGAGAAAACAGTCCGTCCTGGGGTCAAGGTCTGGAAGAAGAGCATCCACACTTTGAAGTTGTCGAATGACCAACTCTCAACTTTCAACAAGGTCACAGACACCAAGGGAAAGCCGTGGTACGAGGTACCTGCGCAGCTGCGCGTAAAGTACCGGAGCGAGAGGGATATGGTGATGGTGTGGAGGCTGTTACCGCCCCATGGCGAACCGATCGATGTTGAAGAGACGGAGTCGCTGTTGTGGGATGCAGAGCACTCGGAGTTCTTTGAGGACCCTGTTTCAGATGCAGAGGAGGACGGGGAAGAGTAGGAGGACCCCCACATAGGCATGTGGGAGACTTGATTTTGAGGAGATAGGGCGGTTTTTGTAACGTATTACGTTTTGTTTCTCTCCCTAAAACCAAGAGCAAGTCCTAGTACGGAGTGCCGATATAGCCGCATGTAAGACAATAAAAATTACATAAAAATTACATAAAAATTACAGGTTAGAACAGATAGTAGTATTATCTCATAGCTACCTAATAGAGAATAAGGAAACGGAGTCGCCTTTATAAGATAATAGGCCCTTTAAATCATTGGGGAGACTTGTAATAAATCTAAATTTATTTTTTAATTTATTTCTTAAATTTAATTTTTAATTTATTTCTCATTTAATTTTTAATTCATTTCTCTCGTTAAGATTAAGAGCAAGTCCTAGTACGGGGTGCCTATACAGCCGCATGTAAAACAATAAGTACTACGGCGGGAGAGGAACGACTGAAAGGAAAGGAAGGGCAAGAAATTCCGAAGGGAAGAGAAGTAGGAAAGGGAGGAACGGAGGATTTTGGCGCGCAGAGAAAGGGAAGGAGTATTTCAGGCATAAGATCTAGAAGATGAGACAAATGAAAAAGACCGCTTCAGTTCTCCCCCTCTTTTTGATTTTTCATTTTTCCCTCTCCCTTGTCTCCTTCTTTCTCTTCTCTCCCCCCATTGTCGCTTCGGGAATCTCCAGTGCAACACCGTCAATCACAACAGCACAAACACTCAGACTTTTCTCTCGCGCTTTCCTTCTCCCCTTTCTGTGCTTTTCTTTTCTCTTTTCTATCTTCCTCAGAGGATCACAGGATCCTCCATCGTCCCCCGACTGCCACCACCAGCAGCCCTACTACCTCCTCCCTGTCGTTCCGCCCACGAAGGGATCCGCACCACAAGCGCCGCGCTCGAGTAGCGAGTCGACAATTCTGCTTCGTTCCCGTACTATATTTCATTTTCCGTCGAGTTAGTTGCAGGTACTCTCAGTTGAGGCCGTTGGTTTTTTTTTTCTTGTTGGTTTAGCGCCCAGGGGGGAGGGGGTTTACGGGGATTGGGGTTTTCTTGGGGGATGAGAGTTTCAATGGGGGGTACGGGGAGGAGGAGAATAGTTGGTGTGTGCTTGGGGGATGGAGGTCTTGCTTAGGGTAATGGGTAGGTGGGGGAGGCCAACTCCGACACCCCCCCCCACCACCTCTTTCTAAGGCGAAAGAGAAAGAATCAGACTCACAGCCAAATAAACCCCGGAAACCTCCGCCGCCGGTCTCCCTTCCCTCCCGATCCAAGTCAATCGCTCCTTCTTCTGTCGTCGCAGCCGCGTGACGACGTCTCCGACGATCGGGTGACGGTCGTCCATGTCGGCGTCCGAGTCTTCGTCCGAGTCTTCGACATCGAAATCGTCTTCAACCGGCTCGCTATAGTCTCCCTCATTGAGGGGATCGTCCCCGATCTCCAGCGGGCAGAGAGAGGACGGGATCTCTTCCGCATACCCAGCTTCCACCTCCTCCTCAGAACCGCCACTCAATCCTCCCGGCACCATGCCCCTTCCACCCGCACCCCATACCATCCTATCCTCATCGTCCATACCCCTCCCCTCCAACCTCCCCCAAACCCCTGCATCCAATACATCCCTCCCGCCCGCAAAATGCTCCACCCTCTCCACCGAACACCGCAACCCCACCGCCCTCACCGCACCCACCATCCCCAAATCCGCTCCCTTCAGCATTTCAACGACGAACTCGCACTCCACAGGGTGGGTAAGGGGATACCTATGCCTCAACCAGAAAGCGAGATACCCCCCTTCAGGCTTGAAATGCGGGTTCGCGAGGGCGTGGTAGAGATGGGGAGCGAGGGGGAGATGGTGGGGGAGGAGACGTTGCGGGAGAAGGGGGGTATTAAGGAGGCCTGTGCCGCGGGAGAGGAAGAGGTTATAGGTTAGCGTTATCCGGTGACCGCTGTGCACGGGAAGGACTTCATGTTCGCAGTCGCTGTAGAAGGCTGTCCAGTTGATTGCTGGTGCTGCTTCAGCCGACAGAGCAGAAGCTGCTGCCGCAGGAGTGCAGTCGTCGTTGTTGTTGACACGGGTTCCCCACTCATGCACGATTTCCTGGCCCTGATGTCTAACCGCCAGGCCGCCGCCGGAGAATTCGACCGGGAGACAGACGACCAGACTTCCGATTTGGGACGCGCTGCGCGGCGTGTCGACGTGCGGCTTGAAGACCCCGGCGGGCCCGCTGTAGACGTTCAATTTATACAGCTCGGCCCGGAGACCCCGACATCGCATCCGCCTATCCCTCTCTTGCAGGAGATCCCCCGGCGCCGTCGTCTGGGATTCCACAGCTCGGCGTCTCGCAACCAACCGCTTGGCCGCGAAAGCGACAACATCCTCTTGGCACAAACACCCCGTTCGCCCAGGATCCAGCAAATCCTCAACACTTTCCGCCTCGTCCTCGTCCGCGAAGGGGACGTCCAGCCCCTCCAATAGGGGACGCAGTTGCGAAACATGCAGCCCCCCTCCCCCACCTCGTCGCACATATTTCCACGCGAATTTCCGCTGATTCGCAACCGCGAGGTGCAAGTTTTGGTCATCGGAGGGCGTGAGGCTAAATTGCCTCCCCTCGTCAGAGATGTTCTCCCCGTCGTTCTTGGATTCCAAGTCCCCGACTATAGGCGGCACGAGGAGCTGCGTGACAGTATCCAGGATCCCAGACTCATAGGGACAGAAATCCGTCATGAAATCCCCCGGTCCCAGGGCTCCCGCACGTCTATACGACGGATCGTAGACATCCTGGCCTTCGCGGCCGAAAGTGGCGGGATGGCAGGCTGCGAGGAGGTCTTGTAAGCGTGCTTCGTCTTCGGGGGTCCGGAGAGGGAGGGAGAGGAGTTTGCCGGCGCCGTGGGCTCCCCATCGGATGGTGATGGGTTTGGTCGAGAGGGTTTGCTCGTGGACTTGGAGGTTGGTGCGGGGCGTCAGGGCGCCGGAGGGGGTGAAGGGGGGGGGAGAGTGTGAGGGGGAGGCGGCCGGCGCAGGTGAAGGTCGCTTGGCGGCTGACTTTTTGGAGGACTGCTTCGAGGTCGGCGAGGTAGGCGTGTTCGGTGGGTGGAGCGGGAGATGTGGATGTCGAGGCTGCTGCCATGGTCGTGTGAGGTTGTGCAGGTTGTGGAGTTGGTAGGATTGGACGGTGTAGTGATGAGGACCCGATGTACATCTGTATGGTTCCCTTCGTGAATATATATCCCCAAAAGACCACTGAAACTCCCAACACACAGCCCTAGATGTCCTGCAAAGTGAGTGGTGTTGAAGCCTGATCAAGGCGGCAGGCAAGCAAGGTGAACTTTTTCTGTACCACGTCAGCAGGCAGTTAAGGGCCTTCCGCGCCAGGTCAAGGGGAGGAGGGAAGGAAGTGTGGCGGTTAAGCTGATGGTTGGCAGAAGGACATCTCGAGCCTTCTCTCGCTTTCAGAGCCAGTTTAGGGGAGAGTGAAGGGACCTTTGGAGGGGCGAAGAGGGATAAGCGGGCGACGACATTTTTGCTCGCCTTTTCCCTTTTTCGCTTGTTTCACAGATGACCAGAAAGAAAGGAGAGAAGCAAGAAGAAGGAAGGATTGAGAAGGGGGAAGAAAGTTGGATTCAGACAAGCAAAAGAAAAAAAAAAAAAAAAAAACGCTCATCGGGAGTCAAGGGGGGGGGGGGGGGGGGGGGCGTCGAAATTTCAATGCAAAGGATATCTGGTCTGTTCTGTCTCGCGTTGGGGTGTCGGATGCGGGTAGGGAGGTTTCGCCGGTCAATGGAATCGTTTTTTCGGGGAGCTCTCTCGCACACTTTGAAACCGACGACACTGAAAGGAGGACGGAGGGAAGGAAAGGAAAACCTGAGGCTGAACATGCTCAATCATCCCATTTCTTCCCCCCCGCCCGTCTCCTTGACTTCTATTGTCGTCTTCGGGGATGGCGGCTCAAGAAATGTGCGGGTTTTCTCCGTCAGGGTCGCCTGTTCTTTCTGTTGCTTTTTTTTTTTTCTCGTGATCGCAAAAGGGTATCTTGCAATGTTGGACCTTGATTCCAGGCTCATAGAGAGAGGAGGGTTTGCGTTGACGGAAGTCGATCTGGTTACGACAGCGGACCCTTGCCGGAGGCCTGTGCCTCCATCACGGACTTGACGTCGGTCTTGTCCGCCGGCGTGGCTGCTTTGCTTGACTCGTCGACGGCCGTAGATCCCGACTCCTGGTTACCCTTCCCTTGCTCGGACGAGTCATCCTTGGTGGTGGACGTAGGCTCGTTCTCCTTGCCAGCAGCGGCAGCAGCGGGGGCGTCTTTGCCTTCGCCCTGACCAGTAGTAGCCTTGGCGTCCGATTGGCCTTTCTTGACCTGCTCCTGCAGGTCCTTCTCCTCCTCCTCGCTCTCGCCCTCGTCCCCACGGTCCTCCATATCGACATCGCCATCGTCGTCGTTGGCGGCGTCCGCACCTGCTAATAACTCAGTTCCGTCTCCGAGAAGAATGATACGGCCGCCGTTGCTACCTCTACCTAGCATGCGTGTGCGCTGGTCCATGTCCATGTCGTAGTCGTCGCTGGAGTCGTCGAAGCGGTTCCTTCTGTTACCGGGGCCCCTAAATTCGGCTGTAGCCATGGGAAAAGAAAAGGACAACGGTTAGCTCGTGCACCTCAAAAGACGTGGAAGGGCGTTGCGAGCCCGGAGAGAAAACACCGAGGCCAAGGAAGGAAGAGGCACGTGTGTCAATGTGATAGAATTGAGGAATCTGTTGCGATCGCCGAGGGGAAGGGGGCTAGGGCTCAGACTTGCCGTACTCCGGAGGTGCGCAAGGCCCGTCGCCGTTCGCCACCCTCTCCGCGATCATGTTGTACCACTCCTCCTTCGTCTTGCCACGTAGAAGACCAACAACGACCATAGTCATGTTGTCACAGCCGACGCCGCCAGTTTCGCTGTTGCTGGCAAGGCAGTTATCCATCATGTTCTCGCAAATAGAGTGAAGCTCCTGCTTTGCTGCGATGCCTCTCCGGACAAACTCAACGACCGCTTGAGACGATTGGCAATCCCAGATACCTGAACTCTGTTAGCATGGTTGACATTGACCTCGCGAAGGGTTTTATACCATCACAGGCAATGACGAGGAATTCGTCGTCTTCTCCGATCTCGTGTATCGTGACGTCCGGGAATGCAGTCACGATCTGCTGCTCAGGGGGAAGGTCGGCGCTCTTCTTGAACTCGAAGTCGCCAATGGCTCGGCTCAGCGCAAGATTGCCATTGACTCTGCCGAAATCGACGAAACCGCCTGCCGCGCAAATTCGCGCCTTCTCGCCCTCGTTTTGCGGCTTGTGATCAAAGGACAATGGCTTCGCGCGTCCCTTGATGCCCAGCACTGATCTCGAGTCACCGGAGTTGCCCTACAGCGGTCAGTACTCTGCTTCCTTCCCACCATGGATAGTACCGGGGACGTACGACGTAGATCTTATCCTTTGTTATGATGCCCACGGAAGCAGTGCACCCCGATACTTCTTCCTCATATTTCGGGTCTGCCGAGGTTCATTTGTCAGCCAACTGAGTATGCCACATCTTACCACCGGGATAGTGGAATGCCTACCACTTAGAATCGCCCGGTCTATCGCCAGGAAGCCATCCTTGAGCGCCTGCTCAAAGTCCTTCTTCTTAAACGACTCCTGCTTCGCGATGATCTTGTGCAGGTGTTCGCCGGTGTAGATTGCCACCTTATCACCACCATGTCCATCGTACACGCCAAAGAACGATATCCGTACATCTGAATCCGCGGGCTTCACCTCTTCCTCGCCTTCCAAGGGTTGTAGATCAAGGACGGCGGCGTGCGCGTCCTCCATGCTTATCCGCCAGCCCTGCATGGCGCTGACGCCAAACGAAACCCGATCATCTTGACCTTCGTCGGATTTCTGTAGTAGAGGAGTGTGTGGTCAGCAGTTCTGACCGTTATGGTTGCCGTGGGTCGGGCGATATAGGTCTCATTTTTCCCAGCACAGGTCGAATTTGCCTCCCGCTGTGCTGCTGCTGCTGCTGCTGCTCGCTGCCCGCTGCTCGCCAGCCACGTCACAATTGCGCGAAATAGAGATCGATCGTGCCTACCTTGTCCACTACGGGCTCCGAAAGAGTCTGACCCATCCTGATTTATATTTCCCAAAGCCAAGACCGGAGGAGGAAACAAGCAGGTGGGTGGTGGCTTTTGTTGGCCGCCGGGATGCGGGCGTTCAAAAAGGTGGGGTTGTCAAGGGCAATTCCAGCGGGCGGCGTGGTGCGCGGCGATAAACGAAAGGGATTAGACGTGGCAAGGGTTCATACAGATCGTGACTCGTGCGAAGGGGGTGGGATCTGTATGGGAGCCAAGCTTGGGAGGGCGGAGCGGAGGGGTGAGGTCGGGTTGGATGTCGCGTGGTGATGCTGAGGCAGAGACTGGTGGAGCGAGCGAAAGAGGTTGCAATGACGAAAGTCTGCTGGCTGGACGCTAACGCCGAATGCGGCCCCCCACGAAGATTCAAGATTCGAGGCGCCTGCGCGAGAGGCCTAGAACTGGGGCCAGCACATTGAGATTGGCCTTATTATTAGCACTACCCTAACGCCCGTTCGACATGTCCTTCTTCATTCGGGCGATCATCAATAATCAAATACAACTGGTCTAGAGCGAAGAATGTCTCCAATTGACTGACTCTCACACGGTATGTCACGAAATACATGCTATGTACCTAGGTACTACATACCTAGTACCTGTGTATCTGTGTACAACCAGCCGGCCCTATACATGCTCTCCAAGATGTAGTCAACTATGCACTATCTCAATGGTATCTTGACATCTGCGCTGCGTGCTCTCGAAGTGACGAGAGCTTTGCAATCAAAAGATCAGGTGGCAGTGGCATGTCTGTCTCAAGCCCACTGCATTCTATTTCCCACATGCTCCCGCAATGTCTGCCGTTCGGAAGATAAATGGCAGGTTCTCCCCATGACCGTCTCGTAGGGTCCTCTGATTCTCGCGACAATGGACAGGTGTCGCGGACCTCGAGATACCAGCGAACGTGTAAGATACAACACACTCGGCTGAGCGAAGGCAATGGAGGACAGGGTCGACTGTATGTCTGTCGCAGTCTAAATCATTCACAGTCCAGAATATCCAACAAGAGGTGGAGGTCAGACCTGTGGCACAAGGCTGTAAAGCAAATACTCATCCAGATTCTCAATTCTGCTGCCTTCCTAGTCCATATTCATGGACGACGAATGTGGGTCTCGCTGAAATGGCTAAAGGTCACCCTTGAGGTATGCTTTCTACTCCATATCAGCTGGCAAACCACTCTTATTGAGTCAGAACAAACACAACAGCAGTCCCTTGATCCCCGTAGAAAGCTCTTTCGTAATATGGAAGCATTCTGCCTCCGCGAAGAGGCTACTAATGGTCGTGTAGCGCTATCAGTAATATTGCTAGATTTCATAGAGATTGGAGACGGGATGATTCAGAGTGGGGACTTGCGATTCCAGGAAGGCACGCCTATTCGCAGCACAGACTGCTTGGATTGCCGCCTCGCCATCTGCCCCGGCGCGTTAGAGGTCTGCACCAGTGCTCCTCCACCTTCATCGAGCTTTTCTGCTAGACATTGGATAGTTGAATGATTAGAGGTCTCAAGGAGCAGCCACGTCGAAGAGACAATACCTTATTATTTCCTGGGGTGTAGCTTTTCGCCAAGATTAATTGCGCTGCCAGCCTTCGAGCCACTGGCGGGGACGAAGCGCGTTATCTAGAGCACTGTGTGCTATGCGAAGAGTAAACGGCATAGAGTCCCTCTTCCCGCGGACGGGGGAAGCAAATGGCACTGAAGTACGTCCAACTGCGTCACGAGAAGTTGGAATTGAGCAGACCTCTCTACGGCCTCCGATCCTCATACTGACATTTTCGCTGCACCAACACAGCGCTGTAGGCGGAGGCAGTCCAATGTCCTGTCGCTCTCGCAGTAGGAAGCACTTTGGCCAATTTGGTTGTCAACAAAGAATGTTTCTTTGTTCTTGATCTAGAAAGCGTAACTTCTTTGTCCGTGACCAAATATCTCCTCACAGGAGCTTTGTCATGCAACAAGTCTAGAATCTGTTTTCAGCCAGTATAAGTGCACAAGCTCCTCGAACCCATCGCACATCATACTTTTCATACGCGTCCACGCTAGAGACACCCGACCTTTCCTTTCCCAACCCTCACCTCATCAAATCGTAAGAAAGATAAACCACCTTCCCCTCGACCCTACCGAGATCCATCCGTCAAGATGAAGTTTTCCATCCTGGCTCTCCTCGTTGCCTTCCTGGCTGCTACACAAGTGACAGCCGTCTCGGACCACGTGGTCTGCTATACCAAGAACTCCTTCGCTATAGACGCCATCCACGCATTCTGCAGCAAGAAGAACATCGTCGTGCCATCCCCGTACGCCCACAAAGGGGGTGTCGCCAGGAAAAGCGGGAGAAACAAACACGGGGTAGACTGGACTATGGCTGTCTCCGCGAACATTGACGGCAACTGCAAGCCCGCGCAGTGGGTGCCGCAGAAGTACTGCATGTCTCAGTTCAAGGCTATGTGCAGGCAGGCCCCCAAGGGCGCCTACGGAGCCAGTGAGAGGAGGTTCGGCCGCAACAAGTGCCAGAAGTGGTCGATTGCTGTGAAGTTCAAGCCAAAGGTCAAAGACTTTCCCCTGCTTACCAACTAAGAGGGCGTAGAGCGCGAGGCGGCTTTGGTATAGTCACTGGAAGCTTCGCGAGGAAAATTTATAATATCCTTTTGCAATTTTTGGGCTTTCTTCTCCTCCTCCACCTTCCTTCCCTGTTGCGTCTTCCAATCTTATTGTATCGTGTTCTCAGGCTTTGAAGTTCTCATTCGCATCTGTCAGTGTAACAGCTCGCAAACAAGCCTTTGGTGCAAAGGCAATTACGCACGCTCGTCCTGGAATTGTTCGAGAGCCTGCGAGTAGCCAGCCAGAGCTGTATGCGCAAGTGGCTCCCTGCGTATCGCTGCTTGATGTTGACACGAGATGGTTTAGATGTAAAGTTCAGCTGTCAACAGCTTGATATGGTGACTTACATACTCCTGTACTGCATCTATTAAAGGCAACCGAATGACCTTGCTCTTTTGCGTCCCTCCCTCTCTTCGTCCAGATGCGCTTAATATGACTTCTGGCCTCCATGCGCGCGATCGACAGGACGGCATCACCTTCATTCGCTCTTTTCCTTGTCTTCCAGCTTAGGGCTAGATCACTCCCACTCTTGTAGACAAAACGTCCCCCTACACACCCTATGCTTCGTCAGGAACGCAGAATGCCCTGAACTCTGACCAGGCCTTCTCCAAATCATCGTTCACCACAATCTTATCATGCACGCCCGTCTTCGCGAACTCAATCTCCACTTCAGCCTGCTTCAACCGCAGCAGAATGTCCTCCTCCTTATCCGTTCCACGTCCACGAAGTCGCTTCTCGAGGATCTCAACCGAAGGCGGTTGCAAGAAGAGGAATCGCGCATTAAGATCGGTCTTCTTGACTTGCTTCACGCCCTAATGCACCAAACATCAAGCGATCAGTACCAAACCCCGCTTTCTCACCTGACCATCACGGCACATGGGATTGGAAAACGGCCTACCTCCATCTCAATATCCAAAATACACGTCCTCCCCTTCTCCGCCACATTCTTCACCGCCTGCACGCTTGTCCCGTAGAAGTTGCTCCCGAACTGCGCATGCTCGATAAACCCGTTCTCCGCGACGAGCTTCTGGAACGCCTCCTTGGTCACAAAGTTGTAGGCGACGCCGTCCTCCTCGCCCGGCCGCGGCGCGCGCGTCGTATGCGAGACGGAGAAGCCGAAGCGATCGGGATACTGGTCGAAGAGGCGTTTGAGGAGGGTGGACTTGCCGGCGCCCGAGGGGCCGGACACGACGACAGGGCGCGGCTTGCCTTCCATTCTGGTTGCTTCGGCGGTGGTGAAGCGGCAGTAGTGGCAGTGGGTTAGACGGGAGAGGGGGCTTGTGGAACGGAAGAAGGTGTTCGTCAAGCAGTGAAGCTGACGAGGAGTGACTTGCATCTATCGCATCGTGTGGTTGGCGGCGGTCAGGGTGGCTAGAACATCATAGTGGGGTCTTTAACTGAGGGTCAAGCTTGCGGCTTAAAATGCTTGGCAGGAACCTGGACCATCAAGGTAACTTCAGCTTGGGACTTCAACTTCAACAGTTGTTCAATATACACTGTGCTATTTCGGCTACAGCAGCTGTGTCGAGCTTGTTACATTGGAACAATGTGACCCGAAGTGCTACTGACGATGTCGCATTCTGGACCACCCTCCGTTGAGGACCCACGGCCAACCTTGTCAATACCTTACTTCCTGGTGAAGACTCTGGATTTGCAAACGCAAACACGTTGATCATCAGAGGTGATGATACCGACCCCAGGTAAAATGCACCACGCGACTCTTCTTATGCCTTCGTTTGGGCGCACTTCCATCATCTCCGCCTCGGTGAAAGGCCTGTTGCTGTTTGGCCAGAAGAACCGGTATGTGGCACCGGAGACACGTAATTGCCCCCGGAGCGTCTGGAACTTGCAGATGATCGCCTCAAGTTCGTGTTGGTATTCGTCCAGTATGTTATTGAGGGCGCCTTTAGCAGGAGGCAATATCGCATTCACACCTTTGAGCTGCTCATAAAGTACTAGCATAATATTCGAGGCCCACTCTTTAGCAAGTGGCTTTAGAATCTTGTCTTGGTAGGCAGCGTCCACGACCATGTTGCGCACGATTTGATCGGCCAACATATCCATGGACAATCTGACGTCTGTCACGCGTTAGGCTGACTAGATACAGGTGGGATCGGTGACCTTACCATATGCCCTCAGGACATCATCAATGTACGGAACCCTCAACTGGTTCTCAGCCAGCACATTTTCCTTTAGGTCGAACGGCAACTGTTTCTTAGCCGTCTGATAAACGGCAGCTGCCATGCAAGCTTCGACGACATGATAAGCCCTTCCCCCGCCTGAAGTCACGGGACACACACAGCTCGCCCACTTCTCGCCCCAAAGCAGCTTGTACAAAGTTTCGAGATCTTTGCTGGGATTTGGCACCACTCTAGCACACGCATTCTCATCCGCTTCAGTAGCTTCAAACATTGCCGCGGTCAGGTCTCGCACTAGCTGCCCAATCTCATCCAGCTCCATACGTATTTCTTTTCTGTTCACCTTTTCTTCTGTGCAATCCCGCGGCTTCGAAGCTGACGCAGCACCAGCAGACCGCCCTGTTCTTGTCGCGGGTTGCATGCCGGCCTCATCGACGTCGTTGCTGTCGACATTGCCGCGCTTTGGCTGAACACCCTTTCCAGACGGCAAGGCCACGCCCCCCGACTCGATATCGCTGGCGCTCTCCACCCTCCTCTTCTTCCCTATCCCGGACGTTACTTTCAATATCAATCGTGGGTTGGATCGAATTTTGGGCAACAGATCCACTTTTCCTTGCAAAATTTCCTGCTGATGCCCTTCGGCTTTAGGCTTGGCCCCGTTGTCGCTATCACTGTCGCTCTCTCTGGATATGGCTTCCTCTCGCGTTTCCTTACTGGGACCTCCTCTCTCCTGGAAGATATCCTCCTTAGCTTTTCTGGACTTCTTCTCTTTGGCCTTGCTTACGTTGTCGCCGGGATTTTCTCGTCCAATTTTTTCGTACTCCTCATCCTTTGTGGCACTACCTTGTCTTGACTTTGAATCCCCGTCGCGGGTCTGCGTGCTGTATTGTATCTCTTTCAGGAAGTCATTATCGATTGCTGCACTTCCTTCGTGGAATAGATCTTCTACCGATTTGTCCTTGCCTTTGCCCTTTTTGAACGGCAACGCAGCCAAGCGTTGTCGGAATGCCTTCTTGTCCAGAGGCAAAACAATGGCCACAATTTGACGATCATACTTCGTTTTGAAGCCACCTCGGTCCCTGTGCGGACGCAAAATAATGGCCATATTGCGCTGACTGTCATACTTCATCTTAAGACCACGGTCCTCGATGAGCTTTGCCAGCATCCTTTCTTGCGCGTCTATCGTGTCGTACTTGCCTTTGTTACGATCGATGTGCTCGAGCGCCGATTTCAACGCCCTCTGGTCATGTTCTTCCGCATCCATGATGGTGCTGATTTAGAAGAAAATCGAGATGGGTTTTCAAAAAGAAAAAGAGGGAAATTGTAACCAACGTCAAGTCGCAGTTGCAGGAGGTCACTGCCTTGTCAGCATGTGATTTGTGGTCCAGATGCAAACGCCTAGTCTTCACGTGAAGGTCTCGTGCTTCACTCCGTGCGCCGAGCTTCACTACGTCTATGCTTACCGTCTTTCCAGCTGCATTGACTTCAACAACCATGCAGACTATTCTTTGACAACAACACAGACTGTTCTTCCAACCCTTCCACCCCCCGACACCTTACATCAGCTTTCATCTAACACAGCAAAGCAGCTTTCATCCAACACAGCAAAGCAGCTTTCATCCAACACAGCAAAGCAGCTTTCATCTTACAGCATTCTCAATTCGCAATGAACCAGACGCGGCTCCGCCAGGGTCATTGGGTTCGTGACAAGCAGCGCCTTTCGGCAAGTAAAGCCCCTCGCCTGCGAACGCCTTCTCTAGGCGGACGTGAGAACAACAAGGCACAAGAAGGGCCAGGCACACCTGCACACGGTCTGCTGTCTATCGACTACGGAACGAAAGATCTCTCCACGGCGTTCAGGTTACTGCAGCCGAATGAGCCTCCGGACTTTGGGAATGTTATCACACTGGAACTGACCCCCAACGCACAATCCCAGCCACAGAAAGTAGCTTGGGCCACAGATGGAACATTTCACTGGGGATGCGAGCTTGACGAGAAGATAGAGTCAATCGACCCTAGACAGCCGGTCGTGAGCAACGAGGGAGTCCAAGTGGACAGCGCGATGGTGCTGTTCAAGTTGCTAATGGATAATGACCATAAAGACTCTCCCATGGGGGCGCGAGTAACAGATCAGCTCAAGAAGGCAGGAAAAGACCTCGAAGAGCTTGTCACGACGCACCTAAGGGCAATCGTTGCTAAATCCAGGGAAGCCCTCAAGCGCGATGACCGGGCGACGGCGCATCTCTCTCATGATGTAAGTAATCTATACCTGGGGCAACCAGACACGTTGTTAACAATCCCCCTTCCTTAGCAAATTGACTCTATGGAGATCAAAGTCTTCATCAGCGTCCCGCAAATGTGGAAGGCTCCAGCGAATCGCCTCATGACCACGTCGGCCAAAGCTGCGGGCTTGAGCCATGTCGAGCTGGTCTATGAGCCGCACTGCGCTGCGGCGTTTTACGCCAAAAATGTCATGCACACGCCCAACCAGCTATCGAAAGGAGACATACTCATAGTTGCCGACATTGGTGGTGGTACTGCGGACCTCGTATCATACGAGTTTGGCGGCCCTGGGAAAGACGGCGCTGCGATGCCTCTTTCTCTTGCCGCGAACCCTAAAGGTGAGTCGTGCATACCTCCGAGATGCAAAGCCTTCTGCAGCTAACTAATTCGTGCCTACAGGAGCGCTATGCGGATCTCAATTTGTGAACGAGAACTTCCGCAAATGGCTTCTCCAAAGCATTGAAGAGGAGTTCGGCAGCTTGACTAGCCTATGTGAGCGACTCGGCAGATCCGAAGCCGCGGTCTTACATGATGCTGAAAGAGACTTTGAATCGATCAAGCGTGCATTTACATCGACAAAGCGAACACCGGGCAGAATCAATATTGAAGGAAGAGTAGGTGCAGAGCTTGAACTTCATCCCATTTTGATACCGCGGTAAGTCTAGCATTTTGGGAGTATACATTCCAACATGAACTTGCTGACAACCATGCAGCAACGAGATTTTAGGGTTCTTTGACCAAGTCATCGAATCCATCGTTGAATGTATCGACAGCCAAATTAGCCAATGTTCGGACAAGGAAAAGATCAAGGTACCCTCTTCAACTGCCGCAGGGCCAACACAGATTCCACTAACCTCTAACTTATCAGGCTCTTATCGTTCCAGGCGGTTTTGGCCGGTCTCAGTATTTGATGCACTGTCTCTCAAGCAAGTACGGGCACATGTTCGAGGTGAAGAGACTGATGACCGCAAGAGTGGGAAGGTAAGTCAGCATACCTTACCGCGGCACGCTTTCCCTCTACTCTTCTGTTACCAACCTAACCCATGGCAACACAGTGACGAGCCCGTATCTCGCGGTGCTTTACTACGCTACGCTCAAATAGAGACACGGGGCCTGGGAAGCCACGATTCGTTCGGCGTCGGCCGCACCGAAACATTTGACCCTGACTTGCACCCTGACGTTGTCAACACAACCATCCCAAAATTACGAAAGGGGATCCCGGATCGCGACAGGGTGAAGCCAGACCCCTTTACGGGAGACATCAATGTCCATCAGCGCTGGCTGCCAATCTTGAAAACAGTGCGTATCCATGTTCCCATTCGCTCCTCCACAATTACTGCTAACATACCTCATCAGGGCGACGGAGAGAATCCGAATATTCCCTTCACCTCCTCAGCCTGGCGCGAAGACTGGGTAGATCCTGACGACCAAACCATGTCCGTCCAAATCTACTGGACAGACTCGCCCGACATCGCTGAGCACGCGCCTTTGATGCGCGAAACCCGGGACGGCGAGGGAATCGAGCTAGACCCTCGCTTTCAACCCTGGGGCAAACCGCACGTGAAGCAACTGCCGGACCTGAAAGGTCTTGGGTTTGAGCTCGAGGAGTCGTGGGAGCAGGGTCCGCGCTACGTTGTTCACTCGCTCTTAGTCTTGAACGGTGTAGGTGCGAACGTAGAGCTCTCCTGGTGGATTGCTAGGCCTAATTCTAGGCTTTACGATGGTAAGCTTGCCCTCTTTCTCCCTGCGTCCTTCTCTCCTTCCGTCGGTTGTTGCGGACTACGCTAATGAATTTCCGTGCAGAGAACCGTCGTTGGTCACCACCTCAAGATCCTCGTACTGAATTAACCCACAAAGATGTCTTTGAACTTGTCGATGCATCTTTTAACCCTAATCCTCGAACATCACCGTCCTAGGATGTAAGGCGAACGACATTCCCTTCTTCTAACAAAAAGCGTATTACTTATACGTCGGGTTAGGTTACGTTAGATGCTTCCCTCGACCCTTTCGGATACTCTACTACTTACAACCAAAAAAAAAAAAAAAAAAAAAAAAAAACAAACAGCTTGTACGTAGAGTTAGGTCACGTTGGACGCTTCCTTCGACTTTACTTCTACGTATTTTTCCTAGATGCTACAGGAAAGGTTTATGGGAAGTTTCCATATAACGACAAGAGACGGGTCACAAAAGAGGGGAGGGCGGGGGTTTGGAAGGGGAAAGGACGACAATAACACGATGGAATTCGCTTTCCTAAATGCTACAGGAAAGGCCTTTCCACAGGACGACAAAAGACAGAAAAGACGAGGGGAAAAGCGAGAGCAAGGGAAAAAGGCAAGACTAGAGAACAAAAGCAAGGTGAAAAGATGAAAAGATGGCAAAAGAACGGCAAAAAGACGTATAGCCGATGCATACTTTTAGGTTATGTTGGTTACTTCCTTCGACCATAACCTCGGAACATTAGATCTCTAGGATACCCTAGGCTCAAGCTTTCCTATTACAAAAAAGGACATATAAAAAATACGGAGAGTTAGGTGACGTTGGATGCTTCCTTTAGCTACAACATGGACCGACTTTCCCGATCAAAAACAGAAGACGTACGGGAAGTACGCAGAGTTTGGTAACGATGGAAACAGGAAGAAGCTATTAATGAGGCTGGCTTCAATGGAGACTTGAAGCACATTGCAGCGTAGACTTACTATCCTGCGTCTGATTACGGTGGATCCACGGCATTTCAGCTCGACTGTTATTTGAGCAGACAAGCTTCTTCTTTCTACTTTCTAATGAGTTGTGAAAATAGTTTCCATCTACTTTCATCTTTGTCTAGCATGTATTGTTTCTATCAACACATTTCAACGTACTCGGAAGGAGACGAAGCATACGACCGTGAGGCTGAGACAGCCTGGCGGTCGTTCATGAATGGAGATTGAAGAGCTGATACACAGGAAACCCTGACGGACAGCAAACTCAGCCCTCAAACGCCCTACACAACACGCGCTTCTGCACACGCAAGAAAAGCACTACAGCCATCGGCCCATCTCGAATTACTTTGCAAGAAGCGATCTGGATGTAGACATGATCTGAGCTACTATGTCATATTATACACACTCTCAAAAAGCGAAGGCTCCGTCATCACGGCCATCACAACGCATCCCACTGCTTTGTATATAAATACATTGACCCCGTGAAGTCATCTCTGTACGCTAACATCGTCTAAAATGTATTCCCATCTAGATGCAAAACACCTCTCAAAATCATCTCGACCATCCGCCCTCCAGCTTCTGCATCAGGACCCGAATACTCTCTTTATGCTCGTCCTCCGCATCGCGCCAGCGATCTTCAATCTCCTTCCAGACTTCCCGCATCCGGTTCGGACCGGCGGATTTGTAGAAAGCTCTCACGACCGCGTGAGCGAGAGTCCGGGTAACGTAGGGGGCGCGATCTTCTTCGCTTTCTTCTGCGGCGAAGTAGGAATCGTCGGTCGCTAAGTCGTCTGCAGGAGAATCGACTGCAGAAGCATGTTCGACTTCCGCTGCGCTGGGATCCGGTGGAGGGGAGGCAATACCGTCGCTTGGCGACGAAGACAGGGACTCGGAGGACAGAGGCTCCGGAGATGGAGGAGGGGCGATAGGACGACATTGCTCGAGGAAGTTCGTCCAGATCTCCTCTAGCAACGTTCGGCTCCACGCAGTATGCGACGTTCCGCCCCAGGCGCAGAAGCCGCGGAAGATGTGCACATACACGGAGCCATGGACATGCCAACCTTCCCGTCTCATCTCCTGAACTAGCTCTTGCACCCTTGCCAAATCGCCGGTAGTATGGCAGTGATGATGAATAAGGATGCGATAAGTCCGCGCGTTAGGCTGAATAGGGGATAGTTTCTGCACCTCCTCCCTCCTCTCTTCCGAAAAGAATTGGCCGCCAAAGAACGAACTCTCATGGGACTTCTTCTCCCGTCGTAGCCGTATCGCCGTCCGATCAAGAAGCGTCCCCAGCTCCCTCTGCCGTAGCCAATTCCTTGGCGAGCTCGTGCCCATTTTCCGCTCGTACAAATGCTTCATCTTCCCGAAAACATGTTCCGCCGCGGCAGGCTCACCGGCCCGAACTAGACTCAGAATGACGCAGTTCATGACTGCCGTGTCGACAATCTCTCCGGCGGCAACTAGATCGCGGAAGGCCTTACGGACTCCCTCTCCCTCCCCCTTCATGCCAGCGAAATAAATCATCCCCGTGCGGAAGAAGCGGTTGAGTGGCATCTTCCGCGCTTCGAGTTCTTTGAAAATCGTCTCTGCCAGTGCGAACCTGCCGGCTTTGACGGCGACGTCGAAGAGGATGTTGAACGTGATGTTCGTGGCGGGGGTACCTGACCGTTCCATCCGCATCCACATTTCCACCGCGGCCTTCACTTCCTGATTCGTAGCGTAGCGGGCCCAGCGGCCGGCGAAGGCAATGGCTGAATTCCATTCCGTGTGCGTGATGGGAATGTTTTCGGCAAGGCAGTCTTCCAGGAGGGTGAGGTACCGGGGGTATGAGGATGGATCGTGCGAGCGAGAGCGGAATTCCACCGAATTAAGGTGGCGGAAGGCCAGACGAAGGTCGTCATCTGCGAGGTAACGCACGGGCGGGAGTTCGGCCGGGAGAGATTGGTAGAGAGACCAGAGCTTCGGGAGGGAGATGCGGCCAGGTTCGCGCGCGAGCAGACGTTGGAGGCGGTGTATTATACTTGCATGGTAGTCATCTTCGGGTTCGAGGACTTGGCGAGACTTTCGTGGAAGGAGATCTTCCTGATCGGGAGGAACCACGAGACGGGGTGCCAGGGGGATGTGTGGTTGCTTCGTCTCTGAGCTTGGTCTTGGTGGTGCGATATTAGGCTCCATTTCGCCCGGTGAGTCGTACGTCTCCACAAGGTCATGGTATTCTTCGCGCGATATCTCGATACCATCTGTCTTGATGTCCTCTTCGGGAGGCTGTACCGCCAAAGCGGCGTGTTGCCCGTGCCCTCCATAAGTGGAAAACTCCCTCCTCGGCCCTTGCACTCTGCTCGCAGCATTCCAACCCTTTCGTATCCTCTCTCTTTCTCGTCTCGGCCTTGTCTCCGCTACCCATCCACATCCCATGCGCGATGAATGCCGTCTGCAGCTCCCAGCCGCAACCAATGAACCAATAAACACATCTTCCACGCTCTTCGTGCTTCTCCTCTCTCGTTCGCGCTCCTTCTCCTGCCTGGCCGCCTTGGCCAAATGACGCTTCCCTTCCTCACTGCTCAGCTTGAGCGCGCCATCCTTGCTGCGCGACTTGGAAAGCTGATAGAGGTCATAAGTCATCGCTCCGCAGAGTGCGAGCTTGGAAGCGAGCCGGGCGGTCCACAGGCGGAGGAGCGTTTGGGGAGCGATTGTAGGGGACATATGGCGCGGCGCATATTGACAGCCGATCCATCTAGCAACAAACGCTCATTGCTTGAGGCTTAATTGTCAAGGACGGAGGGGGAGCCGGTGCGTGTGGTCAATCCGATCTCCAGCTCCTGTGCGAAATAATGGGACAACGCGGAGTTAAGGTTTGAGCCTCGAAAAGCTCCGGGGCATTGGACACTGACCCGACGAAAATTGCTTGGATCTTAATGAATTCCAATCAATTGCGGACTTCCACCCAGATCACTCCCGAAGCTTTCAGATGTCGGCCCTGCGATCCATCCATTCAATGCGCCGGTAGCACCACAATCCCCTCCTTGCGTCCAAAGGCCTTCTCGCTCATCATGGGCCGCTATAATCTCGCCCCGCAACGGGTCAACCAGAAAGCGACCCAGCTCCTATCCTCAAAGCGTCTCCCGAACCCTCCACCGTGGTATCACATCACCTCCACAGTCCCACCTTCATCTCGACTCGACCGTCCACCGCTCCAGCGCTCTCAAACACCCGGTCATAAGCCGCCCGGTGGAAAGAAGAAATCCAAACTATTCAAACCGCTCCAGCTCAAGTACGAAGAAGACCGATTAAGATGGGAATACTTCAACGACCACCCGTGGGAACTTGCCAGGCCAAGAGTAGTCCTCGAAAACGACGGTAGAGACGCAGAGCGGTGGGATTGGTCTGTCCCGTTAGACCACGCATTAAACCGGCCGCGAGCTGGCGAGGTAAATGCGCTCGGGCGGAGAACGGATGCAGAATGGGATCGTGTTCGCAGAACACAGGCAGGAAGACCCATAAATGGTGAAGCGTAAGTCTTACCCATCTCACGCCCACGCAGAAGTCTCCTCTTCGGCCAAGTTGTACACACGGAGAAAGGTTTCAAGATGCTGACTTCTTATCCTATCACAGCGTCGTACAGCGACAATCCTACCTAATGTCCCACGGCGGCCTCACCACCGCGCTCGCCTACGATACCGCACGCAAGGAATTCTACCGCTACAGACACTACCTGGAGACTTCGACACGAGTGGCTCGGGAAGAAGCGCTCGCAGTCGGCGCCTTCTTCGGACCCGGGCCGGTGGAGATCGGCATGCACCTGGAAAACCAGGCCTACGAGGGCTGGAAGGCCTGGGCGGAGAAGGAAGTCGCGGCTATGAAGCAGATGGCTGGGGCGGCGTACACCGGCACGGAGAACCAAGAGGCTGCGATTAGCAGTCCTGAAGTCCCTGAGCAGGAGGATCTGCAGGAGGTTAGTGAGAGCGTACCTGCGAGCCGACGGGGTCAGGAGGCCCAAGGCGGTGCGGCTGTCCATCCATAAGGGGACTGCAGGATTCTTCAGAGATGTTCTCGAAGGCTTTATGTCGTGTGTAGAGATATTTGTATGCATAGCGATTGGATTTTTTGGTTCTAGGTCTCGTGACCGCGACTTTAGCGCGTCGCTGTTTGAACGCGTGCACCTCCGGCTTTCGGCTTTCGCACTTCTAAAGACTTCACTTCAAGGGAACATATCGCCACCCGACTTCACCACGTTGCAACGCTATGTGCATCTGGAATTTGCACTTTCGTCTGCCGAGAGACCATTGACAGTGCATCGAAGATTCTCAATATGCCAGGCCAACTCAGTCGCCGTCTGGATCAAAATGTGGACATTGAATTCACCCTTCGGAAAGTCTTTGGCAAGACTAGCTTTCGGTCTGTCATATGCGTGCCCTGCTGTTTTACATTGCCACCACAGTACTGACTTTGTCTCAGCCCCGTCCAGCGCGAAGTCATTATCGCCTCCCTTGAAGGCCGCGATGTCTTCCTCCAAGCCGCCACTTCGTTTGGCAAGAGTATATGTTTCCAACTTCCCGCCGTCGTCGATGTGGGGATAACGATTGTCATCTCGCCGCTGCTGGCATTGATGAACAACCAACTAGCAGCTATGGAAAAAGCCGGGATTAAGGTGGCGACTATCAATTCAACGACGCCTCTCAGGTACAAGAATGAGATCCTTGATGATCTTAAATCTGGACATCCGCGTACACGATTATTGTACGTTACACCGGAATACTGTACCCTCGACCACTTCCGCAAGTGTCTTCGGACCGTCCATGAGCAACGCGAACTAGCCCGCATAGCCATTGATGAAGCTCACTGCATATCTGAATGGGGCCATGACTTCCGCCCATCATTCAAACAACTTGACTTTTTCAAACGAGAATTCCCAGATGTCCCGATGATTTGCTGTACGGCAACGGCCACGCAACGAGTTCGGGACGACATCATGAATACCCTCGCGCTGGATCGACTCCGCCTCCGCTGCTTCACCATGACCACCCACCGCCCTAACCTTCACTACGAAGTCCGTTTCAAGTCCGACGAAGAAGACCACTACCCGGACTTCCTAAACTGGCTCCGCGCCTGCCATCAACGTCGCGCCGCTCACCCGCACCGCACCCAAGAACTCACCGCCCGCAATGAACGTATCGACAACGTTAGCGGAATCATCTACGTCCTCTACCGCCGCGACACGGAAGCCCTCTCCGCACGTCTCCGTTCGGACGGCATAGGCGCCAAACCCTACCACGCCGGTCTAAGCGTCGATGCCAAATCCGATCATCTCTCCGGCTGGGTACAGAACCGTCCAGGTTACGACGTCATCGTCGCTACGACCGCCTTCGGCATGGGCATCGATAAGGAGAACGTCCGCTTCGTAGTCCATTGGCAACTCCCCAAGTCGTTCGAGGGTTTCTACCAGGAAGCCGGCCGGGCCGGACGTGACGGCAAAGCCGCAGTTTGCATGCTGTACTATTCCCGCGAGGACCGCGACCGAGCAGCGTTCCTAATGGGACGTGAGACGGCGAATACGGCTAACGCTATCACTACGTCCGGTGCACAGGGGAAGAGTAAACGCGAGGCGCAGGTGAATCGTGCGAGGAGTTTGCAGAGCTTGATAGCGTTCTGTGAGGACACGAGCAAGTGTCGACATCGGGCTATTGCGGAGTATTTCGGCGATACGACGTTGCCGAAATGCGAGTGGGCTTGTGATTGGCATAAAGATGCTGTGCGACTGGAGAGGCGGAAAGGGAAAGGGTTGAGTAGCGAGGAGTGGTGCGCTACGCAGAGGGAGGTCGGGTATGCGGTTGATGAGTATGACTGAGGGTGATTGCTAAATTCAATGGATTGGGGCTGTAGTATACTTAGCGAAGGCGTCTGGCGTATGGTCACATCACAGGGAGACTCAGATCTCCGACTAAACATTGCATTGTCGCATGGAAGACGGAAAAGCAAGAGACTAATAAAGCGAGGAAGATGGACAGCTTTAAGCCACAGAATTGCAATTGCTCAACTGAAGAATCGGTGTACATCCATCCTAAAACACACTCAACATCACCGTCGCCCTTACTCCCAACGGCCGCCGCTTAGCAAGTGAAGACATCCGGGCCCGGGATAGCATAGCTCTCCTTTGAAGGATCATACTCGACACTCTCATTCGTATACGCACCGGGAAACGCCACAAGCTCAGTGGGAACCGTACTCCCATCCCCCGTGACCTCCAGCTGATGACAACCCGGGAAGACCTGGGTAGGCGCGGCATGCATGGCGAACAGCTCGTGCCGGACGACGTAGTGTCCGGGTTTCAGACACTCCGGGATCGTGTAGGTGTAGCCGGCGTTGCCGGGCTGGGTGAGGGGGTCTGTGGCCCAGGAGCCGTCCGGGAGTTGGCCTTGCTCGGCGATCTTGAACCAGACTGCTTCCTTGCCGGGGAGGTATTGGGTGCAGTCTGGTGAAGAAATTGGAATGAGCGGGATGGACAATTGTGGGAGGAGGGGGAGGAGGGTCGGGTGTTTGCAGGACTTACCGCCTGGGCATCGAGCCATGTATGTCATGGTCGGACCGAAGTGGCTGGATGGCCATAGAGTCCAGTGCAGAGTCACGTTGGAGCCGGCTTCGGCGGTGGCGGAGATGGGCGCGGGGGAGGAGCCTGGCTCGCCGCCGTCTGTGTAGCCGCCGCATTGGATGTCGATCAGTGACATGTCGGTGACAGGACCGTTGCCTTGGATTGGGCGGGAGACACGCTCCGGCTTTGTGAAGTCAGCATTGTAGTATTGGTTTTTCTGGAATTTAATAGGGGCTTGACACACAGCAGGGTCCATGTAAGGGTCGAGGTAAGGCTGGTAGAAAGTGTACTCCTCGCCTCCAATGGTGGCATTGTCGACGTAGCCGTGGGCGGCAGCAAGAGCGGCAAAGCTGAGGCAAGCAGCAGCGTACTTCATGATGGCAATCTTCTTCAGGTCGAGGCTTCAATGAATATGGTATGAACGAAAGGCGCGCCGTCAAGGCTTTAGGTGAGGAAGAGTGAGATGGAAAAGATGGCCGAACCTGCGGACTATGAGACTTTGGCGGTTTGGAGGTGAAGATTGCGGAAGCGCCTTCTGTTATATAGCATAAAGACATTCACATCGCCAGCGCTCTCGTATATTCGTTCTGATTGCCATAGGCCCTATTGACATCTTGGCAGCGCTTGAATCGGTATCATTTAGATTGCTTCCAGAGCTAGCGAGACTACAAGCATTCTTAGGAGTCCATTACAGAACCCCGATTACCCCGATTACCGCTTGCGAACATGACGTACATTCTGGGTGACATTCGAATGGCGGAAAAATTTAGATGAACACTGATGAGGCGGCCACCATTTTTCTGGAGGACTGTGAAGCTGGAACAGATGTAGTTTTTCAAGTCAAACGAGCCGACGCAAGACCATCGGCTTAATTGTCCCGCGAGGACGCCGAGTTAGGGCTCCGGGTGCAGCCGTGCAACAGACATAGTCGAGGGGGTGAATACTCAGATTGCCTACCGCAAAAAGAGATATCTGCAACTGCATCGTCAGCCTTGCCTTCCTCACAATGGAATCGACTTAAAGCGTGCGCCCCATTGCAAGATTCCTCAATACCGAAGCCCAGTGGTCTCTTGCTCATCAATTCAGGATGGCGTCGACCAGCGAAGACACTGGGGTTTCGTTTCGTACAATGGCAAGTGCAAGATCTTTGTCTCCCTCGAATCCCTCAATCGCGGCCATAATGTCTTCATCGCGCCACAACCTTGCAACGGCTTTGCAGAGACTGCCTATCTCCGTTCGTCCAATGCGCTCCTCCGTCCACCAGGCACTCATGACTTTCCGATCGTGAAAAAGCTGGAGAGATTTCAACCCAAGGTCTTCTTTACGCCTCTTGCCCATCTTCTCCAGATCGATGCTTTGCAGGTGACTGGTGAGATATTGTGTTGCGAAGTCGTGGACTAGGTGAAAGTTATGGTCTGTTGTGTGATCGCAGATAGCATCCAGATAAGTCCTTACAACTCTCACAAAGGCTTGGTTGCGCTCGAGGCGTACATGGACTTTTGGACCGCGGTCGTTAATCACAGGGCCAAGCTTGGAGTCCAAGAACTCATCAAAGCCGAATTCTTCGTACTTATGGGCGGAGAGGAGGTTTTTGAGTCGCTTCCGAACTTTCTCAACCTCCTCTTGTGGCAGACAAGGAGATGCTGACATTGTTGACTGGTCTCCACGTCCCTTGCTCAGAGCTCTGCCCTCCGTTGCCACACGTGCCTGTCGGTCTATGTATCCTTCCATATCAAGATTGTCCCATATGCAAACGTAGGCCCCGTCAGCCCTCTTATTGATCCCGAGAAAGTGATGGTGGTTCTTTCGGATGCGATGTTCCAACAAACCCCAAGACTCAACTCTAATGTGCTCATCATGAAGCATGACAGCTTGATTAAGTAGTTTCAGGGGCAATTCTTCGTCTGTTCCAAGGACGATGAACCATGCCAGAATAGCATTGAGCTCGTTTATCTTGGATTTTGTCGTCGCGGGATCGTTGTTCACAAGGGCTATCCTTGCCTCTACAGCATCGATAGGTTCCTGTCGAGCGGTGACTTGAGCCTGCTTCAGCAGGAGCCTAATCTTGTTTTCTCTGTGCTCCTTGGAAATTGCGTCAAGCAGCCCTGTGAGTCGAGGGTACAGCTCAAAAGCCGGGAAGTCTTCGATGGCAACATGCTTGACTTGCTGCAATGTTGTTTCTGGCAGATTGCTCTGCATAAGTCTATAGTCAATAAACAGCGCAAGATCCTTGGCATTTCGCCTCTCTTTGATGTGCGCATAGCGTGGATGAGGGAATTGGTTTTCAGAAGGAAGAGTCTCAAAAGACTGGAAGAATGCCGGGCGGCCGCTAAGTAGAAGACGAAGACGATCAGGCTGAGAGCGTGGCGTGATTCCAGTCGATGTCGACAGGTCTCGAGCAAGATCAGTAAACAGCTGGTTCGATTCTGGCGTGGTGGGGAAGAGACTGTCCAAGACGATGAAATATGTTGTCTTAGAACTCCTCGAGTGATCAAACAAAATTCTCCATAAAGATGATGGCGAGAGAAGATCCACGTTTCTACCAGACTCAGTACTCAATCGTAATGCAAAGTCTCGGTCGGCCAATGCGATTTGTAACGCAACGTTCCGCGTTGCTAGACTCAGCGACGTGTTGTCCAGTGTCGGGGAAGAGTCAGAAGATTGGCTTGGAAAGTAGAAGTAGGCGACGACGGTCGGCGGCTTGCTAACCAGCTGGCTTGCATCTTGTAAGTGTTGAATTATGCGGTGGCTGAGAAAGGTCTTGCCGGTCTGTTTGACATCAGATATCGCGAATATCGCGTGGCTGGCATTTTCATCAGGATCTGCCCATTGTTGGAACTTGTCCCACTCTAGCATCCATTCTCCCGTGCCAGGGACGAGACGAAGCGCCAAGTCTCGATGAAATTTCGTGTTATCGGCGACATCATTACTCGAGGCCAATCCAAGCGCATCTTGTAGTCTTTGGAGGTATTGGTCGTTCACCAACCGGTTTACCCCAAGATTGGTTTCAACGGCCACGCCCTCTGTGAAGCGGCCGATCAGCTTCTCCATTTCCATCAAATGGATCTTAACTTCATTTTCCCCAAGCAGAGCAACCCTCCAACGGGCTTTGAAGCGCTCCCACTTGCCCGAGGTAGCACGATGGATGAAAGTAAGCACATGCAAAAAATGCTGCAGAACCATATAGCAAGTTTCGCGCACGGCCCGAATCTGTCGATAGTGGCCATCATCATGCAATTTCTCTTCGAGCATGACCAAGAACCCTGTCATGCGGCTTAAAAGTTCGGGCAGATCGTCGAAGGTCCTTAGAGCGTCTCGCAACCCGTCGATGACCAGATTCGCGGCGCCAAAGCATGCTTCTGCGGGACCGAACGCAATCGTTGCGCCTTGGGCTGCGATCTGGCCTACAAACTGGACACAAAGCAGTGATTTGAGAAGGGTTTCCTTGGTCTTCTCTCCAGAGTCGCCCTTGTGTAGCTGCAGTTTGGCTAGCCTTGCTTCGACATCCTGCACACCAGTGATGACTCGTGAGGAATTCGGATACTGCGTTCCTTCAATAATGTCGAGATGCTTCACAAAATCTATCCACATAGCGTTCAAATCATCCTGTGGCTTAGCAGACTCGTCCATAGCTTTTGCGGGCGGTTAGTATCAAGCCCGTGTATACCGTGTGCGAAAGTATCAATACGGAGAGGTCTAATGTTCGTAAAATGGACATTTGAACGTGGACTCAAGGAGCTGAAGACCTAGGTAGCAAAGAGCAAAGCGAAAGTCAAAATAGTTCACCAAGTTGCTTCTCATTTACTGCCCAAGATTCCGTGGGTGCTCAGCATGTGCATGAAGATGCAGCCGCAGCTGAGCAGAGCTGAGCTGCTGCATGGCCGTAACCTCGCGGGGAGATGCAGAACGACCATGGCAACCCCGCGACCAATGGCCGTGTCAGAGTCGTGGACACCATGTGAGTTGCCAGTATCGCAAGTGGCTATGAAGACGTTCTAGCTCGGGATGTGCGATGTGACATCTGTGGTTTGAAGCCTACCTAGGTACTGTAGGTGGACGCCGGAGGTACGCCAGCGATTTGCCAAGACTTCTGTCGGCAATCTCCGCTGGACTTCCCGCTCCTGGCCGCTGCTCCAAGACCAGTTCCGAACAACGACGCCTGCCTTCTCACAGCACGAAGCAATCACAAGCTCAACAGCAAAAGTACAGCCATACCTTCACTCAGATGCATTGCGCACGTCCGCTGACATAGGGACAGATGCTCTCCCGAACCGCCATGCGCCTCCCGAACACCGTCGCCCGCCGCGGCTTCTCCACCACTCGCGCCCAGTTCAACTCGCCCTACCACTACCCCGAGGGCCCGCGAAGCAGCATTCCGTTCAACCCGCTCACGAGATGGTTCGCCCTTAGATATTGGGGATTTATGGGTACGTAAAGAGCGGGCATGTGGCATATCTAGAGGCCGAAAAGGTTACTGACATACGGAATAGGCCTGGGCTTCGGTCTGCCTTTCGGCATTGCTGGTAAGTGGCCTTTCAGAAATCTGCGGGTTGCAGGATACTAACACAGAGGGTAGTCTGGCAAACATACAAGAACCAGTAAGGGATTGTATTGCATGCGGATGGGTTCTTTGGTTCCACTACGAGATGGGTTGTGAATTTGCGCATGCCCAACGAGATGGACAGATATTTGCGGGATAGTCTACAGCTGTCAGCATATTGTATCGTAGCGAGAGGGGCTTTAGAACGAGTGTCGTAGGAAGCAATGTTGTATCATACACCTGCATAGATGTCTGATTGGCTGGATTCTCGGCTGTGCCCGTACTAGCGTCTTCTGTCAAAGTGAAGTCGATATCAAAATCAGTAGTAGTCAATTTGAAAGCGGCTCTGGTCAATAGTCCCAGGAATGACAGCATGCGCAATCTTCGCAATACTCAGAGCACTTCCATAAAGTTTACGGAGCCTGCAGCTCTGACTGCGATCTGTCATGACCTCGATGGCACGATTTGTGCGTTTGGGCCATCCGAGTCCAGTCCATCTATCTCATTAAAGCGTGTACCACCAGAGGCCACAGACGCGGGAGAGTCAATTGCCATTGCCTCATGGGATGCGCAAGCTACCGATCAGATTCTAGATCTCCATAGCTTCGCAGACACGCAGACTATTTGCGTTGTTCTTGCCCACGGCGATATTGTTGTAATCAGGACAGAGCCACAGCCCGGCGAGGAACTGGTCGAGATCGTTGGCACTGTCGACGATGGCATCTCTGCAGCAGCATGGAGCCCGGACGAGGAGCTATTAGCCCTCGCCACCACCGCGGGGACTTTTCTCTTGATGACAAGAGACTTTGACCCCACCGCAAACGTCACGCTTTCACCAGACGACGTGAAGGTCTCGAACCATGTTTCTGTTGGTTGGGGTAAGAAGGAGACCCAATTCAAAGGACGTGGGGCTGCCAAAGCTCTGCGAGACCCGACTGTGCCGGAACATATTGACGAAGGTATTTTGAGCCCGCTAGACGATGGGAAAGTCTCAATCTCCTGGAGGGGCGATGGCCAGTACGTGGCAACAAACACCATACTAGAAGCCGAACCACGCAGACGTATCCTTCGGGTCTACAATCGAGAAGGAGTGCTCGAGAGCGTTTCAGAGCCAGTTAATGGTCTGGAGGGAGCACTTAGCTGGAAGCCGAGTGGGCAGTTGCTGGCTTGTGTGCAGCGCAAGGATGATGGATGCCTCCGAACCGTATTCTTTGAGCGAAACGGTCTCCGACACGGCGAGTTCGACCTTCGCCTGAGCAAGGAGGAAGCTGAGACCAGTGGTCGCCACCTCAACTTGAGCTGGAATGTCGACTCGACTGTACTCGCAGTAATCCTGAAAGACCGAGTACAGCTCTGGACAATGGGAAATTACCATTACTACCTCAAGCAGGAACTCCGTTTTGGCACGAACATGCTCAGCCGCAGTCTCACTGCTGCTTGGAGTTCAGAAAAATCTTTGCAAATTTCGTGCTCCAATGGCGAAGAGCTGCGCATGTTGAACTACAGCCTGGCGGTCAGTCGCGGCCATGTCTTACCACCGCTTGATATGGGTCTTGTTGCGGTCATTGATGGGAAAATACTGAAAATCACACCTCTCCGCTTTGCAAATGTTCCACCGCCCATGGCTCTGGATGAGGTTGAGCTGCCTGAGGCAATAGACGATGTGTGGTTCAGTCCTGATGGCAAAGAGATCATCGTGAAGCACGGGACACATGTCTCAAGTTATGCTTGTGACTATGCATCCAAGCCCATGATGCGTGCAACACTGCGTGATACCAAGTCGCTTGGCCAGGTAGAGGACGAGCAAAGTACAGAAGTGACGCGCATGGGCGAAGATGGCTTCAGTCTGAGCGAGAATGGTGCATTGCGAAGGCAAGGAAAGGCTTTGCCAATACGCTGCACATCATTTGTTGCGACCTCTTCGCATCTCATATTCACGACTACGAATCACCTTCTGAAGTTTGTACATCTGGCAGATGACGAGGACTTACAAATACCGCCGGATGAGCCAGAGAAAGACGAAAGATGCCGCAATGTCGAACGAGGAGCCAAGATTGTCACTGTCATACCCAGCGCCTTCGCTCTTATTTTACAAATGCCTCGCGGTAACCTTGAAACCATCTACCCTCGCGCGCTCGTACTTGCAGGTGTTCGAAACTGTATCGTAAACCGAGACTACAAGAAAGCTTTCATGATATGTCGCTCTCACCGAGTCGACATGAACATCCTGCACGACTACGCCCCAGAGCAATTCATGCAAGACATCGAGCTTTTTATTAAGCAGGTGAAGAAGACAGAGCATGTTGATCTCTTCCTGAGCTCGCTCTCTGAAGAGAACGTAGCTGAAACGATGTACAAGGAGACACTTACCACAAAGCTCGACAAACCGTTGAGCAAAGGCGCTGCTGATGAAGCGGCCACGATTCAAAGCGGGAGCACTTCAAAGGTCAACAAGGTCTGCGATGCATTTCTCACCGCTCTTCAGGACAAGAGGTCGTCGCATTTGCAGAACATTGTCACCGCTCACGTCTGTAAGTCTCCGCCAGATCTGGAGGCTGGTCTGATGCTGGTGGCCGAATTGAGGAAGCAGCAGAACCAAGAAGCTTTGGAATCTGCTGTCGAGCATATTTGCTTCCTCGCGGACGTGAACCAACTCTACGACACCGCCTTGGGGATCTATGACTTGGACGTTGCCTTGCTCGTAGCGCAACAATCACAGAAGGATCCACGGGAGTATTTGCCATACCTGCAAGGTCTACACGACATGCAGCCTTTGAGGCAGCGATTTGGAATCGACAATGATCTTCGCCGGTACCAGAAAGCGTTATCGCACCTCCATGCACTTGGAGATTTCGACGAAGTGAAGCAGTACACCATCAAGCATGAATTGTACAGTACAGCGATTACACTGTACCGTTACGATGGAGCCAAGACGGCCGAGCTCATGCGACTCTACGCGGACCATCTCAACAGTCGAAACAGGTACAAAGAAGCCGGAATCGCATATGAGTTTGTGCAAGACTACGCCTCTGCTTATGAGGTATACCGAGCGGCTAGCCTGTGGCAGGAATGTCTCGGTGCTGCTGAACTCATACCGTTGCCAGAGGAGGAAATGACGACCTTGGCGGGAGACCTTGCCGCGGCGTTGGAAGAAGCGAAGAATTTCGGCGCTGCAGCTACCGTGCATCTCGAGTACCTGCATGACCTCGAAACCGCCGCAACGCTGCTATGCAAGGGCTACCACTTCTCAGAAGCGACGAGACTGGTGGTCAAGCACAAGCGACCAGAGCTACTGAAATCCGTCGTCGATCCGGGACTCATCGAGGCTTCGGCTTCCATGACCGAGATGCTGGCAGAGATGCGAACACAATTAAACGCGCAGGTGCCTAGATTACGAGAGCTGCGCGAGAAGAAGGCCGAGGATCCCATGGCATTCATCGACGGCGGGGTGGATGCCCCAGATGCCGATGTACCGGACGACATCTCCCTCGTAACGACAAACGCCTCCACCACCGGCACCTTCATGACGAGGTATACGAACCGTAGCACGGGCACCCTCGCCACCAACGCGACTCGGAAGACGTCCAAGAACCGACGTCGGGAGGAAAGAAAGCGAGCCAAGGGGAAGAAGGGAACGGTCTACGAGGAAGAATACCTGGTCAACTCCATTGCGCGCCTGATTGAGAGGCTGAACTCCATCGTCAGCGATTTGACGACGCTGGTCGAGAGTCTGATGCGGAGAGCTATGCGTGAGCGCGCGGTCGCGGTGGAGACGGCGGCACAAGAGGTGTTCCAGGCGTGCAATACTCACCTGAGCGAGGTGTTCTCACAAGGAGCAACGAATGCGCCGCCAGCTTCGACCAACGGCAATGTGGAAGGAGATGCAAGCAGGCCGTGGGGCGGCGAAGGGGTGTTATGGGAAGCGATGGAGGCTTCAGGTCAGCAGCGAACAGCGCCGGTGTTGAAAGCATTTGAACGGCTTTCGCTCCTTTCATGAGACGAACGTGGAAAAAAGCGATGATAGATTAGGTCGAGCGTTCTGGTAGAAATTTACATTCTCCGATTTTAAAATTACAATGTGAAGCAACAACATGCAAAAATGCCCAGAAAACCTTTCCCTTCCCGATTTCAGCCCTCGTGAATCTGATTCCAAACCTCCGTTGTCCTCCGCGGTCGCTTTTCTCTCGACTAGGACAAGCAGAAAACCAGTCAGTCCCTCTTCGAATCCCAACGCTCATGCGGCGATAGGTGCTCACGTAGAGCCCTCCAGATAGCGCTTGTCTCGCACATGGTGCTGCCTCTTCCTTGCCGGAATCCCACACTCGAGCGAATCGTCTCGAGATCAGCAAAGCCGCTGATGCTCGCTGAGTGGTGGTAAGCCTCGGAAAATCTCGCGCGTCCTATTGAGAAGCTGCAACTCGCGCTCGCGCACGCAATAAATCCCCCCTTTCTCTTCCAGTGCCGAACCGTGCCACGCCAGCTTGTAGAGGTGCCAGCCCGCGTCGTCGGACAGCAGGCGGCCGGCGTGGAGAAGGCTTCGGACCGCTTTCGCCTCGTCGGTTATTTCGGGCATTTGCCCGAGGTCGAGCAGCTCCAGCAGTCGTCCCGCCGCGACTTGCATCCATCCCTTGGCCCGGGGAGTGATGGGACGGCCGATCATGATGGAGCAGCGGGCGAGGGTCAGGTAGAGGTACAGGTTGCCGACGAGGGTGTTGGTATCGTTTCCCCACGGCTCGGCCTGGAGCTTGTGGTCCCGGCGAGGATCGCACAGGTCTGCTCCCACCCACGGCCAGAAAGCGTTCGGGGCCATATCTGAAGCGGGTGCCGAAAAGTTGAAGTGGGCCGCTTGTGTGTAGTCGTGTGTGGCGGTGGTAGCCATATGGGGCCTTGTGTGCGCTGGTGGTGCTGGTTGCTGTGCCGGGATTCGTGTCTGTGGTGGTTATGTATTATGGTCGAGCTTTATGTGTGCAGATGTTGTGGATGCTTGTGGTGGGATACGTGCCTGGTGAAGTTGTAGTGCATGTGGTATAGAAGAAATTTGGAGACATCTGGGGAAAGCAGCTTCTTATGCAAAAAAGGAGTGCGGCCCAGAGCTCAACGAAAAGCTCTTTGGATACTATTCTGGTATTTGGAGTAGAACATGACCATAGAGTCGTTTCGATGAAGCGGAGAGTGTAATTCAGTCGAAATTCCCTCATGGCCGATTTTCATGCGCAAAATGACCAAAGTAGCTATACAACTTACATGCGCTTGTAGCGCTGGCGATGCTCGATAAGCCTATGCCATTTTAAAATGTGGTTGCATTCTTGTGCGGCGGCAAATGCATTGTGGAAGAAATCAGGAGAAGCCGCGAGGCGCGAAACACCCTCCGCTGTAGCTGTCATAGCTAGGGAATTTGGGTGGCTTACAAGGGTCCCCAGCAAAAGACGAAGGGTCCATTGATGGTTGCCAGGGTGAGCGGGCCAGGCCACAACACTGCTCCCGGTGACGGAAGGGTCAGTGCGGCAGGCAGGCAGGCATGGTTGGCGGCGGTTTTCGGGAGAGCGGAGACGCCGCAAGCTGATTGCGACGAATGTGGGCGTGTTGATGAAGTATACTGTGGTCCATGCTGCTTTGGCAATGAGGCCTGAATGGTATCTTTCATCAAAAAGAACAGTGATCCTGTCGAGCTGCTGAGCAGCGGGAGAGAGCAATTGGTTCGTGGGACTTACCCTTTGCCAGCTCTCTTTGCTTCTTAGATCTGGGGAAGGTCTTTCCCACCGATGTGCTCTTGCCACGACTCGGCCTCGGCACTGCCTGTTGACAATATGGTTATCGCATGACGAGGCAGATACGATTCGGTATCAATCATCCCAATCCCTGATGCCCGTTCATTAGGGATGAAAATATACTTACACGGACGCATTGAGCTGCAGAAAGCTGCCGTGCACCACTCAATTCCAAAAGTGCGCATCGTGGCTCAATCATGTGAAGACATCACATCCTGCCTTCTCCGTCAATGGATAGGGCAGTGCTGCATCGGACCTGCACCAGCACTGGCTGACAGCCAAAATATGTAGACACCAACATTGAGCCACCGCCAGGCTTGCGACAGTATGAGCAAGCAGCACTTCAGGTCCATGCAGATAGCTGAGCATGGACCGGAAGGGTGCGATCGTTGCAGAGGGATCTCGACCGAACGGTTCAAGCCGAAAGAGACGCCAGAGGGCGCAAGCTGGGTGAGCTCCTCCGACATATGGTACGGTCGCCACGTTTTGCGCAAACCATGTGAGGGAGTTTGTCCAACTGAGGAGCTGCGGTAGAGGCATTGAGGCGCGAACACGCTCCTGATGCCAAGAGTCGTGGCGTTATGACTTTCTTGGGCGACGATGCAGCGCATCGTGAGCTTTCCTGAGGGCCTATGATGGATGCGGACATTCATACGCGTGCTGGGAATATCTGTGCCCGCAGATCAAAGAATGCCTCACCGTTCTGGTAAATCTAATTAGAAGTCGACAAGTGTCGATTATGAGAAGCCAGTGGTGAGAGATTACAGTCGCTCCGGGAGCTGTCCACACAGCGTCGACATCGATGCAGTCAATGTTGTTTCAAGAGAAGTGAGGTTCAGTTGAAAGCGGAAGGAACTGCGCACAGCTCGGCCGCCAAGTGGGCCCTGCAGGGAGATCCGTCCGGTTGCCGCCAGCCGAGAACGTGGGGAGGAACATTGACACGCGATGTCCGGGTTGAAGACGTCCATCGATGTCCAAGTTTCAAGACCGCTCTCTTCAAGACCCCATAATTGCCGCGGCGGTGTGGTGGCGTGGGTGGTAACCGGAGCAGGCGAGATTTTGCGCTTGGAGGTTGCCTCCCGACCTTCCTCAGAGGCTCCAAGTCTCTCACAGGATCCCGGCTCTTCACATCCCGAGCAGCGCTACTGTCGTGAGCGCCTGGCAAAATGAGTGTCATTCTCTGTACCGGTAAGTGATATCTTGTCTGTGGTGACTCTGACTTGGGGGCTGATATTGGACTTAGCTGGATATGATCACACGATCAGGTAAGTCTTAACAAGCCAGAAAGCAAGCGGCTCTGGGGACTGCTTGGGTTGGGCCAGCGGCGGTTGAACGTCAGTCCTCAGCAGCGACCATACATTTCCGTCCGGACGAGAGGGATTATCGGGAAGATTCCCGGGTGAGCGTAGCCGAGCGCACTTGCAAGACCATGTCGTGAGCGCTCTGAAGGAGACAACGCACGACATTGTGCTCTAGTTTCCACGGCGCCATTGTAGTCAACGGCTACCATGAGACTATGACACCTATAGAAAGACGGGATGTTGCCAGTACTTGGGAACCTGAAGATAGCCGCCACTTGCACAGCAACGAATCTCGCGCGTCGATTTTGCTTCAAGGTTCGAAACACCAAGTGACTGATACTGACAAGAATCCCAGGTTCTGGGAAGCACTAAGCGGGATCTGTTCGAGGACCATTCCTCACCCGGACTCACAGGTCAACCGCCTGTGCATCTCACCCGACAAGCGGTACCTTGCGGCCGCCGGCCATCATACGGTCAAACTTTACGATATCAAATCCACAAACCCAGCCGCAGTCCTTACATTTGAGGGACACACGGGTAATATTACTGGTTTGCAGTTTCACTGCGAGGGAAAATGGATGGTGACTAGCTCAGAAGATGGTTTGTGATCTTTCCTTCCCTCGCGGTACGAACTATGCTAACTCTCCCAGGCACGGTCAAAATCTGGGATACCCGCAGCGGCCACATACAGCGCAACTACTCCCACGGCGTCCCAGTCAACGACGTAGTCATCCATCCGAACCAAGGCGAGCTCATCTCCTGCGACCGAGGTGGCAACGTCCGAATATGGGACCTGGGCGAGAACAAGTGCAGCCATCAGCTCGTCCCGGAGGAAGACAAAAGCGTGGCCTCCGTCACCGTAGCAACGGATGGCTCGCTGCTTTGCGCAGCAGTCAGCAACAGCGTCCACGGCGCCGTCTACGTATGGCGTCTCATCACAGTCCGGGACGTCACGAGTTTAGTCCCCGTCACCAAATTCAGAGCGCATGGGACGTACATTACCCGCGTCCTCCTGTCCCCCGATGTACGCCACCTCGCCACCTGCTCCGCAGACCACACGGCGCGCATCTGGGCCGTAGATCTCGAAGGCGGCTCCTCACAACCCTCGCACAACGCTCTAGACGACCCGTACCGGCAAGGATCCGACGAACCACCGCAGGGCTTCGAGCTCGAGCAGGAGCTCGATGGCCATCAGCGATGGGTATGGGATTGCGCTTTCAGTGCCGACTCGGCGTATCTAGTGACCGCATGTAGCGATCACTATGCCAGGCTGTGGGAACTGCAGAGCAAGACTATTATCCGTCAGTATAACGGACATCACCGCGGCGCGGTGTGTGTAGCCTTGAACGACTATTCAGAAATTAGATGAAGAGGCGACGTGTAGAAGTCGCGTTCGCAGACGGCGCATGTTACCAAATTCTCGTTCGCCGGCGTTCTGGTGTTAGAAGCATGGGGGAATATGCTCGAGGGACCGTGGGCGGAAGGTGTCTCGGTGAAGGAAATGAGCGTGGCGCTAGGGAGCATTGATCCTACAGCTCAATAGGACTTCAAAGGTCTTATATATACTGGCGCCCAAAATGGGCGCACAGAATGCATTTGAATCGAGGCTTGCCCTGCGACTGTGATGATTTTTTTGGGACACGTTAGCCTTTGAAACATTGTTTCCCCGCGCGCCATGGGAAGCCAAAAGCTTGGCAGCATGTTGGAGGTCAGAGGGTGGAGGGCTGCAAAATGCGCAGAGACATAGCGAAGCCTGCATCAGAGTTCTGATCGATCGTGCCATTCGTAACTTGCCTACTTCGGACCATCTGTTCGAAGACGTCCCGGATTCTATAACGAACCGCGTCGCTAATTCAAACGCTTGAGCGCCGACAATGGGAAACTTTAGGAGCAAATCTCTATCAGAACGTGAAAATTTCATACGGCTGCCACACGGCAGCAGAATTCCCGCTATCCATCCCAGCCTACTTAGCAGGATTCTGATTACCACCACCCCCTTCTTTCTCCTTCTCCTTCTCCGTCCTCCTCGCCTCAGGCGACCCCCCTCGCTCCGCCCGCGGACTCACCATCCCCCCCGCACTCGTCATACTCGGACTCCTGACATTCTTCGCCAGGCTAGGACGCCTGCTACCCGGCCCACTCGCTCCACCACCACCACCGGCCTCAGCCTCGCGTTCCAAGAAATCACTCCACAGCTCCGCCAAGCTCTCGCGACTCGCGCCGCCGCCGCCGGGGCTTTCCGGGATGAAATCCGCGCTCAAGCTAGGCGTGGACGGGGTGCGTCGGAAGGGGGACATAGGCAGCTTCAGGGACTGCGCGGAGCCAGACCCGGCGCGCAGCAAGCCCGCCTGTTCCTTTTGCGACTCGTCCCAGGCCAGCAGGGCGGCGATGAGCTGCAGGACCTGGAATTTCTTGGGATCGCTGCGGTCCAGGGCCAGGAAGTGCAGGAAGTGGTTGGTCACGAGGCGGCGGTCGACCGTGTCCTCGGGCTTGGCGCGCTTGAGGAAGCGCAGGGCTTTGGTGAGGTGGTCGTTTAGGATCACGGCTTCGTGGCGGAGTTTGCCGATGAGGAGGTTCTTCTCTTTTACTTCTTTCTCGAAGGGTAGGGCCCGGTCGAGGTCCTTCTTTGTGTTCTCCAGTTGTTGTTTGAGTGCTGTCGCGTTCTCCTCTGCGAGCGTGGTTTGTTTTCGTAGCTCGTCTAGTTGGGACTCTGAGCGCTCGACTAGCTCTCGAAGCTCGCGTTTCCGTTCCTCTTGTAGCTCACGCAGTGCCCGTTGAAGTCCGTCAACGGTGCCGCCTTGCGTTTCTGCCTCGTTCTTTACCCGCTCAAAAGCCTCTCTAGATCCGCCAAGCTGTTCTTCCAGATCCGATACACGCTCCTCGAGGGTCTCCCGCCGTGATCGTTCCTCGGTTGCCAGGATCTCCCAATCCTGCATGGCTTGGCGCGCGACTTCGTACTCTTCTCGCAGGTATGCCTCCTTGGAAACCATGTCGTCTCTTTCCTTGGCCCAATTGGTCGTGGACAAATTGGTCCGGCTTCGCAAGTTCTCAATCTCGCTCGCTTGCTCGTCCACCCGGCTATTCATGCTAGAGATTTGCTCCTGCAACCGCTCATTCTCTTCTCGCGCACTTGTCTTCTCTGACTCCAGCTCATCGATCTTTCCACGTGCTTGTTCCAGTTCCTCAGCGTCTGCCTTGAGTCGTTCGCCAAGCTGAGATCTAATCGTGTTTACCTTGCCGAGCAGGTTCCGGTACTGAGTCTCGGCATGCTCTCGACTCTGCTGGGTCTGTTCTAGCTCCTCTTTTACGCCTGATACTTCTTCTGTATGCTGTCGCTGTAGGTCCTCTAGACTCTGTCGAAGCTTGGTGACCTCGTCGCGGAGAGTATTGCGCTCTTGTTGCATGGCGTCTAAGCGCGAAGTGGTGTCTGAAGGTGCTTCAGATGACGATTCAGCAGTCGGGGCGTTCTGATTCGGGGTATGATCCGTCGATGTCTCGTTGTCTTTCTGCGGAGAAGGTTGCTGAGCGCCATTCTCTGCGGGCATGTCTTCGCGTTCTACCTGCGGATCCTGGGCTGTAGGCGCCGATGGTATGTGTGGCTTGTCGTCGTCTTGCGTAGTGTTAGGTATGGAACCCTTCTGTCAGACACATAAGTATCTCGATCTTGATAGAGCAATCCAGTGCGGTGCCTACGAACTCTTGATGCATCTTGTGTTTCATCCTCGTCATCCTCGTCATCTTGGTCGCCGTCGCCGGTACCGTTTACCCTTGAATCTGCTGGTGCGTCCTGTGCCTTGCCGGCACCCTTCTTCTTGCTCTTCTTTTTCTTTTTTGCTGCTGTAAACCCGCCGCGTCAGCTAATGGACTCCGGAAACGTTGCAGCTTGAAGTAGGAGATAAGGAAGGATGGGAGAAAAGTGTATGGTACTCACCAGATTTGCTGACGGGATCAGAGGCGTTCGTGGCCGACATGGTTTCTCGATCTTTCACCCTTCGTTTGCAACGATATATCTTGCCTCCTAGCTGCGTACTTGTCCCAGCATTGAACTCTGGCCTCTCGTCACTAGCGCCAGCGTTCGGGCAGATCGGCGTTTCAAGATGAGATGCTCATGGGCAAGGAACACGATCGTTCCAGCGAAGGCTGTAACATCTGTATAAGCCTATCTCTATGTCTGCTTCAATGTCTTTCGAATACCGAAAAGTCTCGAAATTCCACAAAGTATTGCCTAAATCAAGTACGACACCTCTCAGCCGCTTGCTGCGAGTTGGTGCTCCTTCAATGCTGACTCAGACCGCGGCAACGCCCGCAGCTAGCAATTTGCTACAAATTCCGTCTCCATCTCAGCCTCTTCTTCCCTCCTCATGATACCAAAGGCCTCCATATACCCTTGTACGATTGACTGCACCATCGATCGAAACACATTCCCGAGTGGCCTAAATGGACGACTAAGCCTTTCAATAATCCCGACTGCTTTCTATACGGCCTACGGGCTGGTGTGGGTAGGCGGGTTCGCTTCTGGCATACATCTCTTCGTGACAAGGTGAAATAATGGTGTGAGCGCTTCGCCGTGAGTCGGGAGGATCTTTGGTGAAACTTTTATGGTCACGCGAAAGTGTGGTTTGCTGTAGTGTCGGCAATACCATATGCTCTGCTCTACCGCAAGAACGGGTTAAGCCAGTGTTGTATGGGTGCAACCATTCTGGTATCACACAAGAGATGAAATCATATCGAACTGCTGAGCCAGTCTATCCTGTTGATTGAGAATATGTTGCTGTGGTAATGCTCTGTCACTGAACGAGCCATCTTTGGCTGCGGTCATGCAGGTCTCGAGCTCTTGGGAAAGACAAGCCCGAATTCGAGGACGTGGCTGCGATCTGCGACAGTGAACTTGTTAAAACCTTGTTGAGATCGCTGCCTGTCCCAGCTGCTTGCAGTCTTCGTTGTCTTTGTCAATCCGAATCATGAATTATATTATCCAGTAGGAGATACTGCAGGCCAATCTATGTGGTGTCTGAGGTGCCCTGCCCTGCAGCCTCTCAGCCTGCAAGCCTCTTCCGGTGGGAGGACTGGTTTCCGATGCTCGGGTCTCGGGCGGGGGACTCCCGGAGCGCTACAGTACCTCCTAGGTATTAATTCCAATGATTTCCGGCCCCCTGTAGCGGATCGCACAATACAATCCTGTGTTTTATTCAAAAGCCCAGGAGCCAGCGTACCCAAAAAGCCCGAGTAGCAGACTGTTGACGAGGCTTGGTCGACTTGGTATCTCGTCTTCTTCACAACGGTCTCAAGCGGTTGATATCTCGTTGTGGCGCATCTCAGCTTTGCGCGAAATCAAGGCATTGTAGTTTCACCATCGCAGCAGAACATTTAGGCAAATACGACATTCGCGCCGATTGCATTGCCAAGCGATTTCTTAACCGGTATTGCGCTGACGATTTGGAGGCATTCGCCCTGTCCAGACCTGTGCAGTCTGCCGTGAGCCTGGGGAGGGACTCCCATTCTTATTAAGTGTGGTACTACCGGATCGTCTCAAATTCTCGCTTATTGCAGATCAGGCCCAATCCTCCCCTGTTTCGATTTCATCACGAGGATTCGCGGCGCTCACAGTGGCCGCTTCAAGCAGCACCGCCTTTGCTGTTGCCGGCAATGCCTTCAATGTCTCAAGTAGAAAGCTGCGAAAATGCAATTGACCCATTGCGTTGCCACACGGCCAAGTATAAAACAACTAATAGCCTCCAGGCTTTTGGTTGATTCCTTGCTGCACCGTATTCTCATTCATTCTCTTCAGTGGTCAGCTTTGATAGCGACCCTACCATTCATTAACGCCAATACCTTCTCTCCTTGCGCAGAAAACTTCATATCGAAAACACTCTCAGTCAAAGATGCTTTCCCTCAGCAAGCTCGGCCTCCTTGGCAGTCTGGCCACTGCTGGTGTGTTGGCCGACAATGCTTCTCCCATGGAAAAGCGCCAGAACGTCATCACGTCCAGCCAGACTGGTACCACTGATGGCTTCTACTGGTCCTTCTGGACGGACACTGAGGGCAATGCCCAGATGACCAACGGTGCTGGTGGCGAGTACTCCGTCGAGTGGTCCGGCAACTCTGGTAACTTCGTTGCCGGCAAGGGCTACAGCCCTGGCAAGACCGACCCCATCAGCTATACTGCGGACTTCAACCCGCAGGGTAACGGATACCTGTCGCTTTACGGCTGGTTCACCGTATGTGCACTTTATCGTTGGCCTTGCCCTAATGATTTGAACGCAGCTAACGCCTTACCACAGGACCCATTGGTCGAGTACTACGTTGTTGAGAGCTACGGGTAAGTTGAAGCCATGCCAACGTCGAATGATATAATGGTGAATTAACTTTGATGCTTCAGTCCTACAACCCTGGCAGTGCCGCTACCCAGCAGGGCACCGTTGAGTCCGATGGATCGACCTACGACATTTACACCACTACTCGTACGAACGCGCCTTCCATCCAGGGTACCGCCACCTTCACCCAGTACTGGTCTGTCCGCCAGGACCACCGCACTTCGGGCACCATCACTGTGCAGAACCATGTAAGCAAACCGCAGAAATCCGCATGTAGATTGACAAGACGAAGCTGACATTTCTTCAAGTTTGATGCCTGGAGCAGCCTGGGCATGACCCTGGGTACCGCCGACTACCAGATCATCGCCACGGAAGGCTACCAGAGCTCCGGCTCTTCGTCCGTCACCGTCGGCAGCGGCGGCGGCTCTTCGTCCAGCGGCAGCAGCTCCTCGTCCAGCGACAGCAGCAACGCCAGCTCCGGGAGCGCTGCGCCAGCTGCTAGCAGCAGCGGCACGCCGACTTCCAGCGGCGTTGCTTCTCAGGGAACTGGATACCCGGCTTCCAGCGCTCCGGCTGCTGCCTCGACTGGTAGCTCGACCGGCGGCTCGAACGGTGGCTGGAACGGCGGTTCCTGGTGGGGCAACCAGGGCTCTTCGTGGTCGCCTTCTGCTTCTTCCAACAGCTTCAACTCGGAAACGTCCGCCGATGCGAAGGAAGGGGTGAGTTTTTTTTTTTTTTTTTTCCTTCTTCTCATTCTTTCTGGGCCCTTTGGCTCGCTTCATCGTCCGAGGATCGCTTACTGACTTGTTCCTAGTGCTCTGTCAAGTACTTCGTGGCATAGATCAGGCCCTCAAAAGTCACCGAAGAATCACGGCCATGGCTGAAGGAGGAATGGTGAAGTGTGCCTGGAGCAAGTATTCTAGTTCTGGTGTGTAGGATCGCTTTACACGGTCGTGTAGCATTGAAAATCAATGGTGCTATCTGTTTGATCATATGGTCATCGCTGTGCCATGCGCGGTACCGGATGATTCGAACATGTCACACTTCTACACTGTACACTTTATTGACGGCATTTTATTGCGGCGTCCACTCCTTTAAAAGATCTTCAAGTCTTTCTCTTTGTGAAGTGAGTGAATTTGAAGGCATGCCTCGGAAGAGATCCTCGTCGGACAGCCATTCCGAAATCATTCCATGAATGAGAAAAAGGGACATAACCGCATTGTGAATTCCACGTCCGTTTCCGCTGCACTGAATGCGGAAACGATGCAGCATCAAATAGCAATGAAGTCTTGTAGCTGGCATAAGAGTAGGCGAGCCCGCTATGACGGGCGGGATGTATTATTGTAGCCTTATATAGTGCCAGAAGCCAATCTGCATTGACTTTGTGATTATCTATGGCACGTGACATTATCATCATCTAGTTGGCAATGGTCGTGTCTTCATTACTCCATAAAGAAGACCTTCATCGCTCTCGGCTCGACAGTAGCTTGAAACCTTGTGCCATTGATAGGGAAAGACTCCATGGCTGTGACGTTGTGAGTGTTATCAGTCAGGTAAGCGGTAGCCTTAGTAACATTGAGGCCCAGCAGATTAACGTTGAGGTCGTAGGTGAGATGAGCGGCGTTGATGACGGGCATGGAGACGGTGCCGTTGGTGTTGATCCAACTGCTGACGTAGACGTCCTGCAAGGAGGAAATGATGTTAGTTGATGTCTGTTAGGGAAAATCTGGGGAGGAGTGCGACATACTTCAGCGTTGCTGCTGGCATCTACACGGGTAGCTCCAGGTCTCGCAAAGCGGTAGTAGGAGGAGAACGCCCAGAGACGAGCGGCGATGTAGTAGTCGTCACCAGCAAGGCGGATGAGGACGTCATCGTTGGTGTTGTTGTTCGAACACCACCTGTGAATGCAGTCAGAATTATTGCTGTGCAAGTTAGTCTGAACAAACTCACCAGTAGCTCCAGCCAGATGCGTCTCCAGCGGTAAAGCCCTGATGCATGTACAGTGCCCATTGGAAGCCTTCGGCTTCTTGCCCAGTGACATCCCAGTACGGGTTGAATTCCTGGCTACCTTGAGACCACTCTGTCTCCATGTTCGGCTTGCCACCGGTGCGGTCTTTGAAAGGCTCCTTGGCCTCACTCTGGTCTACACAAATGGTTAACACAGTTCCACTTAAAATCCTTCCACTATCAGTGCAACTTACAGTTGTGCCAAGTGGCAATGTCAAACAGATTACCACCACCAGCTTTCTGCAGCTCGTAGAGCAGGTTTCGCTCCTGTCGAGCACCCGTAGCGTCGCAGCATGAGACGTTAAGCTCCGGGTAGGCCTCCTTGACCGTTGGGTAGAGGACCTCTAGGAAGTCCTTGGCTTGGTAGCCATCGGATTGCATGCTGGAGTAGTAGCCAGGGTTGAAGTCCGGTTCGTTGTATGCACCCAACAGGCTGATCGTGACGTTTTCCTTTTCCTTGTAAAGCGTGCATACTGCACGAGGTAGTCCGCATAGGCCTGACGCCAGTCGTAGGTGCAGTTTGTTCCTCGCACACCACAGATGAAGCCGCCGTTGGACTCGTTCTTGTTCGTCTTGAAGCAGCCCGGTGCGGACCATGCATCAGCATAAATGAACAAGTCCGGGTTGTACTTGAGGGCCGTCTTCGTCAGGTTGACTTGGCAGACATCGCTGCCATCCCAGGTGTAGTTGACCGGGGAAGAAGGGTGTTGCAGGACAGTCCCGTAGGATGGAACCAGACTGAGTTGAAGTGATGATGTTGCGCAAGATGGAAAGACCACCAAGGTTCTCGTCGAACAGATATTGGTGACTTTCTGTTGGTTCTCTGGCGAAAGACCCGATGCGCCAAACTGGTCACATGCAACTCCAAAAGCTCCGGAGCAGCCTCCGCCGATCATGGTCTGGTGCCTGTCATAGCCATTGACGGTCAATGCAACCTCTGTATCAATGCCATCAGATGGAATGACCCAGTCCTGGGACAAGGCGCCGGTCGCTGCCGAGAGAGCCAGAAGGTACTTCATGTCGAGACTTGCTGGATCAGTATGCAGCTATGCGCAATGGGCTCGACTGTCCCAATGCGGCGCATACTTGACCTTTTGTGAGTATACCAATGCACCATCGACATAGAAAGTCGTCATCGCTTTGGAACACTTTATCCGGATTGATCAATCAGGCTAAAATTTAAGCATCACTGTAGGCAGCGGTGACGACGTGCCGTCTTTGCCGTCATGCTGTCTTTTCCTATGTGCGGACTTGATGGATTGGAGCTTCATCATTGTACTGCCGAAGGATGTCGTCTGCGCCGGTTAAAGTACACAAGCTCCACCAATGGTTCTAAGCAATGAGGGGACGAAGGTAGTTTCGTGGGGAAAGGCTTGATAACCCCTCAAGTCCAATGCGGTGCATGAGCTAGGACATTGTGCATCCGATTTCAAATTGATCGAGCAAAGTTATACATTGTACCATACCTCCGGTAATTTATCCCTTGGATGTGACGCAAGACAGCATTGCAGCTTGTGGCGTTAGTTTTAGCAATTGTTGTTCTACCCGTCTCCTCCATGCTTCCAGCGCCAATGGACCAGGCTGAGAGGCTCTGCTCTACATCCTCCCATTTCATCCTACATTGAACTATCGGTGAATGATCTAGTTTGCTGGAAGAAGATTCTCGCCTGGCACCCGCCTAGTGCGTACTAAGAGCGCTGTTTCCCCGTCGCTTGAAGTCTGGTTGTCAAGTATTGCACAGTACTCTGTCGAAACAACCTTGTCGCCATCGGCCAACCCTTGCTTTAAAGGGGAAAATGCCGCCTCTTCGCGTAGTAGACTTGCTACTTCAAAGGACTTATATCTAGGAACGGTGAATTAAATTCCCGCGTCCCAGGTAACTCGTCGTACGGCAAGTCTTTTCCTTGCGAGGGTTGATAAAATGACCAGTCTCGCGTAGCAAAACAGTTAGTGATGGCAGATCGCCCTCTTCTAAGAACTTGTATGCTTCTTTGAGAAAGTCATTAATGAGCTGGAAATCACCTGGTCAGAGGCAATTGTGTTATTTGGATGCAGATGCAGCCCATCTGCGCGCTGACTGGCGCAGTGACAATGACAGGAAAGCTCATGATGAGAATGTGCTATCGTCCAGCAGGGCAAGTGTAGCTTCAGTCGAAGCCTTTGACCTTTTGATGATGCTCGGTGCTCTTATCCATATATACAGTTAGGTATGTACTATGTAGCTTGGTACTGTAGCCGTTCAAAGCCGAGACTTGACTTGCCTGAGGCGACCCGGAGTTATGCCCCGCTCTGTCCGACGACATCCATGAATCTCAGCGAAGTTGCACCCGGAGCACAGGTCCAGATTATTGGGTACATCCTCTACAGCACGTAACACACAGGCGCAACGCCACTTACACCCAGCACAACCCTCCACCATGGATATCCGCCTACTTCGCCCCTCAGACATCCCCCAAGTCCAGCAAACGAACATTACGAACCTCCCCGAGAACTACTTCTGCAAATACTACATGTACCATGCCCTCAGCTGGCCGCAATTAAGCTATGTAGCCGTCGACGTACGTTATGGTGAAACGAATATATACCTACACGAAAGGCCTTCTCAGTAGTCACCACGCTAACACATCGTGCGAATTAGATTTCGCGGCCGAAGAAAACACCCTACGATGCGCCTAAAGTGGTCGGATACGTGCTAGCAAAGATGGAGGAGGACCCGCAGGACGGGATACAACACGGACACATCACGTCGCTGAGTGTGATGCGGACGCATAGACGACTGGGGCTTGCGGAGAAGCTTATGCGTCAGAGCCGTATGTCTTTTTCTGTCCCGATCCCTTCCCCCTCACACGCATTTATGACATGGGGGAAGAGGAGAATACCTTCGAGCTGACCACAGAGGCAAACAACAGAACGAGCAATGTTCGAGACCTACGGCGCCCAATACGTCTCCTTACACGTGCGTGTATCGAACGTCGCCGCGCGATCACTGTACGAGGACACGCTGGGATTCATGAACAACGGGACGGAAGCGGGGTACTATGCAGACGGCGAGGACGCGTATAGCATGCGTAAGGACCTGAACTACCTGCAGGAGGAGGAGCTGGACGAGGAGTCAGACGATGAAGGGGCTACGGTTGGGCAGGATGAGGGTGGGGAGGTGGGGAGCGCTGGGAAGGAGAATGAGGCTGGTGCTGCTGGCCAGAGTAAGGAGGCGATGCGGAAAGTTAAGGTCGGGAGGCAGTTGGGTGTGGGTGATTTGGTGGAGAGGAATGCGAATGGGGCTTGAAGAGGGGAAGCAGGCAGGAATCGCGATACAATGATCGACGTAGTGCACAGATGCGAGGAAGTGATCGCGGTGTGATCGCGATTATGCTGCACCATTACTTCCTGGGCGCGTCCCTCCTTCCACGACACGGTACCTTCGCGAAAATCTACCCTCCCTTCGTGCTCATGGAAAGCTGCTTTTGGAGGCGACAAGGAGATTGCCCAACTTTGCCATCCTGGCGTCGTATTAAGCCGTTAGCATACGGCTCAGAATTTGATTGCGGACGAGATGTGAACCCTTCGAAACCCCATACGCTGCAACGTCACTTTCATGGGCCCTGATGTGAGATGTAGCATCTATCCCGAACTGTTGATAGATTCCACAAGGCCTTGCGTGCAGCGTCGCTTTCTAGATTTTCCATTTCCTTTATATTCCTTTTTTTTTTTTTCTTCTTCTTTTTGTGGAATACAAAAGAGAGAAATTGGAGAATGAATGTACAAATGCCAAGTCCCGTATTGTGTCACATTGTCGCATGAAATATTCTCTAATTATGTACACAACCAAATGACGACTCCTTTTCTAAAGCATCAACAAGACCAATCTAAGCCGTATTCTCCAAGGCTCCAGAACACCGCTACCGCTCGTTTGTTTGAATGCCACCCCAAAAAAAAGACTAGCACCCCCAGGCCTAATCATGCTTTGAAACTCGTGAACGCGACACTGTCCATTCCCTTTTCATACCGCCCGGCGAAGAGTAGTCCCCAAAGAACAAACCAGAGAAATCCTCATTTCTTGTCCCCACCAGCCCCCGTAACCCTCAGGACGAAATTCACCACCACAGCAGCCAGCAGCGCAATCGCCAGCACCGTCGGACCAAAGCGATCATCGAAGCCACCCTGCCCTCGCATCCGGATACTTTTCGCTCGCCAGTGGAAGGTCACGAGGGCGTAGAGCATGGCGGCGAGGGCGACGAGGGTGAAGAGACCGGCAGAGATTTGGCCGACGCGGTCGCCGAAGTTGAGGAGGCCGACGGCCAGGCCGCCCAGGATGACGGTGAAGTTGAGCCAGGAGAGGAAGGTGCGTTCGTTGGCGAAGAAGACTTTGGGCTCGACGCGGGTGGGGAGGGCGATGCGTTTGCCTGGGATCGGGTAGATGTGTTAGCTGTGGGGTCTTGTGGGTGGCTGTTGTGGTCTATGGGGCAAGACGTACCCGGAGCGGTTTGGAGGAGTGGTTGGCTGGACATGGTTGCGGTTGGGTGGGTTTGCGGGTGGGCTTTTCACTTGCGGTCGTTCACGTTCAGTGGCCTGTGAGAGTTCCTGTTGTTCCTTTAAAGAGCCTCCTACGTCCTCAAAAGTCTCAGCCACGAAGGGGAAAGGCAAGAAAAGAGTGACGAGTAAGGCATTTCCCATAGACCAACCATAGCAGGTCGGGCACGTGTAGCAGCCGCTTGCTTCATTCGACCGGCTGTCTCCGGAGCCATTGGCTGGCCGCTGGAGGCTTCGCGGTGCATCGGGCATCGGGCACCCGGGGAGACGCGGGCGGTTAGCAAAGAGCTCCAAGGCTGCCAGGCTGCCCCTCCGAGCCCTCTCGGCTTCTGAACCGATAAGCGCGCTGCGGCAGGGCTGTACCAGCATTATCCATGCGCTTGGGGCCAGCGTGCGAGGCGACGAGATGCATCTACGAAACTCTGTTCCTGTTCACCGCAGCGCGTGGGCCCCCTCCGGTCAACATTCATACATAGCAGCCAGGTAGTCTGCTTGGACCTGGTCTATATTACAAGGTCCTGCATCGAACCCCGGTCGGGTACTGGACAGTGGCAGTGTAGATGCTAAGCTGCCCTGCTTCTGCTTTGCGCCTGCCCGTTTTGGGGGAGCGTTGATCACCGTTGCAACCTACGAACCAGCAGCACTGGCCTGGACCGTGTAAGGCTGCCATGACCACACCAGCACAGGCGCAGGAACCGCCTTTCTCCTTGTTCAGGCTCTATTCTTCTTTTCACTTGGGACGACGGGCCCGGTAACCGCTGCAATGCCGCCGCCGTTGCCATCTCCGCCCGTCACCCAGCGGGGCCCGCCTGGCCAGCAGCAGCAGAGGCCGCGTACTGCCGGAACCCCCTCCACGGCGTCGAGGCGGCCAGGCTCTGCGGCCGGTTTGAAGCGCCCGCCTTCAAGCTCTTCGGCAAGAGGAGGCACACCGAAAGGCCAGCCAGTTTCCGCCACTGGCACTCCGAAGACGTCGCAGAGCGGGGCCGTGCCAGCGAGGCTGCAGAACCAGACGAGGTCGAGAGGGAACTCGGATAAGAAAACGGACCGAGCAGTGCTGCAGACGAGAAGCCGCGAGGCAAGATGGTGAGGAGGCAGACCAGCGCTGGGATCATGATGAGAGAGAAGGGTCCGAGTAAAGATGGGACAACACAGAGGGCTGCGAAGGAGGTAGAGGGCTTGAGAAACTTTGTAAGTGAAAGATCCTTAAGTACCGGACGGCGATGTTGCAAAGCAGCGTGGTAGCGAGCATGGCAGGACGAAGTTCCATGTCTAAGACATGGCCGAGACCGCGGGCTAGTCCCTCTACGTCGCCGGTCTCCCTGTTTGCACCTTGTTCGCAACCGTGCATGGTAAGAAGATGGAAGCTAACACATCCCAGCAACTCGGCGATTGCTTGGGCAAAGGTGCATCTGGAGCCGTCTACCGTGCCCTCAATTGGAGCACCGGCGAGACCGTTGCTATCAAACAGGTCTCTCTCTCGAACCTACCCAAGTCCGAGCTTAATATTATTATGCAGGAGATTGACCTGCTCAAGAACCTCAACCATCCCAACATCGTCAAGTACCAAGGCTTTGTCAACTCACCGGACGCTCTATACATCATTCTGGAGTACTGCGAAAATGGATCACTGCACTCCATCTGTAAGAACTTCGGCAAGTTCCCGGAGAATCTGGTCAGTCTTTATACAGCGCAGGTGCTGCAGGGGTTGCTGTTCTTGCACGATCAGGGTGTCATACACAGAGACATCAAAGGAGCGAACATCCTCACCACCAAAGAAGGCCTGGTCAAACTGGCTGATTTTGGTGTAGCGACGAAGGCCCAGGGGCTATCAGAAGGCAGTGTGGTTGGTACACCATATTGGATGGCACCAGAGGTGATAGAACTATCTGGCGCATCGACCGCAAGCGACATTTGGAGTTTGGGCTGTACAGTGATAGAATTACTGGACGGCAAACCACCTTACCACAAGTTCGCACCTATGCCGGCACTTTTCAGGATTGTGAACGATGATCACCCACCCCTTCCGGAGGGTGCAGTCCTTTAGTGAGGGACTTTCTTATGCAGTGTTTTCAAAAAGATCCGAATCTGCGCGTCTCGGCACTCAGACTGCTGAAGCATCCCTGGATTCTGAATACGAAGAAGGGCAATACGGAGCCGGTCTCACATGAAGAAGCAGTGCAAGCAATTCAAGAGTGGAACGACTGGCTGAAATGTCGCCACAAGCTAAGAATGCAACATTACGCGGTCGGCGTGGCAACGCTCGGGCAGGAGGCGGTCGGTGGCACGAAATCAAGATTGGAGACTCCATCCGGCCCCACTAGGGCGCCCGGGCTTCAGTTTGGTCATCAACGTGGCGAGCAAGCTAAGCTGTATGCCTCGCCTGAAAGCGATGACTCTAAAGACAACTGGGACAATGATTTCGAGGCGCTTTCTTCATCCATGGCTGGGCTAAAGTTGCCTGACCATCACAAGCCACAGGATAATTTTGCAGGATTGTTCACGGCTGAAAAGCTCAAGCAGTATGCGCAGGATTCAACGCCTGAGCTCGATGGGAAGGTTGAGGAATGGGATGACGAATTTGAGGGTAGCCTGACTGTGAAGTCACCGCTGCAACTCGCAAAGGGCGACGCAGTGGAGACTGTTCGTCCATTCTATGGTCCTCGAGCAACGAGCGACGAAATTAAAGCACAAACCTCCTTCAAGCCTGGCTGCAAGTCTGGCTGCACCTCGCCAAGGTGATCGCATGCAGAGAAGACCAAGTAAGGACTTGCAACCAAAGACACAGATTTTGCGTCCAGCTGGCGCGCAAAGACCAACGGCTGCATCCAGAGCAAAACAGGTTCCGCTCGCAGCAGCCCCTGTCAAAAAGCCTCCTGTCCCTGCGCAAGCGAACAAAGATCGATTCATCGAGGAGCACGAAGAAGACTATTCCGATCTCGTCGCCGACGACGAAGCCGCCTTCCAGCGCAAGCTCGCCGGCTTCTCTCCCAGTCGTCCCTTTCGATCCAAAGATCTTACGAAATTGGGAGGTAGTGTCGGTCGTAGAACGCATACGCCAACTAGTCTCGTGCACGATGCGGCTGCCATGAAACGGACAAGGAGCTCGGTCGAGATTCAGAAGTATGCAGAGGATGAAGAAGATGAAGATTTCACAGATGTCTTTGGCGAGCAGAACAATCATGTGCCGATCCAACTACAAGCGATCAAGCAGCGCTCACCGAACTCCGGCAGTATCGGTAGTGGAAGCGCTGGATCGGATAATGGCTCGCTGAAACTCGTCACGAGTATGTCGTGGCCACCAGCCGACGACGAAGATGATAGCGAAGACGACCCCTTTGCTGCATTGGAAGAGGAACTGGATGAAGTGGACCTGGAGTCGAATGTCGCAAGGGACAAGCATGCGCCGGCTGTGCATGCTGGTCGAGAATTTGGTCTCCGAGCTCAAACTCAGTCGGCCAGAGGATGAGCTCGTCGACATTGTCGACGAACTTCTTCAAATTCTGTTTGAGAGCCCGGATGTCAAGAGCGTGATTGTTAGTAGCCATGGAATGCTGCCCATTCTCGAGATTCTGGAAACTTGCAGACGATCCGACACAATCTCCGGCTCCTGAGGATCGTCAATTGCATCATCAGCGACAATGTCGAAGTGCAAGAGAATCTATGCTTTGTCGGTGGTATCCCTATCATCAGCAAATTTGCGCACAAGAAGTTCAGTTCGGAGATCCGCTTGGAGGCTGCAGCGTTCGTGCGGATGATGTATCAAACGAGCACGCTGACGCTACAGATGTTCGTTTCATGCGGTGGACTGAACGTGCTGGTGGAATTCTTAGAGGAAGACTACGATACCGAAGCTGGCCGTGAACTCGTTTTGCTCGGCGTTAACGGCGTCTGGAGCGTCTTCGAACTGCAGGGTCCCACGCCGAAGAATGACTTTTGCCGAATCTTTAGCAGAAGCTCGGTGCTCTACCCACTTTCGCTGGTGCTCAACCGGGTCTTAGACGAAGAGGGAGAGCTTGCAGAGGTGTTTGAGGCAGGATCGTGAATATCTTCCTTCTTTTCAGCCAGGCGGAAAACCACGTCAAGGAGACCGTGGCCGACCGCATGGTGCTTAAGCGCGTGCTGAAAGACTTGCGCAGGATGAGTCCGCAGCATCAGATTACTATGCTGAAGTTCATCAAGAACTGTCAATGCTGCAGACGACACTGGATGCGTTGCAGAATAGCAATGCGATTGAAGTCCTCACCGACCTTCTCAACGCTAGCATCAACGCACCGCATTTCCGGGAGATCAGTAACCAGGTGCTGAATACCATGTACAATCTTGCCGTCTCAGCAAAGCGCGGCAGGAAGACGCAGCGCTTTCGGGCGTGATACCACTTCTACAGCGAATCATCCAGACTGAGCGGCCTCTGAAGGAGTTCGCTCTGCCAATCCTGTGCGACATGGCTCACAGCGGCAAGGTTGGCCGTAAAGTGCTGTGGCAGAACAAGGGTCTTCAATTCTACGTTAGTCTGCTTGCCGACCAATACTGGGCCGTGACGGCCCTCGACGCGATCTTCATCTGGCTGCAGGAGGAGACGGCCAAGGTGGAAGAACATTTGTTGAGTAACTCGGCTTTCAGCGATGCCATCGTGCAGTGCTTCAATGAGAGCAAAGGCGATGCCTTTGAGAACCTGCTAGAGCCGTTACAGAAACTGCTACGGCTGAGCAAACTGGTAGCAGCGAGCCTAGGAAGACAGAGTCTCTTCGAGCGCGCAGCGATCAAACTACACGCCAAGAAGCCCTTAGTTCGATTGAATTTGCTGCGCGTGCTAAGGAGCATCTGCGAAGCGAGCGAAGAAGAAGGCGCTCTGATCCAACGATACGGTTTGCTGGAGAGCATTGACGAGCTGGCCAAGACAGACCAGGCCATCCTGGTCCGCGAGATGGCGAAGGAGTTGGTCGAGATGTGCAATCGGTCTGTGCTCACCACACCTGGCGCAGCGCGCTTTGCTGGCCTACGTAGGAGTTCCAGCAGTCAGATGACGTCGCCTGTGGTCATTTCCGGTGGTGGTAGCGGCAGCGGTAGTGCATTTACACCTGTCACAGCAGCAGCCAGCGATCGCGCCTCCGTCGCCGCGCGAGGAAGTAGCGGGTACTTCGACTTCGGCATGGACCTGTCCCGTACAAGACCACCGGCCCCTTCATCCCCTTACCGTCCTGGTAGCCGCCCCGTCAGCCGCGGCGACAGCGGCGCTCCTCGCCCCTCCAGCAGCGCAAGCCAATACAACAGCAACTCAGCCGCCTCCGTCGTCCCCGCCAAAACCGGCCGAATGCCGCCACCGCCTGCACGCTCCAGCCTCCTCAACACCAACAAACCGTCTCAGGAACGACGTCCGAGCCGTCTCAGCCTTGCGCCGTCGCAGGCCGGTTCGGGAAGGCCTAGTACGGCGACTTCGACGACGACAACATCTGGTGCAGCAGAGAAGGTTTCGCTCAATTCCAGGACAGTGATACGTTTTCCCCTACGCATGTCCCGCCCAGCGCGAATACGCGGAGTACGACTGCCGTGGCGAATGCGCGGCGCAGACGACAGGTGAGTGGGGATGGGTAAAAGGTAGGAGTACGGTGGCAGACAATTCATGCAATGAAGGGACAGAGGACGAGTTTGTTGGATCATCAGAACCAGGCTTGACATGCTTTTTCCTATGTCTGATTAAGGAATGGGGAAGACGAGGAGAAGTATTGGGGTAAGAAGGGAAGGGGGTGGTGATTGATACGATTCTTATTTCAAAAGCAAGTTGTACTAGGGAGTTGCATGTTGCATAGCGAGGGCGTTTCTGGGTTTTCTCAATAGGGTTGAATCTGCGGGAATAGGGAAGAGGGGGAGGGGGGAAAGGGCAAATGTTGCAGTGCAGAATGCCCTTTTTTTTTTTTTTTTTTTTTTTTTCTTCGATAAAAGTGATGAGAGTGTAGGAAAGGGAATTTCTCCTGTTATCAATCCTGCTTCTGCTGATTTTCCTTGCGCGATCATGAAAAAGACCTGATGATCTATCAAGCTGTCTTTTTCTTTCCGTCTACGAATTGTCCTGTCTCTTACGTTTCTCGTCCATCGAAAGTGATTTTCCATGTGAAGACCCTCGCCCAAGAACCTTTCTATACAGATGTTTTCTAAGGCGAAGGACTAGAAAAGGTGGATTTGATGTTAAATTGGTTAGAGATGACGATAAGCTTAAAATTCCCGAGATCTGGGAATGTGGGGAAACGAGACGTTTTGGTTGGGGGGTCCGATGATCGCCAAGTTTGGCTTTTCGATCCAGAAGAAGTCCTCGTAACGTCACTGGTCCGCGTCTTAAGCTTTCTCTCTCTCTTTTTTGACGGGTATTCCAACCACGCCGTGGTCTTCGACTTTGATGTTCTCGCTTTGCAAAGGGAAAACGGATGGAATCTGCAAAGGATCCGGAGGATTTTTGCGTCCATCGCTAGCGGACGTCTCTTTTAAAATTCTAGTCCTCAATCATTACTAAGAAAGAAGCAAAAGTAACACTGGTTTCGCAAAACAAGATCCATCCAACCATGGCCTCGCCAGCAGCCAACGTCTGGCAAAGCGCCCTCACCTTCCTCACCACGGACGAACCCCGCCAAGGCCTGCATCCTATCCCCGGCACCAAACCCATAAGTCTGGAAGCCATCATCCTGCCCCCGTTGATGTACTACGTGGCCTTGCTCTTCCTCCCGCCCCCGCCACCGCAGGCAGTGGATACCGTGACTATCCGCTTGCTACGCAACATCCTGGCCTTGTTCGCCGGGATCCTGTTCTTCCGGATGCCGCTGGCGTATTATATCCCGCAGAGCATTGGATTGAATTACCAGCTGAGTCTGGTGGGGTTGTACGGTGGGTGTAGGGTTCTCGATGCGTTTTTCATCTCGCCGATGCTGTTCGGACATATTCCGCGCAGGGTGCAGTACGAGCATCGGCCGCGGGTGGAGACGCCGGCGGTGGAACGACCGCCGGCGTCGTCGACGAGGAGGTGGACGTTGTGGCGTCTTCCGCTTCTTCTTCTTCGTCGGCGGCGAATACGAGTAAGAAGCGGGTGGGGTTTGCTGATGGAGGCGCTATGACACCGCCTCCGTCGTCTTGGGATCGCAGGCCTTCGATGCCGTTGGATAGTTATTTTCCTAACGGCGCGAGTGCGAGTGCGCGGGCGAATGCGGCGATGGAGACGTTGTCAAGGACGCTTTCGGGGCCGAAGAAAGAGCCGGTTTATCAGCTTGAGACGCCTGAGGATGGATGGCCGCATTCCTTTATTGATCGGGCGAGCTGGGCGCTGGAACTGGAACTGAGTATGCGTGGCATGGGGTGAGTTTGGGATGTTTCTTTAGATGTTCCGTTGGATTAGACTGACAGTTTCTCCTCAACAGTTTCACATGGACGACTGCGGATGTGCGGCATACAAAGAAGACCTGGTTGCCGACTGTCGGGAACCGCATCCACAGCATCTGCGTACACGTACTGCCCATCATGGCGACATGCTTGGTCTTCATCAAGTACACTTACGACACCTACCTCAGCCCTCCGGGGATCCTATACCGTTTAACGGCCCCTCGCGTTTCGACGAGAGGTTATCATTACCGATGCAACTTGGCCTCACGGCTGCACTTGGAGCCTTTCTGATGGTAGCATTCTCACTGGCGCACAGCGCGTTCGCGATCGTATGCGCGCCGCTTGCGCCCTCGCCTTTTGCCTTCTTCCCACCCTTGTACACTACGCGGATTTGGGACATCACATCAGTGCGGGCGTTCTGGAGCTACGGCTGGCATCGACTTTTCGCGAGACTTTTCCTCGTATACGGCGTTTGGCCGGGTGAGTGGTTGGAGCGCAAGCTCACTGGTAAAGGGCCAGACCAGCGTGCGGACATTGGAAAGGTCATTGGGGGCTTTTGAGCAGTGCTTTTGTGCACTCATTCTCAGTTCGTAGCGTTTTGGCGGGAGACTGGAGCAAAGCACGTGGCGAGGGGATCTTTTTCATCTCTAATGGGGTTGCGGTGGTAGTGGAAGAGGTTGTCAAGAGAATCGCAATTTCCTGTCGGAAGAAAGCCGGATGGCCACTTTATTCTTGGTATGATCCGTTAGTTGGACGGATCTGGTGGATAGCTGTTTTGCTGTTCAGTGGTCGGAATTTTGCACGAGGCTGGGTAAATGCGGGTCTCGTGGGTGAGATGGCAGGTAAATAATATTATACAGTGTTCACATAAACAGCTCGTCAATTCAGGCATGCTCAAAATCTCACGAGGTCTTTTCTTTCTGAGTGAAGTAAGCCGGATTTGGGAGCATTCTGTGCAGCCATGCGCTCAGTTGGGAACCTTCTGGCGCACCGAGCGTCGGAAATGCCCTGGAGATGAACGAATCGAAGTCCTGGACTTCATGCAACCTCTGGCCAATCGTGCTTGGGGAAATGTCGATCTTAGGCTGGTCTTCGCCGACTTCACAGACAAACCCACCATTTATCGCGCCGTTTCGGACAGACAGCTCGAAGTGAATCCTGGCTTCGTTATCAGAAGCATTGGACACAGTGAACTGCGGCGTTTGTAGGTAGGTCCATTCAAGGGACTAGGAGTGTGGTCAGCAGAAGCCTCGTGACAATCGACATTGTGCTTACCCTCATCTCGTCATAGCCCTTTCGAATAGCATCGTGCTCCAGCCATGCCTCATCGACCGCCTGAGGCTTATTCCCCACGCCGTACAGTCGGGCGAATTGTTCTTGAACAGTTGATATGAAGCGATCCTTGTTGAGAAGAATGTTTCCCACTGGTGAGCTGACACTTTCAACGCCCCGAGCGGAGATGAATGGCTTTGCAGGAGAATGGAGATAGTCAGGGATGACATTGAGATTCGGACTTGAAAGGAGACAAGTCCCGTGATGTAGCGCTCTTTGCCTGGTGAGCTTGTACGCTGACCCGGAAACTTTGAGCGGTCTAGGGTTTCCACTGTCGCTCATGTACGGCGTGCTGTGCGTGTCATCGGACCCAGCTTCGATAGCACGTGCACCTTGGTCCAGCACGATATCGTGGCGTTCGTTGACTCTGGATCTATCGACGTCGCAGCTTCTCAGCGCTCGGACTACCATCTCGGCATGCTTGTCTCGCGTGAAGTCTTCGGTGGGCTGATGACCGTCCAGTTGACATTGCCTTCATCGTGGAAGACGGTACCACCTCCGCTACGGCGCCGAACAAGATCCACAACTCCTAGGCCCGGTGGTTCGGTTTCAGGGTGACTGTGGCGAGCTGGGTCTAAAAGCGCAAGATTGGCCTCTACCCATGGATTCTGATTTCGTCCAATGATTATACTAGGCCGATTGATGTACAGGAACAGGACCGCAGACTCCGGAGCGGATTTTTGTAAAAGGTGGTGCTCAATTGATAGATTGAGGTAAGGATCTCGAGAGGTCGAGATGTAAGACTGGACGGGCTCAGCCAGACGGCCCAATGCGGATTGCGACAGCCATCTTCGAGACGCGAATGGCCGCTTGCTCAATCGCGCCCGTGTCCATGGGCGCGTGCTGGTGATCATCGAGCCATGGAATGATAAGCGTGATAGGTTTGAAGAAGAGGTTGGTCAGGGGTGGCGCGTGGCCTGGCGTGGCGTGGCGTGGCTGCCCAAAACGGCTTGGCATCGCGGAGGACGATAGGAGGTGGAACTGGAGCTTTCATCTGGAAGCTTTTTCCACGATTGTAACGGTCGACATGCATGCATACTTCGCACGCGCTTCGCCAGCGAATCTGGCGTTTTTGTGCGACAGTCAGGCCTTACTTGACAGCAGTCGCGCAACCTCATCACCCGATATGATCTATGTTGTAGATATCTCTGTCCTCTCTTCCTGACATTGCCGCTGTCACGCAGGCGCCGCTGGTAGAATGCACGTGACCTGAGACGCGGGGTGGAGATTCCGTTTAGCCAGACGGTCCTTTGAGACCCTGCACGGGCCGTTGGTTCCTGCATGGCTCTAGACGGTACCTTACGCCTCCTACCTAATCAATCGTCCGGTGACCACTTTCTCCTCACTTGCCCGATTCCTACACCTCCCCTTGGCTAGGCTCAACATGCTGATATGGCGACCGAAGCGGTTGCGACGAACCACGAGAAGTCGTCTATGACGGTCTCGCAGCTGGTGGAGTACACCAAACAAGAGTTGGATGCAGATGCAGAACGGCAGGCCAAAGTGTCGGCCACAGGTACAGGAGGATTGGAGTCGCAGACAGGCGCGACGCTTGACCTCAGCCACAAGAACATCAATGCATTGCCGGTAGAGGTCATCGCCCTGATCAAGGACAAAGTCGAGAGGTGCGCGGAACCAGGACAAAAATGGCGGAGGTGGGCATGTTGCTTTTGAGCACCGCTGACATAGCAGGTAGACTTGCGCTTTCGCACAATCCCCAGATCGCAGTGCCCAGTCAGATTGTGCAATGCAACCGTCTGAGGTACCTCAACATACGATGGAACAAGCTCAGGCACTTTCCGGAGGCGGTACGCGCGCAACCGTGAGCTCGAGTTGACATGTTTGGGATGGATACTAAGTAGCAATGGCAGATCCTCCAACTCTCAGCACTCGAATCCTTGACCTCAGCAAGAATAACATCGACGCTATCCCGGAAGAGATCAGGAACATGGCATCGCTGAAGTTTTTGGCAGTCGCAAAGAACAAAATCACGCGCCTTCCGTTTGCGCTCGGGGAAATGCCAAGCCTCAGCAAACTGAAGTTTGACGAGAATCCTATCGAATTTCCGCCTCCGGACGTGTTGAAACCCATTCAGGATCATATCGCGGTCTCTATTGAATCTGAAAAGGAGGTGTGTCAACAGGTCAAGCGGTTTTTGAAGCAGCAGGAGTGCGTGAGAAGATGCGGTCGCACTCTGAAGACGACGTGAGGTATGAATCCTCTGACGTCGGTCCCGCTCATTCCAAACGTACTGAACGCCTTCGCAGCGAGAGCAACGCCGACACGCCCCGGCCGCCCAAGAGAATGGTTAGTGGACGATTTCCGATCCGGCCAAGCGTGAGCGGGAATTGAGAATGTTGAGAATTTGAAAACGCGCTCACCCAATGGTCCGCCTCCTCCTATTCCGCAGCGATCACATGCTAGAAACTTGTCGTCGAATGCGCCATCCGTCAGAAGACCGGGCATTGCTCCACTCCTGAATGGCGGTAACGACATCAGTCGGAGCCGGAGCGAGACAATCTCTTCTTCTGCCAGCATTCGTTCCAGAAGGCAAGGCTTCGTGCCAAGCAAGACGAGGCTCGGCTCAAACGCAGTCGGCGAGGCTGGTGATCAACACACTGGACGATTGAGTAATTACGTTTCAAGACCAAGTCATTCACGTGCGACGAGCTCGGTTTCAACGCTAAACGGCTTCTTAGCGCCTGGCAGTGGTGGTGACTCTTCTGGAGCAGTCAGCCCGGTTGGTGGAGCGCGAAGTCGGACAGTTCTGTGCGAAGACTGTCCAGTCTTCCTGAGGACCGCAACTCCAAGATTGAAACGAGCGACGCCTACAGAGCGGCCAAGCGACTGCTCTTCTCGCTGTTTCCAATTGCATGGGCCGATCAGCGAAGTGTCTAGAGGGATCAAAGACAGCACTCCGAGGCGTCCTTTCTTGGAACGTCAGTTGTTTAGTGCAAACGCACATGTCGAAGAGCTCGATCGATTGCTTAACAAGCTCGATGGTACATTCGAAAATGGCACAAGGGGCGAGGAACAGAGCCTGCGACCTGCCGTCTACGCAGCGGTGGCAGCTCTTAGAGCATATGGCGCCGCAGTCAGAGAGCTGAGGCAGCAGTCACGCAAAGCCGTCTCAGCGACTGATCCACTGTTTGTCCGGTGTTTAATGTCGCAAATCTACATGACCATGGTGGAATGTCGCAACATTTGCAACTTGTTGGGCTTCAAAGCGAAGACTCCATCTGTTAAGGACACGCCTAGAGTGTCGAAAGCTTGGAGTAGTCGAACGGTTACACCGACTCAGCCATCAAAGCCAATCAACAACAGACGGCTGCGTGGCGCCACGATCTTGCAGAATATGGGCGAGGGCACCAGCATTCGACCTACGCCACCACCTATTCCTCTAAGTGCCAATAGCAGTCGATCTAACACCATGACCTCGATGAGCGCTACAACACCTCGCTCAAGAGAGTCCTTCGGTACCTTGCCCACTAGCACTTTCCCTTCAAGGAGCAACACCATTCGAAGCAACCACAACTTCCCTAATACACTGTCATCCGACGCAGAAGAGCACAACACCAACAATATCATCAACCAAAACATCAACCTAGACGAACACTTCGACCGCATCTACACCAAGCTTCGCCACGCCAGCGAACTCGCATCCCACTCCTTACCACACTGCCGCACCGAGTTCAACCTCCGCAAGGACTCAGCCGAAACCGTTGGCCAAATGCGTGCAGCGCACCACTGGGGACTTGCGCTTGCCAAATGCGAAGTCGTCATATCAACCAACCACGCGCTCCTCACGCGCCTCCGCGATCTGCGTAATAACCCGGAAATCGACGCCCGCCTTGTGCGTTCACAGCGCGACTTCTGGCTTCTCTGCGACGCCTTCGTGCAATCCTGGGCCGACCTCGCAACCGAAGTGAAGGACCTCGCGGGCTCACTAGGCCTTGATCTGAACGGCGTTGGAGGCGGCGTCGTGAAGAGCGTGATGCGGCCTGTACAGCGAGGGGTGAAAGAAGTCAGCAAGGCCGTGTCGGAAAGCCCTATCTATCTCCAAGCCGGTGGGGCGACATCACCAGCAGAACCATCACCAGCAGCAATACCCCGCCATCGGCGGCGTCAGCGGCGCGCCCTACCCTTCCTTCACCCTCAACGGCTCCGGCGGCGGTTTCCACTCCCCCTCCAGCATCAACACCGCCTTCGCCCAACAACACGCCCTCGGCGGGCGGGGCGACTACACCCCAACCACGCTTTCCGGCTCAGGCGGCCGCTCGCCCTCCTCACAATCCTTCTTCGCTAGCGAATCCCAGCTCGATCCCGGCTACGTCACCCCCGTCGTCCCCGCTACACCGCTCTCCGCTGCCCTTTGGGCCCCGCGGTCCAGGCCACGTCGCGAGCAGTGAGAATGGGAATGGTGTTCCGAATGGTCAGCCACCGGGTCCGGGTCCGGGCCAGGGCCAGCAGGATTATTTCCCCCAGCAGCAGTATACCACGCAGTACCGGCCTGAGTGGGGGGCGCAAAGGGCGCATGAGCGCATGGATCATGCGTTCAATTCGGGTTCGGCGGCGACGACGGCGGCGGCAGGTAATGGGGGGTTTGGGAGGAGGTGAGGTGTGGGAGATGGGAGAGGGGTGTTGGGAATTTGTGGGGGGTTGGATGTAGGATGTGGATAGGGAGAGGGGGTGGGGGATGAGTGTACGAATTGAGTGTCTTATCTACTATGGTCATCATGCCATGAGTTAGCTTTGTCTGTGTATCAGTGAAAAGGAGTGAATGCTCCAAAATCCATGTAACGAAATGAAAGGTTAGAGTGGTCTACATCCTGTTGTCATCCATGTCACAGAAAAAATAGAGGATCACGAAGAGTTTTCAGAATCACGAGTAAGGCAAGGAATCGCTGAGCGAGAGGGAGAAGGCTTAATTGGGGGTCTTTTCCGAAAGCTAGGAGCTATATATCCTCCCGACTTCTCGCGCAAGGGGATATCCGAAAGGTCTTTTCAACCTCGACTCTTCATTGCCCTTGACGGCCATTGTCCCTGTCCACCCCGCCTGTTTCTCTCTTCGCTGGGAAGAAGGGGTTTTCTTTTCAGCAAGTCTCAATCAAGAGATCCGCTTAGTCGAAAAGACCGAAGCCCATGTCCTCGTCGGACTCCTCCTTGGCTGTAACAAAGAAAAATTCACGTCAGCAAATCCTATTCACGAAACAAGTCTCCTTCCTCTATGTATTTGGGGTGATCATGACTTACCCTCCTCCTTCTTCTTCTTCAGCAGCCGGGGCAGCAGCGTCGCCAGCCGGGGCAGCGGCGGCCGGGGCGGCAGCGACAACGGCCGGGGCACCACCGCCACCGACGTTGGTCAGCATGTCCTTGACGTCCTTGCCCTCGAGGGCCTTGGCGAAGAGCTGGCTCCAGATGGGCTCAACGTCCGGGACCTTGGCGGCCTGGATCAGGGTGTTGAGCTTGTCGGCCTAGAGATGGGAAGAAAAAATGTCAGTTTGGAATTCTTGAGATAGTATTGAGAATGGTTGTATTTTGGTAAGTGTGGTATTGGGAGTTCTCCCTCTCCTTATCCATACTGCGCGCATGCAGTAAGAGAAGAAGGAAAACTTCTTTGTTTGGGAAGTGTAGTTGTATATGGAAGCGCATACCGTGATCTCGACACCGTCATCGGCCAGGATGAGGGCGGCGTAGGAAGTCGCGAGCTCGGCGGTGGACATTGTGACTGGATGTGTTGTGGGTGGGTTGGTGGAAATGAGATGCCTACTACGCTCGTAATGTCGTGAAGGACTTCTTCTCAAGGACTCGATTGTTGTCGTGGGGTGGAGGGCAGAAAGTTCGCGGTCGGACTTCAAAGCTGTGTGCGAAAAGCCCGTGAGTGCATGGGGAAATGCCAGGCTTGGCATGCAGCTGGCTATCGTTTTGCCTCAGGCATTACAGTGTAGAGCAGACGGGATCGGGACCCGGACGGGACGGGACGGGACGTGAATTTCAGCGCAGTCTGGTCGGTCGGCGCGGACAGTTGGACAGACACAGGAAGGTCTGGCGAGCTGGGCAAAGTCGGTAGATCGGCGACCGGGAGTGGCCGCGGAAGCACGATCCCGACCGCCGACATTTCTCTAGTCCGCGCGGCGCCGAGCACGTGGAGGCGGAAGGAATGAGCGGCCAACGTCAGAGCCATCATTGAATGCGGGGTTGGCTGCAAGCGCGATCACGAGAGCAAACTGCTGGGCTGGAACACCGGTGCGCCGCACTCCACACTCACTTATGCAAGCCCAGCTCCACCCACCATTTGAATCTGCCCGAACCAACGCAAATTCCAACCCTTACTGCGAAGTAGCTGCTGCGAAAGCACCACTCACTTTCTGCTGATACCCTTATCTCCCGCTCTTCGTCATCATGACAGACTCTCCTGCCTATCGTCTGCCGCTCGACCCCAAGGAGCAGCCCGTGCTGGACCGCATCCTTGTCATCCGCGATCACCTCTCCATCCTGAAGCAGGACCGCAGCACCTATGTCCGAAGCGCCGATGTCGTCAAATACTACAACCAGCTGATCGAGCAAGTCGAGATCCTGAACCAGATCCGCGAGACCAAACGCGACGAGCAGAACCGCGTCGATACCGTTCTGGATGACTGTTTTCAGCTTATCTCCCTTTTCTTCCTCACCATCGGCCGCAACTCCGAGGCCCCCGCCGTCTACAGCGCCATCAGCACGGTCAAGCGGTTACTCGATCACCTGAAAGAGGCAGGCTACTATAGCGGAAAGGATCTCGAGAGCATCGCACACAATATCGAGCAATGGCGCGGCTCCATCGAGCGAGGGCGGGAAGCGCATTCCCCGCATTTGCTTACCCTGCTCGAAGCGAGAATACATGTGTGCCAGGAGAGGTTACAAGAGCTACAGAATAGTCTATCGCGACTGAGTCCCGAGGTCATGGACACTTACGAGCGGTTAGTCAGTATATTGCGATCGCTCTCTGCGTGCAACACGAGGTCAAAGGTAAGTGCTTGACTGATACGCAAATCACTCCAACTTTCCATAAAAGGCCATCTTGTTGACATCAGTCACTCCAGTTCCCCGCCAAGAGGTCCGTGAATTCGAACGCCAACTCCTCGACATCCAAACCTCCCTGAATGAATCCCGCGACGCCCACGAGGGCAAAACCGCCGAACAGACCTACGCCGAAAGGCTCGCCTCCCTCTCCCTAACCGAAGGCGGCATCTCCGACGGCCCCACAGTCATCCGCGCCTTGCTAGCCCGCTGCCTGCTCTGGCTGGAAGTGATCCAAGAACGCCACGGCAAGATCGACGACCGCTTCCAAGAAAACTACGCCAAACTGGTCAAGATCCGCAACACCCTCGAACAGATGAACCTGACCCAGCCTGGTCGCTCCGGGAAACCGACCTGTACTCCTTCCAACGCCAGCTCGACCGCGTCGACGAAGCCCGCGTAAACGGGAACTTCATCGACGACCAGGGCCGGCCCGCCGACCTCCACGCCCAGCGCACGCTGCTCTACCTCCTCCGCAAATCCTACGCCTTCATCTACCAGTACATCGTCTCCTCGGAGCCCGTCTCGGAAGCTCTGCTCCCCATCTACAACCAGCTGCTCACGCTGAAACGCTGCTTAATCGAAGTCCGACGGTCTGGGGGTGTGGATTCCCCCCGGGAACTGTACCCGTATAGTATGAAGCTGAATAGTATCGATAATATGAAGCGCGATGGGAAGTTCATGGTTGGTGGCGAGGTCCCCGAGGGCCAGGCCAGTGTGGTCGGGTTGCTGGCTGAGTGTTTTGATCTGGCGTATGAGTTGCGGGCCGAGAGCGAGGAGCGCGATGTTAGGGTCGACGAGGATGGGGAGGATGGGGATGGTGCCGGTGGAGGGATGAGGGAGGTGGCGAATGGTGGGGTGCAGGTTGCTGGGTAATTTCTGTATGGAGAGGATGGGCGATTGATTGCTTACTTGATATTTTTATGGGAAGGGGGCAGGAGAACTGGAGTTGAGGTTGCGCAACTTGGGACGATATAGGGTGGGGGAAAGAAGCGTGACATTTTTTTAATGGGGAAACTTTCGCTTGCTGCAAGGCGTACGGTGTTTCTATGGAGAGGGGCTGGCTCGATGCCGGCGAGCGGCACTGAGCTGATCTATTTGTGGATGGCGAGAGAAGAAGCGGAATGGATGGTTATGGGAAAGGAGGGGGGTGAGAGGATTTGGAGAGGAATCGTCGTCCTTTTGATGATTCGGGTACGACGAGCACGACTTGTTTGTTTCCTTTTTCTAATTCGGCTGGAGAAGTCTTTTTCTCGGGTCGTTCTCACTTGAACAGTCTTTTCGAGAGGGGAGTGACAACGGGCAGAGAATATAGTATAATGTAACACCAGGAGTTTCATCATCATTCACAAGGGCGGTCGCAGGACTTGTCGTGAAGAGGCCTTCACGTGAATCATGGCCAGAGAAGCCTAGGAATGCTGCCCTTGTACTGCCTTCTTACTACAGAGCGATTCAGGGACAGTGGTACGTTTCACACAAGTACATAGTAGGTGTCCAATAGGTGAATTGACCGCAGTGGGGGGTCAGGACCATATCTCCATTATCTCCATGGTACCGAGCACGGACCAACAGTCTTACCTCATCGGCTCGTTCGCTTTGGTGCCTCGAGCGAGTTACGTGTGTAGGTTGTGTGAAAGCAGTCAACTTTTCCGACACTCTCGTCCAACACAGCGAAGGAAGTTGGACTCAGTACCATTTCATTCGCTGCTCGGGTGCTTTGTTGTCATTCAGTCTTTCTCTCTTTCTCCCAGAAGTTGACACACTGGTCCACGTTCCATCAAAGATGGCGGACTCCACGATGTCGGACGCAGAGAAGGTAAGGGATCTATACCATTTACGATGGGAATATAATGGCTGAGATGATGCATAACAAGATCCGTATGAGACGTCTGCAAAAGCTAGGCGGTCTTCCCGGCGGCAACTCAGGTACATCGTCGCCCAATCAACATGGCGCCGGCTCGCCTACTCAATCATCGCCAACGCCTGCACAGTCCGCCGCCACCTCGCCACCTGCGCAGAAAGAACAGCCATCCTCAGAAACACAACAGAACCCTTTCGATCAGCTGGTCATGAAGGGGGAGCAGGAGAAGAAGCCAGCGCCACAAATCAAAGTACGGCCGGCAGCGGCATCACCTTCTTCTGCTCCGGCGAAACGAGAGCGAGATGGCGCGGCGCGTCCGCGTTCGAAGCAGCGAGAGCCGGAGGACCTGGATTCGTGGCAGGATAGGAGCCTGCGCTCCATCTTCCGGGTATCGCTCAAAGCAGAGGAGACAAAAGACTTCAATGGCAATCAGCTGTTGTTCCTCAAGAATGCAAGAGCAGAAATTGAAGAGGCTGGAAAGCCGGTGCGGTTGAGTGTAGAGGATCTCGAAAGCGCCATCACGGAGATGGCGAGCAATGCGCCAGGTGGCAAGCCCTTTGAGTATCTACTCACCTGTTTCAAGAGGACAACGAGGGCACTGCGGGGAGGACGCTTTAGTGGACCGGAAGATCCGAAGCGGGAAATTCTGAAGGAGGCGAGACGGTTGTGCATGAGCTATTGCATCTTCGCGGTCACCTTGCCGGAGATGTTTGAGAATGTCACGACTACGACGAACCCGCTTGTCGACCACCTGCTGGCGGATCCCGAGTGCGATGTCGGCATCTGCACCGACTTCTTAGATGAAGCGAGTGCGCGTATGGACGAGGATGACAGTATAGGCACGGCTTTCATGGGCGCCGCTGAGGATCTTAGCCGGAGAACGTTGCTAGTGGACATGAATGGCGATTATCGGAACCATGTTCGCGGCTTGATGAACCTCATGCGATACCCTAAGATCTGCGACGCCGTCACACAGTCTGAAATGTGGGCGCCATCGAACATACAGGCGCCGGAAATCGAGACTAAGACATTACTTGGGCCGTTCTTCCGTCTATCACCCATGCAGATCAACGTTGCACGCAACTATTTCTCCGCCCCGAAGACTAGAGATCGCGCTTTCATCTCTAACGCGCAGAACGCCATTAGATTGACCCTGCGAAACCACCAGACCGACTTATTCGAAATTGTCAACAGCGTTGTCAGGCATCGATTCCAAGGCAGACCGGCCCCATGGCCAAAGGACCACATGCTAGACTGGTTTGCGCTCTGTGTCAACAAGAACCACAAGAAGCGTGCCATGCGAGTCAATCCGAAGGAGGTGTCCACCGATGGCTTCATGCTTAACGTCACGACCATTCTCGACCAGCTATGCGAGCCATTCCTGGACGCAACGTTCTCGAAGATCGACAAGATTGATCCGAATTACTTGCGCAGGAGCCCGAGGGTCGACATCAGCGACGAGACGAAGATCAACGCGGATCAGAAGACGGCGGATGAGTTTTTCAGCCGTCCAGCAGAGGGGACGAATGGGTTCGTCTCGGAGTGCTTCTTCTTGACGGTTGCGGCTCACCATTACGGTACAGAGGCTGCGCAGGACCGGATGGGCATGATGCGCAAGTCTGTCAAGAGGATGGAACAGGATCTTGTTGCTTTTGAGGCGGATAGGCATAAATATGTCAACGTGAGTGGAATCTTCTGCGATGAGACGAGACAAGAGGAAACTAACCTGATCATAGGATCAACGGTACCTCGCTATCTTTGACAAGCGCGTTGATGAGATCAAAAAGCACATCGATGACAGCTGGAGTACTATCTTCGCAACCCACGGCGTTTTATTAGACGACATCAGCCAAGCGCGCAGCATGCAGTTCATGCGCTACCTCATCGTCTTCCTGCTCCGTCTCGCTTCCGGTCAGAACATCCCACGGGAGCAGCTGAAGCTACCTCTGCCGAGCGAGGAACCAGATGCTTTCCGCTGCTTGCCGGAGTACTTCATGGAAGACATTGTCGATAACTTCAAGTTCATCACTGGAAACATCCCGTGGATTATTACGCCGCAGCAGTGCGAAGAGATCGTGCAGGTTTGCATCACCTTCCTACGCACAACGGAGTACGTGAAGAATCCGGGTGTCAAATCGGGCTTGGTCACCATTCTTTTCTATGGCTGCCAGCCCTTTGGCAACCAGTCCCGGGTTTGCTAGGCGATCTGCTTATGGGTAGCCCGTTTGCCCAGAAGCATCTGCTGTACGCCCTGATGAAGTTTTACATCGAAGCGGAAAGCACCGGCTCCCACACGCAGTTCTACGACAAGTTCAACATCCGTTACGAGATCTTCCAGGTCATCAAGTCCATATGGCCGAACACCATGTATCGCGATAGCCTGGCCAAGGAAGCCAAGGTCAACACGGACTTCTTCGTGCAGTTCGTCAACATGATCGTCAACGATGTCACGTTCGTTCTGGACGAGAGTCTGAGTTCCTTTAGCAAGATCCACGAACTCTCCAAGGAGATCAACTCTCCCTGCATTCTCCGCGCTGGATGAGGAGCAGCGGAAGGAGAAGCAGGAGAACCTTGAAGAGCAGAAGGGCAAAGCCAAGAGCTACATGCAGCTCACACGCGAATCGATGGAGACGCTCATCCTCTTCACCGAATCCCTCCCGGACGCCTTCACCATGCCGGAGATTGTGGCGCGTCTAGCAGCCATGTTAGACTACAACCTGGACATCATGGTCGGCACCAAACGAGCCCAACTGCGTGTCGAAAACGCCGAAGAATACAAGTTCAGCCCGAAGGACCTCCTCACCGACATCGTCAAGGTCTTCCTGAACCTGAGCTCGAAACAGCGACTCGTGGACGCCATCTCGGAAGACGGCCGATCCTACCGTCCAGAGAACTTCACCCGCGCCGCCGACCTCATGAAAGCCAAAGTCTACATGGCGCCGGAAGAGATCCGGGCGTGGATCTCGCTCGGCGACCGCGTCGTCGCCGCCCGCGCCGCCCGCGAAGAGGAAGAGGAAGATCTCGGCGAGATCCCCGACGAGTATCTCGACCCCTTGCTGGCGGATCTGATGACGGATCCTGTTACTTTACCTGCGAGCAAGATGACGGTCGAAAGGAAATGTCATTCGGCAGCAGTTGCTGAGTGATCCTGTCGATCCGTTCAACCGCGCGCCCCTGAAGATCGAGGATGTTATTCCTAATACGGAGTTGAGGGAGGAGATTGAGAAGTGGAAGGTTGAGACGCTGGCGAAGAAGCGGGCGGAGAAGGCGGCTGCTGCTGCGGGCGGCGGTGGTGGTGGTGGGGAGGCTATGGATACTACTGCTGGTTGAAAGAGGAAAGGCGGTAGAGGAGTTGGATTACAGGAGGTGGCATTTTTCGGTCCCGCTTTGGTAGGTTCATTTACTTGGCGAACTGGCATATTGTAGAGATGTTAAATGGGCATGATCATTATTGAGCAAGTTCTGGTGCAAGCATGCAATTTTGTAGGAAGATCACCCACTGTTCCTTCTCCGATTGCTGTTTAAGGCTGTTGTCAAGGTTCTGGATTAAAGGTTCCCCGGAAACCTGCTATGAGGTTATGAAGATGGCAGTTCCGCTTGCGCTCTGCGTCAGGCGTCGCTTTTGATGACATTCTTTTTGGATGCTTCAATATATTATTGTTGACAGTCTTTAATTACATTCGACTACAGGTTGCAGAAAACAGAGGATCCGTCCGCTCTCCTGTACTTAAGCTGCAAACCGGCTGATTAGTATTATCGTAGGTGACTAGATGAGAATACCTGCTGTTGAATGTTTTTTGTCTTTTGCCCTTTTCTTCTTTTTGCTGTTTTGGCCTTTTTTGTCACCTTAGGAAGGATTTCATTATTGGCACGCTGTCATTGTGAACCTTGTGGACGAGTTTGTGAACAAAGTCGAAAAAGATAGGAAGGTCTTGGATTGGTCCCATGTTCTCATTTCCTCTTCAGAACCAGGGATATCTTGGGTGGCCGGGCCAGGTGCGAGGGACAGGAAGAACTTTTCCCCACTTTACACTACCGATACCTCCGCGACTATCAACAAGACAGCACCATTCCGAGGAGAACGGGTGTGAACGAGAGCAAGTAGGATGTTTCGTGCAGCGGACTGCTTTCGCTCATCTGAATTTCGATCCTGTCTATATGATTGCGCTGATGTTTTGGAAAGCAATCATTGGTCAAAACTGATGAAACTTTGTATGGCCGCGAACACCGTAGCACAAACACAAAGACTTAGATTCCAGGTTCAATGTAGGAATAATGATGCAGGAACAAGAAAGGTGATTTTCATGATGTTTTTGGTATTCATGGATATCCTGACACGTATCTATCATATCTGAACGCTCGCTCGAAAAAAGAAAAGACAAGAAATGGTAATCATCATAGAAAAGGACCGGCGCACCTGGTTTACCACCAGTCGCCCTGCTCCTGCATAGCGGCAGCGACCTTGCTGAAGCCTGCAATGTTGCCACCAGCAACCAAGGAGGGGAACTCGCCCTCACCGAACGGCACGTACTCCTTGGCTGTGTTCAGGCAGTTCTCGAAGCAGTTCTTCATGATGTCCTGCAGCTTGGCGTCAACCTCCTCGGCGGACCACTTCAGACGCATGCTGTTCTGGGCCATCTCGAGACCGGAGACGGCGACACCGCCAGCGTTGGCGGCCTTGCCGGGAGCGTACCAGCAGGCGTCGCCCTTCTTGTCCTTCCTTGAGGCCTCGAAGATGTCGATAGCCTCCTGCGTGCAGCCCATGTTGGAGCCCTCGGCGATGAACTTGGCGCCAGACTCCATCAGCTTCTTAGCCTCCTCGCCGGAAACCTCGTTCTGGGTCGCGGACGGCAGGGCGACGTCGACCTTGCCGCAGTGGATCCATGGCCGGGCTCCGTCGCCGATGTACCTGAACTTGTTGCTGTATTCCGAGCTGTTGGCCAACTCGGCGAGCTGCTTACGCTTCACCTTCATGTCGGCGATCATGTTGACAAGGTCAGGGGTGATGCCCTGCTCGTCGGTGGCGATCAGGCAGCCCTTGCTGTCGGAGAGGGAGATGACGGTGGCGCCGAGCTCGATGCACTTGAGTGCCGCGTATTGTGCGACGTTGCCGGAGCCAGTGATAGCGACACGCTTGCCCTTGAAGGACTCCTTGCCGCCAGAGGCGTACTGGATCATGTGCTGAACGTCTGCAGATAGGATTAGCGATTGTGATGCATTGCATAGGCAATTTCTGGAACTTACAGTAGACGAGACCGAAACCAGTGGCCTCGGCTCTGACCAAGCTACCACCCCAGTTGCCACCCTTGCAGGTAAGGATGCCTTCCCATCGGTTTCGCTCTGCTCTGTAGGCACCGAACATGTATCCGATCTCACGCGGGGAGACACCAATGTCACCGGCAGGAACGTCGGTGTCGGCACCAATGTGCTTGTTAAGCTCGCGCATGAAGGCAACGCAGAACTTGCGGATCTCGTTGTCAGACTTGCCCTTGGGGTCGAAGTCGGCACCACCCTTGCCACCGCCCATGCTGACTATTATTACGATTAGCAAGCTCTCCTGAAGCGATCAGTGAAGCTTTGGACTTACGGCCAGTGAGTGCATTCTTGAAGATCTGCTCGAAGCCCAAGAACTTCAGGATGCTGAGGTTGACAGTAGGGTGGAATCGGAGACCACCCTTGTAAGGCCCAAGGGCGCTGTTGAACTGGACACGGAAGGCATTGTTGACCTGGCACTGTCCCTTGTCGTCCTCCCAGGTGACACGGAATTGGATGATGCGTTCAGGAATCGAGCAGACTTGGAGAGCCTTCTTGTACTCTGGGTTCTTCTCGAACAGCTTGCTGTTCTCGAGGGTTGAGACAAGCTCTGTCATGTTTCTCAGCGCCTTATCCCCATGAAACACTTTCTATCAGTGCAGCTCTTACCCTTGTAGGCCTGCTCGAACTCGGGCTCGGATGGAAGGTTGGACATTGTGTCTTCTGTGGTAGTTGTGTGGTCGAAGTCTAAGCAGTGAAGGCTGAAGAGCAAGATGCAGAAGTGAAGGAGGAGGAGGGGGTGTGTAGAGAAGAAGAAATGTCTATCGAGAGGTAAACAAAAGAAATAACTACCTCCCACTTGCACAAGCTCAAGCGCACCTGCTCAACATTCACCAGGTATTCGGCGGCAAAAAAGCACGGAAAGTCACACGTCACCGGCCCTACTCTCCACGCCTCTTTTCTCCGAATGGCATAGTCCTGCTTCACCTAGCTCATAGTGTCCCTGGAAGCCAAAGACATGCGCGCCGAAGAAGCAACATTCTGGTGCTGAGGTTCCAAGGAGATGTCATATCCTCACAACCGGGCAACTGATAAGCCTGTCTGTCGCCCTATCATAGCGTCCCGATTGGACGGCATGCTTTATCGACCCTGCATGGCCCCGGAAGCTTAATCGCGATGGCAGATGCGCTTCCGTCCCCGGTATCGGAACAGATGTGTTGAATATGGGGATTTGGGAGTGGGCGAGGTGGGGCATGCGATCAATTAGGCGCCATGCTTGTCTGGAGGTTGGCGAGATTGGTCTTGCGTGTCGCGTGTCCCAAAGCCACGGTGCGAAGTCGCAAGAGATCTGGCGGGTTTCAAAGCGCTCGCGCGAAGTCGGCTCTCAGTCTCGGCTCCAGTGGATGAGGAACGGTAAATGTGGCCTTCGTGAGACGTGGAACATGACCGACCGAATACGACTTGGGCGCGCGTAGACAAGTACGAAGTAGTCAATACCGCTGGACTGATATCTTGCTATGCGAATGCTCAACACTGCGCTACCATACAACCTCCTGCGTACCGCGAAACCTATCTCCAAACCTGCTACTGAAAGCTCACTATCCAACTGTCTGCCCAATATTTCACTCTTCTTCGTCTCCCGTCTCAGTCCTATCCAAGTCCCTAAGTATCGATTCGATCTCCTTGGGATCACTGATACCCCATACACCACCGCCTTTGACCGCACCCTTCATTCCAACTTCCTTGCCAACTAGATTCCGACCTACTTTGCCAGGACCAATCCCAACCCACCTCTTGACCTTTTCTTCTTTGTGGAGGTAGATGATGCTATCATGCCACAGGACCGTATCTACGCACTGCCGTGCAAGGTAGTCCTTGAGCTGCTGCTTGGATTCGAAAGGACGGGCGGAGACGTTGGAAACGCAAGGCATCAGACCGGGCCAGATCACGCTGTCCTCGCCCTTGGCGACTCGAGAGGGCTGCTCGAGGAGACGCTGCATGAGCTCTGCAGCAGGCCTCATAAGTGGACTATGGAAAGGCGAGTCACTCTTCAGCCTGACAGCTCTTGGATCATGGCCTCCGAACTGTCTCAGGTGCGTGAGCAACTCGTTGATGCGCTTGATGCTGCCTGAGAGAACGATCTGGTTCTTCGCATTGACGTTCGCAATCAACACTTGCTGGAAAACCGGTGTGTCGGAGTCTGCTCCACTGTCTGCCTTAGAACCCTCGCCGTGATGGCCGAGGAACTCATGTATCGCCTCGATCATCTCGCCGAGGTGGTTAGATTCGCACACCAAGGCTACCATGCCTACTTCTTCGCCTGCGTCTCTAGAACACCGTGCCATGACTTCTGCTCTTTTCCGCACCATTCGCAACGCGTCTCCTTGCCGTAGATACCCGGCGGCCACGAGAGCTGCATATTCTCCTAATGAATGGCCAAGGGCAATATCCACGCGTTCTGTAGTCTTGAAACCAAACTCCTGCTCCAAGACCCGTAATATCATGATGCTCGTTGCCATTATAGCAGGCTGAGCATTCTCTGTAGCTGTGAGCTCGCTGTTAGGCCCCTCACTTATAATCCGAGTCAATGGTACTTGTAATGTCTCATCCACCTCGTCCATGATAGGTTTGACCGTCTTTGGGAAGGCACTCAGCCAGTCATCGATCATGCCAACTCTCTGCACTCCTTGACCAGGGAAGAAGATAGCAGTCTTTGGATGTTTCGGTGCGGCGGTTGACTGCCATCTTGCACGCTGCGAGAGGTAACTGCTCGCTCGTAGTGTCGGCGGTAAGGAAAGCAGAGAGGAGAGCTGTGATGGCTTCGTTGATAGGTGTCGGAGAGGTTGATTGACGGTAGTCATATTGTGAAGTAATCAGGCCAAGTTTACATAACAATGAGTACGGGGGAAGAGTGTACAACACGGACTTGGTGCACTGGGACGACTATGTTTAGACTATAGAAGGGATAGACCTCGATGACCGGTGTTGTGTCTCGTCTCTGGTCAGCAAGCTTGCTGGTTGACCTCGGCAAAGTGGGCCTACGGCCAAAGCGGCCCAAGCTCCAATGGCGGCCAAACGTGAAGAAGCAACCTTGGAAGTTCTCCCCCTACGAACTTCACCGTTGCAATAGGTATAGGCAGAGGCAAATCACCCAAAACGAAAAATTCCACGAAAACAACGTATTGTTGGGTTTATATTTATATGGTGGATCGAAGCTGAGGCTCGCCTTTGGTGGCCACGTCGTTGCCCTGAGCAGGTTCCACAAGGCCAGGCAAGTGTGCAGTGTACAAGACGGGCCTCCGAATCTTCAGAATCCCGCCAGCGTCCAACGCTGCCTGCCGTATTTCGATTCCTTGCGAACTTACTGCTCTTGAAGTAATCTGCCAGCGTTAGCCCTTCTTCCACGCGAATATGGCAAAGTGGAAATGGCAAAGTGGATGCGTGAGAATGACTTTCAGCGCTTCCTAAGCGTAAGGCTAACGTTTGGCTTCTCGCTGTACTGCAATACACTGCCGGAAGAATGCAAGAAAAGGCTAAGCGCCAACGGCCTGACAAGATGCAAATAAGAGGATCAAGCCCCGGATTCTCGCATGATGGACGTTGTATCAAATCATCCTTCTCGAAAATCGATACAAATTCAAGGTGCAGCATTGCAATCAGATGCCTGACTAGCCAAAAAGAACGCCTTTTGCTGTTCGATGTTAAGGTTCTCCGCTCTCGATTGGAGACATTGTCGCAGCAGAAGACAGCACAGCTTCAAGTTGAACAATTGATCTTCTCCGCGCGCCTTGGGAGTACTTTGCTTTGATTTCCGTGTGCTCATTTGAGCGCCCTAGCCAAGAACTGGCGACAAAGGACCACTAACGACAGCAGATATCATCACGGAAGATGTCGAGCTCCATATTATCGTTGTTTGCATCGACGGCGTTTCCCTGAGGGGTGTCGGAACCGGATGGCCTAAGGTCTGAATCTTTCCACTTTCATCGAACTCTTTCTTTCTGAATGCCGGGCCGGCGTGACGAAGGACGTCGGCGGCTCTATGCTGGTATTGCTGCACGCCATAGGCCTAATGGGCAGGCGTCTAACGTACATAGCAGCAAGCACTCAAAGATGGTTCAGGTGAGTCGCAATACCAGAGACGCGAGTCCTGCGTGCGCCATCGCATGTGTAAAAGCCATGGTGATCATCCTGTCATATGAAGTGACGATGTCTGCCGCAAGACCTTACTGTCTTCACGTGAAGTCTCTATAGAGGCCTATGATAGTCGAATCTGAAGTCTTGAAGGTTTATTCTGGTCAAGAGGGTGGGAAAGCTGTTTTGTATGTCCAAATGGCTGTTGATTCAACTCCTAGATGCAATCTGTTGATATCACTCAGACCATTCGCTGGAAGACACCTAAACTTGCTCAACGCCACTTTCAAATTAATGTTCTGCTAGTGCAGGCACAAGGAAGCAGGTACGACAGCCATCGCTCTTTCCTTTCCTAAGCACCAAAGCTTGCCGCAGATCACCCCATCGTTTACAAGCCCTCAACAAACTCCTCCGAAACATCTTCAAGGACAACAACAACATACTTCGCATCGGCTCACCGGTCACTGGTCACTCATCCAGTCGGCATTTACAACAAACCACTTCGCAACCATGGAGTCCTCTGTAGCCCAGATGATGGCTGATCTCGGTGCCGATCGCCGTGACATGATCAGCTTCTCGGATGATAGAAAATCAGGTCGCGTGGTCGGCCCATACTCTTGTCAGACAGGAGTCGCGAACAATGCCAACCCGGCTCGTAGAACCCGAAGCTCCACTGCTGGATCATCTGAAGGTGGTGCCCGAGGTAAGCATGGAACAGTAAGTGGTGCATTACTTACCTGACTGTACAATCCGCTAATCACTTTCAGATCCCGCCAACTTCGAACGCAATGACGTCGCAGAGCAGATGGAGGACCGTGATGGGGGCAGAGCCACCGCGCGGCCCTTTCTGCTAAAATGCGGTATGGTGCGCAGTATGAGGCGCAGTATTGAGGCAACAGAGCAACGTTACGGCGAGGAACGCGCTCTTTACCTTCGTGATAAGACCAACAATTACGTTGCGTCTACTACATCACGGAAGTCCAAGCAGGAGCGCTTCCATGACCTTCCTCGCGGGTCTTCCACACCCCGTATCCTGCCCAAAGCGAGCAGCAGCAGCGGCAGCAGTCGAGCACGCGAGCGTGGTCGTGTAGCTTCCGCACCGCAGAATCCCAATCGTGCGCGTTCGCCTCGCTCTTATGGCACCTTCCGTTTTGAGCCCGGCAGCAAGCAGTCAAACAAACCGTCAGCATCGATAACAGCTTCCAAGCAACCGGCAGCAACCATTAGAGAGAAGTACGACGCTACCAGCCACGGCACGAGGTCCTTCACCACTCCGTCTCAGGGAGTCGAGACGACAGTTCACCACCCAGTTCAAAGCTCGGATGCCGTTCGTGCTTCCCTGCCTGGACAGTTCAATGCTGTCGCTAAAGTCTCTTCGAGCACGGATCTTGCCCGTAGTCCGGCGAATCCATCCGACACTCGCAGCCAGACATTTACTGAATCGGCGCGCAATGGCGACGAGGCACTTTCGCAAGATTCTGATCTCTCAAAGCATTCTTGGCATGATCGGCTCAAATACACGAGAATGGCTGAACACTACGTCGCTCATCCGGGACCTGCGGCGGACGCGTACAGGAAGAAGTCAGCCGACAGGGAGGTTTACTTCCGCGAAGCTGAAAAATCACTTATTAAGCAGGCATTCTCTTATGCAAAGAACGTTCAAAGCCAGGAAACGCAGGCTTACCTGAAAGACAACAAGGACCGTCAATGGATGATCGATGAGGCTGTGAAAGCCAAGGACTTCGTGGAGAGGGATGCGCTGGCTGAGATGGACGCCTATCACGCAGATCACCCATACCTCGTTCCATTTGGCAAGGCTGCCAAGTTTTATTTCAAACCCAAGTCCGAGTCGTCAGCAGGTCTCTCCCAGCAATCCACTTCGGCGGTTGGGTCCGATTGCAATGGAGGTGCTACAGCTTCAACAGCACTCGCGCCGACAGTAGTCAAGGAATACAGTCCCATTGCAACCGAAGAGTGGGAGATGCGGTTTCCATTGCGCACCAAGGCGCGACGCAAGCCGCCTCTCCATGCTCGCGCAGAGCCAACTGATCCCATTGCAATGACCAATATGTGGGAGATGCGCAACAGCACAGTCCGATGCCCTTTCCTCATCCAGTGATTCCGTCATCCACGCACCGTGGAGCGAGGACGCTGCATCAGCCGCTTCTTCACAGACCGTCATTGCTCGCGCAAAGCCAGCTGAGGCTGCCGCCGCCTCTGATGCTCTGCAAAACTCTACCTCTTCGAGCCAGCCGCGCAGTGGCTGCGAACACATCGAGAATGTGGGTACCTGCAATCGCACAGCCAACGGATACAGGCATTACACCTAACTTCCTCATTTCGCAAATGGAGTCGTTCATAGCTTGTCTGAAAGCTATGAGCTCTTCGATTTCTGCGCTCCGCGAGCGCAACGGAGCAGGCGCATCGGTTGCTGAGCGCAAGCTTGAAGGCGTCAAAATGGAGGAAGATGGGCTGTGGTTGTCGGATGAGGAATAGAAATGCCGATGAGGTGTCCTTTTAACAAGCCTATGCCCTGGTTTATGGGCAGGGAACGCCACGTATGGAAAGGTTGTGCAATGGATGAGAGACACAAAAATGCGTACCCTGTTACTGCGGCAGCCAAAGCTGCGGTCGAGCGTGTCGATAGCGTTGCGTCAAATCTTGGGGGAAATAGGGAAGGATAAGGAAGGGACAAGAAGAAAACAGACAAATTGCCGCGTGCTACTGACTCCTTCATGCTTTAAAATGATTTGTTAAGCAAGTCTATGTATAGGGTACATAGCTGGGTATCACAGAAAAACGCTTCACGGCTGTAAAACAAACAGATGGCAAAAGGAAAGAGGATTCCCAACCTCGAGCGTCGCCACTCCTCGGAGACCTCCCACTTCTTCTCCCTCAAAGCAGCACAACAACCCCAACAAACCCCGCAAAAGCTGCACCAGCGAATCCAGCTCTGCTCGCCATCCCCACCACACCCCCACTGAACCACTCTCCCCACCGCCTCCCGATTCCCCCTCACCATCCCCTCCACCACCGTCCCCCTCACCTCCCTCTCCAGCCCCCATCGTCCCCGAAGAAGCCGTCACACGCATCAAATTCTCCACCCCCGCCGTAATCGTCACAGGCACATAATTCAACTGACTACTCGCCAACGTCGTCGTATCGGTCCCGTTCCCTAAGCCCGGGATCACCGAGTGCCCCGTACACATGGCCTGGCTGGCGCGCGTGCCGCCGTCCATGCGGCAGTTCATCGTGACGAGGTCGGTGGCGGAGAGGGGGGTGCCGGTTGCGCCGGGGAGTCTTTATTATGCGGTTAGTGGGGATGATGGGGGTTGTTTAGGAGGACAGGGGGGTGAAGGGAGGTGGTAGGCTTACTTGGCTGCGTTGTTGGAAAAGCTGTAGGCGAGCGTGCTCGGTCCTTCGGTTATGTTGTAGGCGGTTTCGAGCCCGCAGGCGGAGGGGAAGGCGGGTGAGGCGGTGCCGCAGCCTAGTGCGTAGACGGTCCAGTTTGGTGCCTAGAAGAAGGAGGGTTAGTTGTGTTAGACTTGATGGATTTTGTTTTTTGAGTGGTTTGGGACGAGTTTATCGTTTGGATTTATATTATTTTATCTTTTATTTTATTTCCCTTTTGGTTTTGGTTTTCTTTCTGCTCAATGCGGTGTTCCATGTAGACTTACTGCTGTAATAACGGAGGCATCGACACTACCGCTGCTTGCCATAGGTAACCATATCGTATGGGTTGGGGTAGTAGTTGCTGACTGCGCCAGGGTAACTGTAGTGAAAGCGCCAAGCGCAGCGGCGGTGGCGAACGCGCGCACCATGATCTCTGTGGATGTTGCGGCTTTTATGTCTTACCACGAGTACAGAGCCATGCGCTGGCAGATAAGTCAGAGTAGCAAGGATGAGTATTAATTTGCTTGTTTAGAATGACAAAAGAGAGTATTGAGATGCGGGAGATAGCAAATGGCGCGAAGAGACAGAACAAGAAGAAGGATCATGAGCCAGCCAAACTTACAAGCATGCCGAGAGCAGCGCCCCTAAGCACTTGTCAACGCCATCTGGTAATGGGCTTGGAAGCAATAGAAAAGTTGACGCTGGGTTTTCTGGCAAGTTTCTGGAGTGCACGGCTAAAGGTTACAGAGAAGTTTCACGCTCGATGTGGGCGTGTTGGTTTATGCCGTGGAACCCGGTTGCACCGCTAGGCACTAGGCGTCCATAGCAGCAGCGGACATGTTGGATTTCATGCAGCATTTTTAGGCTTTGGGAGGAGACCAGCGCCATTAAAAAATGATTAATTAATGCCGCATCCGAGTCCGCCCAGTCTTGTGCAGTCTTGTGCAGTCTAGGGCGTACGGAGCGCGGCGGGTTGAGATGACAGGATGGGCTGATTGAACGCTGCAGCTTCTTCCGGCTGGGCGTGGAGCTGGTCTGGCGGCAGAAGCCCGTCTGTCCCGCATGGCCGAGACTGCCGAGCCAAAGACAAGACTCTCGAATCCCGATGCAGTAGTAGTACGCCGTGTTATTAACTGCTACTGTAGTAGGATGTATCCTTGGCAACGCGCTCCTGACGCGTGACTTCATTGTGCCTGAACCATACACGTCTCGCAGTCACGGACTGCAGCGCTTCAGCTCCTTGTACCTGATAAGGTAGTCGTCAATTTGGATTGGATTATTCACACAGTCTACCGCATTGTCGCCACCATCATGTCAGACTATAAGACCGCAATCCAAAGCGTCTTCCCCAAACCGGTTTGCAAGCGTATCGAGAGCGCTGTGCAGCAACATCCCAAGCCTGAGGAACTGGCCCTCCTCTTTCACGATGTCGCCTACCTTACACAGCAGGCTGGCCAGAAGGGCGAAGACCAACCAAGCCACGCAAAGAAAAGGAAGCTAGATGATGGCGCCGCGGTCTCGCACGCCAATGGCTCATCCCAACCTGCTGCTCAATCAGTAGATCCTGCCAGCCTCACCACCATTCTCGAATGCAAAGATGTCAGCTTCCAGATCCCAGCACGGAAGAAACTGAAGCTGCATATGGTGCGCGACTCCCAGGATGCACGAAGACAGGAAATCCGGCTAGTCGATCAGAAGACAAGCATGCTGGAGCATAGTTTGCCTGCAGACCAGATCGAGCATGCCTTCTGTCTGCCTGTGCCAGAGAAGCAGCAGAGACAGTGCAATTTCGTTCTGCTCCCCAAACCCGGCGCCATCAGCCCATCAGGAGCACCTTGCGAACAAGTCCTGTTTACCCTGAACGAAATCGCGCCTCAGAATCCATCTCCGCCGAGCAAAAGACAGAAGAGGGCGACACGTTGGTCTCAATAGCGGAGCGAGATCTAAGCGATATGCTTGCAAAGTATGGCAAGAAGATTACCCGACCGACGGAGAAGGAATTCGCGAGCGCAATACCGCAGAGTCACCGTAAGGGAGAGAAGGCGTGGCATGTGAAAGCGCATAGAGGGACGAAAGAAGGTAAGCAGCAGCAGAAGCACACAAAACCCTCCAACAAGTCCTCTTCTCCTCGGAAAGACCACACAAGCCAAGGGTCATCCCCGCTAACAGATAGTGACAAAACAGGCTACCTCTGGTTCCTCCCCACCGGCATCCTCTTCGGGTTCAAGAAACCCATCGCCTTCTTCCCCTTCACCTCCATCGACAGCATATCCTACACCTCTGTGCTCCAACGGACCTTCAACCTCGTCATCGCCGCACGCGATGACCTCCTCCACACCAAACAGACGACGCCGCAGAGCCTCCCGAAGCGCAAGAGATCGAGTTCAGCATGCTCGACCAGCAGGACTTCGCCGGCATCGACGAGTACGTGAAGCGACATGGCTTGAACGACGCGAGTATGGCTGCGCAGCGCCGGGCGAAGATGTACAATGTGAATAAGGAGAAGAAGGGAGATGGCGAGGAGGGTGCGGGGGGCATGGGACGGGAGAAGGGGAGGAGGAGAGCGAGCTGCAGAAGGCGGAACAGCAGTTGCAGGATGATGAGGATGAGGAGGAGGAGGACTATGTGGCTAGTGGTGGGGAGAGCGAGGGGGAAGGGGAGAGTAGTGATGAGGAGGGCGAGGGTGGGGAGGAGGCGGGGGAGGATGAGATGGATGAGGATGAGGTTAGTGGGGAGGAATGAGGAGCTGCTCAGATCGGGTGTAATTTGTGAGAGGTTGTTGGTGGTCCCACTCGTGGACTGGCGGCCCCCTCAATCTTGACAAATGACAGTGGGACAACGCAGTTCCCTTTTCCATCTTACCACAAGCGGGATTTATTCACGATGCTGGGGATAGATGGCATGCAGTGGAAATGACCCGGCACCATTTCTTCTCCATATCACGATGGAAGTGGACAATATGGGGGAATGCGAGTGAATTATCGCTGAATATGCGACACTGAATCGCTTGTAAAGCGGATAAGCTATGTGCAAACACTGCCCATTTCTTTGCGCGTCTACCGAACGCCGGACCCGGTGAAGGAAAGCAAATCGATTATATCATGCCATATTGTGACCCGACGCAAGGATCTTCTTGAAGCTAACAAAAAGGAATACTATGAGTTATACAAGGCCATCTGCGACGAGCCATCTAAGCCTTCGCCTTCTTGCTCTTCTTGCCTTTCCCCTCAGCCGCGCTCCTCTTCTTCGTCGTCTTCTTCTCCTCGGTGACAGCCACGCCACCGGGTCCCTGCTCGACCTTAGTCGTCTTGACCTCGGCCTCAGGCTTTCCAGACGCCGCCGGAACCTTCTCAACCTTCTCCACAACCTCCTTCACCCCGCCGTCCTCAGCCCCAGGACCAGCCTCGACTTCCCTCGCAGCCTTAACCGGCACCTCACTCACAGCCTTCACCCCCGGCATCTCAAACTCATACCCCAACTCCCTCAACTTCTCCTGCTTCCCCGCCCTCCTCTTCTCCTCCCTCTCGACCTTCCTGTCCCAAACCTCGCGCTCCCTACCATGCGCCAACTTCCTCCCCTCCAACCGATTCCGGGGAACCGGTTTCCTCCTCCTTGTCGCGCCATCGAAAATATTCTCCTTGACCTGCTCGCGCGGCACGATGCGCACCTGCAGAATATGGCCGAACAGGAGGTACTTGTCCATCGACTTCGCCACGATTTCAGCGACAGCGAGCGACGCGAACTCGATGAAGGCGTAGTGCTGGGATTTGCCCGCTCTTGCGATTCCGCGCGAGCCGGAGGTGCAGGATCTCGCCGAACTGCGAGAAGTAGCCGCGCAGTTGCGGCTCGTAGAAGCCGTGGGGCAGGCGGCCGATGTAGATTATCCCCGGGGATCGTTCGGGGTCTGAGGCGGTGGCTTGTTGGATGCGTTTTTGGATGTCCTTCATGCGTGGCGCTTGGGGCAGTTTTTCCATCGCCACGCCTTCTTCTTCTTCGTCATCGGAGTTCTCGTCGTCGCTGCTGGAGAAGCCGGCGAGGAGTTCGGCGGTTTGGTCCGCGGTCAGTTCTTTGCTGCCCTCTGCGTCGTCGTTGTCGTCGTCTTCGACTACTTCCTTCGTCACTGCGGCGGCTTTGGGGTTGCCAGCTTCGTCGGTTTTCTTAGCAGCTTTGGCCTTGACTGCCTTGCCTGGTTTGGTCTTCTCTTCCACAACCGTCTCATCCTTTTCCTTCTTCAGCGCCGATTTGGCTGGCGCAGGCTTTTCGGCAGACTTTGCGGTCTTCGCCTTTTTGGTCGTTGCTGCGGCGCCGTCGACGCTCTTGCGCTTCTTTGTGATCGTTTGCGCCGACATTTTGGGCTGGGTTGTAGCGGCAAATCGTGTGCGGTTGCGATATGGAGGTGGTACAAGGCAAGCCTCTCGAACTTTTCTGATTGCAGCCTCCCCCAGGTGCGGCTCTTTTCCGCAATTTCGGTCCCGAAAGTCAAGGGTAGGTACGCAGGGAACGCGTCTCAGTCGCGATCTTCAAGGCTTCCGTTCCTTCACATGTTCATTCTCGCATTCTTACCTCACGCCGCTGCGTGAAACGGATTGAAACAAAATTTTTAACATTTTGCCTTTTCGATCATGGCGAAGCAAGACTTGTCGCACGAGGAAGTCTGGGACGATTCCGATCTGGTCAAATCCTGGAACGAAGCTTTAGCCGAGTACAAGAAGTACCACAGCCTCGCTGCTAAAGGGGAGAAAGTGGATCTGGTGCTTGATCAAGCCGAAGGCAAAACCCAAGATGCCAACACAGAAGCCCCTGAGAATGTAGCGGCTGCGAATACGGCTGCTTTCGAGGCGAATCCGGTCAGAGATCAGGCGTCGAGTGGCGTCGAAGCACCGCAACTGCATCAAGCTCAGGCACAAGCACCTCCGGCTGCTGTCGGTGGAGCTATGATGCCGCAGGCTTTGATGAACAGTGGTGAGTCTCAGCACACACACTCTCTCTCATTCAAAGTGTAAAAGGACATCCAAGCTGATCCCAAAACAGTGCAAGATGAGGGGTTGAAGAACATGATGATGAGCTGGTACTACGCCGGCTACTACACCGGTCTGTACGAAGGACAGCAAAAGGCTTACGCCAGCATGCAACCCGGTGCTTGAAGAAGTCGCGTATTGCGACTCCAACATTGCACGAATGCCACATGAGCTGGGAGCTTACTCGAGATAAAAAAGCCGACTGGATTATAAACTACTGCCTTGCCGAGTGAAACCTTCACAAAGGCCTCAGGGAATCGTCGCCATTTCTTCCGCTCGACTTGCTAAACCGAGCGCCACACCCAAGACCTCTCCCACCCAACTCCGGGGAGAGAAAAGGGCGGGAATCGATGCAATTTTACATTTAACACCATAACTCCTTAGGGCTCGTTACATAGGGGAGGGCTTTCTATCATGCCAAAGGCAAAAAGGTCCTCACGCCTTACCTGCTCTTTCAACGGGAGCGACAAAACAACAAAAAATTAGCAATGGCCTATGCGGGGCCCCTTAGTGAGATACGTAATTTCCAGGTTCACCCTCCCAGGCCCTCATCCGGATTGAGAGGACAGGAACTCAACGGACATCATAGACCTTGACCGAGCGTCAACCCTTCAGCAGTCAAGTGCCATACAGGCCTAGCGCGGACGGAAAGCAAGGGAGCACATAGGGACGGTGGAAAGGCTGTGAGAAATACGCAAGTACATGGCTTAAGCCGGGAGAAAGCGGAAAAGAAGCTTGACGTTTGATGCCTCGGCCGGACATTGTTAATGACAATTGTCGGGCCCCGCGGAACTACGGTGCGGTGGTCTTGAAAGCCTGCTGGAGAGAACAATCACTTCATTGGAGGAGAAAGTGAGGGAAGGCAGGGGAAAGATAAAGGGAAGAACACTATGTTTAAAACTTTTTTTTTTCCCCGTTTTTTTCGTTCTTCTATTATGCCAAGCGAATTGCTTTACGATGCACTATCCCCTTACCCCCATCCCACCGGTGCTTGGGGATTAGAATTGCGCGTTTTGAGGTCGTATCAAACCCCCTATCTGCGACAGGCTTTCTTAGCAGGAAAAGTGGATGAGGGAAGGGGCTTGCTTCCTTTGGCCTAACTGCACGCGTCCTTTTCGCCACGAACCACTTGGGCTTTTCCATGTGAAAGCCCGCTCTCTGAGCCCGCCAGCCAACCCCTCCCTCTCCCGTCGAGCACCTTGCTGCGTCCTGAAATTCATCATCGTGATCATCATCATCTTTTTTGTCTCATATCTAAAAGCCCCGTCGAGAGAGAAAAACACCTTTCGCTATGCCCCATAACAAACAGTCGTGTTCCCTGGTCTCCCGACCTCAAGATCACGCCCTCATGCCGTCTCCTCTCCTCACCTATCAAACAAACCTCCCTTCCCCAGAACCAATTTCCCCGCCCTCACCTCCCTTTTGAATCTCCCCTTTTCACCTCCCTTTTACTTCACAATCAGAGCAGCACTAGGCACCAGCCCGGCCTCCTTGAGCGTCATCCCAAAATCACTCCGTTCCCAGACCTTCTTGGGGAAATTCTGGGTGAATGTACTCGTCTCGTTGCCCGTCTCGGCCGTGACCGCGTGCGCGACTTCGAACAGCGTCGTCTCGGCCGGGAAAGTCTTCATCACGTTGCCGCCCGGGGTCTGCAGACGGAGCCGGGCTTCGGCGTGGTTGGCGGTTGTCTTCGCGGGCTGTTGCTGGGCGGCGGCGAGGGCGGAAGGTCCGCTGGCTGTGGGCGCGCCCGGGTCGTACGCGGCCGGGTTCTCACGCATGGCCTTCTCCTGCTCGGATTTGCGCTTGCGTTCGGCCTTGTCCGCCTCGATCTTCTCGCGGATGCGCTTCTTGGCTGCGATGTCGTCGGCTTTTTCCTGTTTCTTGCGCGCGGCTTCCTTCTTCTGCTCCTTGAGGCGGAGCTCTTCCTTGGCGTCTTCGGATTCCTTGGTGTGCTTGCGTTTGATCTCGTCGTTGCGCTTCTCGGCCGCCTTGTCGTCGACGGCCTGGCGGGCTTTCTTCTCCCGGAGCGCTTGTCGCATCTCCTCTAGCTTGTCCTTCTTTTCTTGTTCGGTTAAGGGGGCGATTTCTTCGGTGCTTTCGGAGAAGTCGTCGTGCCCGGATTTCTCGGCATGGAATTGGGCGGCGGCCATGTTGCGCATCTTCTTGCCGCAGTCGTTGCAGACCATGGACATGGGCACGGCGGAGGGGTTGGCTTCATCGCCAGCCTGCGCGGCGTCTTCTTGTTGGAGATCTTCGAGGGATTTGTCGGCATTCTTGTCTAGCCAGTCGATTGCCCCCGTGAGGTTGCCGCCTTTCTTCAGAGCCAGCTGGGCCTTCTCCCGGTCGAAGCCCATGTCGGCGAGCTGGTCGAGGTCGGCGGACATGGTGGCAGTGGCGGTGGAGGGTGGTGGTAGGTTGTATAGAGCGAGAGAAGAAATGAAAGGCAGGGTGTCAGAAGATGACTCTGGGGTGGCAAAGAAATGGGGTGAAGTTGGGTTAGTGAATGTAACACGTAACACGATTGTTGGTGGTGGTGGTGAATGGTGCAGCACATGAAACGAATCGAGTCCGAGTCGGGGAATGACGAAATGGGTGGCCTGTGCCGTGTCAGAGATTACAGATGGCGGCTGGCGGCTGGCGGATGGCGGAGGGCGGGTGGATTGAGCTGCCGAGGGGGGTCGGACAGGACACAGGACAGGACAGCACAAGCACTGCAACTTGGACTGGGAAGTTGGCTCTTCATTCATTCGATCCCTTCTATTTACCACTTCAACCTCATTCCGCTTAACTTCTTCCACTCAACCTCCCCGTCGATTCCCCAGCAAAAGCACATAACGAGTAACGTGACCCCGAACGAGCACGAGGACGAGTAAAGCCACACCCCCTGGAACCTAGAACATCGCAACCTTCCTGTCAGGCGCGAACCATCCATCATGTCTGTCGAGCTGGATCCGAATGAACTGGCTTTCAAGCGTATGTCCGACCATTCCCCTTGCCTTACCACTGTTTCATCGCTAGCTAACACAACTTGATTCTCGCGTCTGCCTCAGGCCCCTTCACCCACGAAGTCTCCCAGATCCTCCGCCTCCACAACCCCACCAGCGATGCCGTCGCCTTCAAGGTCAAGACCACCGCCCCGAAGCAGTACGTCCGCCAACACACCCACACCCATCCCATTCCCCCCCAACTAATCCCTCCACTCCCCGAAACAGATACTGCGTCCGCCCCAACTCCGGCCGCATCGATGCCGGCAAGGACGTCGAAGTCCAGGTCCTCCTGCAGGCCATGAAGGAAGACCCACCCCTCGACACCCGCTGCCGGGACAAGTTCCTCGTGCAATCCGTCGCCATCCCCGCGGGCGCCGACAGCTCCAACGTGTCGCAAGTGTGGTCGCACATCGAAGCCACGGCCAAGGGCAGCGTACAGGAGAAGAAGATCCGGGTCAGCTTCCTGCCAGCGGACGGGCAATCCGCCCAGACCAACGGCGTAGGCGCCGCGCCGCCGACGACGAGCACCCACCGGCCTACAGCTCCCCAAGCCCTCAAGCCGCGGCCGTGACCCCGCAACGACCCGGCACGAGCGGCACCGGCGTCATGAGCACGCCGCAGGACACCAAGTCGGCCTCTGCGGCGGCGACGCGACAGAGAATCAAAGCATGCTGTCGTCCGTCAGCACGGCGCTGCCCACCAACCGCGAGGACCTACAGCGACAGCTGGAGACGGCGAACGCGAAGATCAAGCAGCTGCAGGAGCAAGCGAGCGAGGGGCTGCGCCAGCGAAAAGTCGCGGGCGCTGAGGCGGGGACACCGGGTAGTTCGACGGGGACCGGATTGCAGACTCCGCCTGCGCCGGGCGGGGTCTCGATCCCGATTGTGGCTGTGCTGTGCGTGCTGTGCTTTCTGCTTGCTTATTTCTTCTTTTAAGGAATGTGATGGAGGGGGAGCGGGGGGAGAGACACATCTTCTTTGTTTTCACCAGCGGGAGAGCGAGTCTGCCTTCTTTTTTTTTTTTTTTCTTTTTTTTTTTTCCTCTTCTTCTTTCTTCTTTTGCCTCATCAGGGTGAAAGCGAATTTTTTCTTTCTTTGATATGAGAGAGGTGACGAAAAAGAAGAAGTGCAAAGTTCTTTTTATCATCTCCCCTTTCTTCAAATTCCATCTGAAATTGGTTTTTTTTCCCCCTGATTTTTCTGGTTCACTGCTGTTGCAATGGACAGCGCCGTTGCCCCTCTTTCACATTGTCCACTGATGGATAGGCACTGGAGGCCGCGCAGAGGAATGGGAGCGAGGAGGATGATGATGATGACGATGACGACGAGGGTTTTGGTGGCGAGAGCAGGAGTGTGGTGTTTTAAGTGTTTTTTGCGAGGAAGAGAGGGAGCATGAAAAGACCAAAGATCAAGTAAAATGGGATGAAGGGTGGGAAATTTTTTTTTCTTTTCTCAAAAAAAAATAAAAAAAAAAAACCCCCCCCCACCCTCGTGTTGAAAGACAAGAAGGTCAGGAGCATTTCACGTGCCAAAAATTCCCCACCCCCTAGCATGGGGATTGGACGGAGAGGTTTGGGAAAGGGGAGAGGCGGTTAGGTTTCTGACGATAGGCCTTTGGAAAGGACAGTTCAAGGATACGGGATCTGAAGGACGGAGAGGAAGGGGTCTGCTAGGTGGGAGAGTGGAGGGGAAGTAGGAGGGCCGGGTGGAAAGTCTGCCCTTTTTTCCTCTTAAGTAGATACGGAAGAGAAAGGTCCAGGCGAAAACTTTTCATTTTCCTTTTCTTCGAATTTTTGGGTTTTTTTATAAATATATATAAAAAAAAAATGACGACCTTTTACTCTCACTTTCAGCGTTATGCTATTTCTTTTGCCTAATAAAAGAGCAATGACGACTGTCTTCCCGTTCAAGAAAGGAATAAAATGATGCAACCACGGCAACGCTTTCCACGAAAGAGTTAAATGATGCAACCACAGCAATTCTTTCAATTGCGAGGGACTTCTTCGCATCTTAGCCCATCCGAATTGGGTTGGTGGTTGTGAGTATCGGGCTGAAATCGACAGACCACGCCCAGAGGTTCGGCTTGGGAGACGATTGAGACCCTGTTCCCTACGATAACGTTCACGACCGCGACATGTCCAATTCGTACACACACGGCAGTGGTGGCTCGTCGCGTGAGGCGGGACTTCATGGCGTCAGCCGGGCCATCAGACATTCCAGTCGGGTATGGATTTCGCATTTCTCGCGATGCTTTAGGACGTGAGTTGCACGAGGTGAACGGCGCATCCAAAAAGTAGCAGGTCGCATAGGTTTGTGGAAACGTTATGCGGGCCGTCGGCTCTGAGATGACGAAGTTGGATATCATCGAGCATGCCATAGTGGCCTGTGTTTGAGCCATGTTCTAGGTCCGGATGGGATGGGAGGCAGGCGCAATGATCAGACCCCCGGCATGCCTTTCGCGAAGGCTTCTAGGCTGGGCTGTTTGTCCGACGTATATGTGAGAGGAAGTCTGGACGAGGCTCGCAACTCAGCGCTATGTCGGCTCACTTGGTGCTCGGATCCTGGTGATCTCGAAGAAGCCTCATTGTATCGCCAATCAGGTACAAACTCCCCGCAATCACCAATGGACCATGATCACCAGCCTGAAGGCTTGCCGTGCGAATAGCATCTAAGAGACGACTCCCACACTCGTGCGTCTCGATAACCTCCCCCCGCTCCTGTGCAAGCACACGGACAGCTTCGATAATTTGTGCTGCAGGCATGGCATTAACCCAAGGCATGCCATCGACATCGCCAAACTCTACCGCGAAAACGCGATCGCCGCCCTTGAGCAATGGAGCGAGCAGCTCGCGGATGTCCTTGCTGTCTGAAGCCGCGATGAGCCAGGTAACTGGCTGTGTGGAAGGGGCGTGAGCTGGATGCCGAAGCTGAGTGTCGACGCAACTTGCAAGCGCCTGAGCAGATTGTCCATTATGTGCACCGTCTAAAAGGATTGTTTTTGTGCCTACCAATCAGGGGTGCCAAGTCTATTTTTGTTGACGGCCTGCGAAAGTGACACCAGCGGCATTCTTTATCATGTCTTCTGCCAGCTCTGCGAGAATGCCCTGCTGCCTAGAAGGGTGATGATCTCCAGGTCCTAGGCGATCAAGTTGTTGTAATGCGCTCCAGGTGGCTTTGAAAGCGCTCTCGAGGTTGCGCAGGGCATGATCCTGGAAGGTTAGGCACATCGCTTGACAATGCATGATTGGTTCTACTGCCTTGAAGAAGAGTTCCTAGGTCGGGAATGCATTTGGGAAGTTGACAGTACATTGCCCTGTTGTCCTTTGCCGTCTGCTCAAGGATGCGCAGCGCAGCTGGGTGGTTGGATTCATCCCATACCACTGGAACATCGGGCTTCATGATGCCGGCTTTCTCCTTCGCTATCTCCTCGATTGAGTTGCCTAAGAAGCCTTGGTGATCCAATCCGATCTTTGCGATCGCTGTTACTAATGGAAGAGGCCGAGAACAACGTGACAAGTCCGATGTGGTACCAGAATTTTCCACGGGTTCACCGAGTATGTTCGTGGCATCCAGTCGTCCGCCCATACCCACTTCAACAACGGCGATGTCAGTTCTTCATGCGAGAAAATCTCAAACGCAGTTGCAGTCAAAAGCTCAAACTCGGATGCATGGATTTCTTCTTGCTGATCCCTTCGCTTGACTTGAGTCTCGATGTGATCGAAGAGTTTCCATGGGACGGTCTTCTGATTGACAGTGATGCAGTCCCACCGATCAATTAAGTGTGGGCTTGTGTAGCGGCCATGCTTCAAGGCGGGCTGACCGGTATGTTCACGATACTTGGACTGGTTGTAAACATCAAGCATCGCAGAGGTGTAGGCGCAAATGGAGCCTTTCCCATTGGTACCAGCGACATGAATGGCCCGCCATGGCAGAGACGTGTTCGCTAATAGGCGGGAAATGCGCTGCAGACCGAGCTCTATCATTGTCAGGCCCCGGGCGAAAGCGCAAAGAGATGAACGTCAGACCGAGCTGATCCGCACCTCGGGAACACAGCAGCGACAACGAGGTGAGTGGCGAATCTCGAACAAGGGAGCTTACATCAGCTGCCATGGGAAGAGGTCTACCATTATTGACGGCACCGACGGTGATAATTGATGTCTCCACACAGTTGGTACGATGCTGCTTGGACCACATCCATGTGCCATTGACAGCTGGGGGCCAAGGGCCACGCGAAAAATGATGGAAGACGCGACTCGCTAACGCGCACGGACCGCCTTCCGGTCACATCCCGCTTCACTTTGCGGAGCAGAGGTTCGCGACCATCAGCAGCCTTCACACCAACCACGCCGCATCCATCCTCTTCTTCTCGCCTTTAATTCATCTGCCTCTTTCCTTGAATCGGGTCGCATCACGTGAGCTTCTCCGATCATCGCGTCAGAAGCAGCAATTTCACGCCATGGGTCTTCCGGTACGCCTCTCTAAACTAACCCCGAGCCGGGCGCGTAGCGTTCGCGACAACCTTCGCCAAAAAGTTACCGAGACGTGAACTGACGGCGTATGTGCGCAACAACAGATATGGCGCGATCCCACTGAGACGCAGCCGAAGCCACGTGACGCGCTCAAGTCAGACCGTACTGCAGCTGCAAGATCGTCCATTCGCCGAAGACCTTCCATACATGGCCGCCGAGGATCCCAGCGACCGAGACTGATGCGCGATGCCACCTTACCGCGATTTGGGTTCGAAAGACCTTCCATGCCAGAGGCCACGACTAGTGAGCCTCTTGAGCCGCTGAGAGGAATCATCGTGACAAGCGTGCCCGCGGTGTCCACATTGCTACAGAGTGCGGACAGGCATCAGCCCGGGTCTTTGGAAGCGCCTCCGCCTCCGCCACCCGTGCCTGAGAGCTGGAATTACTATGCAGATGCCACAGGCTCCCATGGAGTGAGGGAGGCGCAGCGAATGGAGGCTCTACGGCAGCTTCAGGAAAGGGCGGGGAGACTTCAGCAGGAAGCAGTGAGAGGCCTAGATCGATGGCGGAGCAGGGCGGGCGATACCAGGCCTTCCGACCGAGAGAGGAGGATGCGGCTTTCGCCTGAGCCTTTTGGACACGGTATGCACAGCCCTTCTGGCGAATGGAGGTCCAGCAATGCAGCCGCTCTTCAAGCGCTCCGAGACATTCGCCAGAGAGCCACAGAAAGCCCTGAGCGCAACTCGGAAAGTAACCAGGACTCATCTCGAGGAGCAAGAGCTGCACAACTATCTGCCCGCGCCACACTACCTACACCCCCTATGGATCAGTCAGATCCGGATGCAGAGGTGCGGCGGCCTTCTCATCCGCTCAGTAATGAATGGCGCCCGCATTCTCCTGTTGATGGGCCAGTCGATGGTCTCGGAGATCGCAATCGCAGTCCCACGCCGATGGATGGATGGGAAATCATGCGTGGTACTATAGATCCAGACCCGACTCTGCCAAGCACGGACAGCAGTTTCACTAGTGCGGCAGCCAGTCAGTCTTTCAACTCCCATCCAGCCACCAACATCACTGAGCCCGAGCAGACTTCAGCTCGAGCCTCGTATTCGGACAGGAGCCAAAGGACACGGGATCATGAATCTACGAGTGATACTTCAACCTCTTTCGACGCAGATGATCTCGCATGTGAAGACGATGAGACGACTGTGCGACAGATGGTAAGTGCAGAAAACTTTGCCGAAGACATGTACGAGTTTGAGATCTCGACGTCAGATGGGCGGCAAAGGGTACTTGAGCAGGAGCATATTCGGTCGTTGAACGGCAACCGCTTTGCACTACCGCACGAATCACCCCGCATTGACATTGGCTTCCGATTGATCGAAGAAGCCCTTGAAAGTGAAGAAGGCCGTGAACGGTTGTTCCACATCGGCGCCTTTGATGGTCAGGAAGATCTTCAAACATTCATGAACGACCGTAGAAACCCCAGCCGAGTGCACCCGCAAAACGGACGAAGAACGGGGCTGGCGCACGTGTCGGACTTCGAAGGAGAAAGTTCACACCCGGCGACATCTCGTAGCAGACGAGCTGGTGAAGCATCAGCTGAGGTCGATAATTTCTTCAACCGCTACACGGCCGACTCTTTGATCCCGCTCATGCGCGCACCACCTCGCCACCACCTCGATACTCCCCTACCATCCCAGACGGCCCCCTTGCTTCGCATCCGGACGTCGACACCTTCGTCTCTCGGGATGCACCCGAAGCACACCCCGTCTCGCCACCCATCCATCGGAGCCATCACGAAGTCACCATGTCGCTACTCAATAGCGGGCCAGATGACCTCGATGCTATGCGAAGGATCGTCGAGAGGTTGGCAGGAGGGACGACGTCCCGGACAGCTGGTGGATGAGTATGGGTCTGAATCTTTCCCGCACACGGCCTCAGCGCGCGAGAAGTCCTCGACGAGGAGCAGGTGAGCTGGCATCACCTGCTGCTGCTGGAAACCGAGTGCAGACGGGCCGCGTTGAACGCGGTACCTCACGGCTCTAATAGGTCTCGGGGAGAAACAAAGCGAAAATTGACCATTGCTTCTGTTCTTTTACAAAATGCCTGCTTAAGCTGGTCGGGCAGTTCAGTACCATTTCTGCTGTCTATGATTCAAAAGAAATCCGTCTATGAAACTGTATGATAATTGAGGATGAGAAAATCATTAACGGCCGACTTTATACCATTTGATGAATATGATGGAAAGTCGTCACTTGTCGCTTGGGCAGGCGATATTCAGTTCATTCCCTTTTGTTGTTGTTGTTGTTGTTTTTCTTTTTCTTTTTCTTTTCCTTTTTTTTTTCCAAAGCGTTGCAAAGCTCCAACCAGTTACAAAGTGTTGACACGGTTGCTGCGACGCAGTGAGGTGATCTCGGATGGTGCACAAACATGTGTTACACATGTTCCTCCCACGGTTGCATGGAAGATAAATTCGCTTTCCGTGACTATTACTATACGTTTCCTCCCCGTCCCCCATTATGGGGCGAATTACTCGGTCACGCGATCCTGACTCCCATCGTCCGCTTCCCCCTGCTTAACCGTCTCAATCACCCGCCGTGCCCGCCTCCTCGCATCCACATACATCATGAACTCCGTATACGTCCGCGGCAGCACCTTCACATTCCTATCAACAGTAAAAGTATAATTAAACTGGCCCGTCGGCTTCGTCTCGCCATGCTCCACATCGCGGACTTTACTGTCGACGCGGATCTGTACGCGCGTCTGTCTATTGTCGTCGCGGGTTTCTTCGGGAGCGATCCCGCCTGTCTGGCCTGCCACCAGTGGCGGGTCCGTGTAGACTACGGTCGCGGTGAGGTATAGCACGCTGCCGACTGGGACGGGGTTTTGGAAGGTGGAGGGGTCGAGCGAGACGAATGTCGGGCGGACGTGCGCGAAGGATGCTGCGCAGCAGAAGGCGAGCTCGAAGGTTTGTTTGAGGAGGAAGCCGCCGAAGATCCTTTTTGAAAGGGTCAGCTGGGGAATCACGCGGTATGGCTTTTTTTGGTCCCGGGGGGGGAGCATAGATGTTGGCTTACATGAAGTGATGTCTGTTTCGGTATTGCGGCTGCATGATACTGGCTGTGCTCAGCTTCGTCTTGTCCATGAAGAAGACATGGTCAGGTTTTCGGATTGGGTCGTTTGGATCGTGATACTTCAGCTGGTGTTGCCACATAGCATGGATGAGATCGCTTTCTTCGTCGTTAGGCGCCGTTTTCAGTAGAGATCGCTGCGCGAGATCCTTTCTATGCCTGCTGTTCTTCTCGCCCTGTGCGTAGACTTGCTTCTCTGCTTCTGTGTCGGTCCGCACGGGAGCAATGCTGACTGGTTTCTTCGTTCCAGGATCAAGACTGACCATTGTGCATGAGCATGTCAGAAGCACATCTTCTGGCCTGACTTCTTCACCGGGTTTCGGTGCTTTCGCTACCTGCAAGCTGATCTCCATGCTACTCCTACCTGATGCGTACGTCACCTGGCCACTGAGCTCGAGATCGACAATCTCATGGAGTGGGTGGTTGATTGTAATTCTATCAAACGCCGCAGTGACTGTAGTCACGCTATCACCTGTATGCTTATATGCAATGACGCCAGACAAAGCATCAAGATCCATGAAGATGGTGCCAAGGCGGATGTGTCCAGAGGAGTTCAGGTATGTATCAAGAAGCCACGGCTCTTGGGCGAGAGGGAGTACCTACCTCTAAAGCATCAGCGACTGAGCTGGATTTTGAACACAAACCCCACACATACCACGCTGTGATAGCTATCAGACATCTTTTTAGGGGTCAAGTCGCGGTTTGGTGGCGTTTCAGGCTTGCCTGACGGCTGCGAAGCATCTTGGCCTTCTTTTTGCCTTTTATTGAAAGCTTCGATCCACGGCACTTGAACTCTTTGATCTGTGAGTTCACGAAAGACGCCATCCGTTCGACGGGTTGCTGATAAGCTAAAGCCACGACAGTGGCGGTAATGGGTGGCCTGAATTCCAGCTGGCTTCGTTCTTGATAGCCAACGTATCGTCGATGATCGTAGAGACATATTCGCTGCAGTGGTACAAGGACGCAAATCGGCCGTCAAAACGAGGACAGCGATATGCTATATGTATATGAGGGTTCATGTTGTAGCATTGGACGTAAACCCGTGACAAACCGAGATTCTGGTATTGCCCCAGATCTTCCGCCGCGTTCCGGGATCCTCCGCGCGTAACCTCACCCCTCGTCTGGAACAATTCCCTCGAGACTGCTATTCATCGAAACCATCGAAGCATTAGGTGGCATTGCTCACCGTCATCTCCGTAGCAATGCTGGGCACAGAAAGGTCGCAATTCCTATTCAACATGGCAACGGCGCCTTTCACTCTAGCTTTGGGCGAAGCCGATCTGGTGTCAACGAACACAGATCTCCATGCTCATCTTTTCAGCAGCATTCAGCTTGCTCCGACGGAAATTCATATCTCTCCAGAGGACTCAGACGTGCTAACGGAAGCCCTCCGGAATGATGATGATAGGTGCAAGCGACCATGGATTCAGAGAGCAAACAGCTTCCAAATTGAACTCAGTATACGAGTAGCGGAGAATACGCTGACATTGATCAATGAGGACTTGATAGAGCGTCTAGCCTCCAGTTTTCGAGAAGCTGAGGTACGAAGTCTCTTGCGAAAGCTGTGATGATTGCTAATTGGACCTAGCTGTGGCGGCAGCTAAGCCTAGTCGTGACCAGCGTGGAGACATTTACGAAGTGCGAAAAGAGTGCCCACGTTATCACGATGACAGTAAGAAGTGACGACCTAAAAATTGACCCTTCTCGAAGATGCAGGCACAAGCTGGCCGCTGGAAGGCTTTGCGACGATATCAAGCCTCCAAAAGGCATGCACTCGTACGCTCTGAAGGCCGTGCAAGTTTCCATGCATGTCGAGCGTAAGCCGTCCAGAAAGCGCCGAAGAAAAGGCACTGTTCTGGAGCGAATGAGATCAATCCCGTCTGAGAGATATTCGCAATTTGATGCCGATTCCTTTGGCTCAGATGAGGAGCTCTTACAAGCCGAAGCAGATGATGCAATGTCGCCTATCCGTGCCCCGATCGCTACTGATGAAAACGACAAGTCACAGGAGATAAGCCATGAATGCTCGGAATATACACTTTTCGACGAAGACTGGGCCACTGGAAGTCTGCCCTCATTCTTGGAGAGATGCACAAAACCTGTCAGAAGAACTCGAGACTGGGGTTCGTCAGAGCAGGATGTGATCGAGTTCCAGACGAACGAGGCTTTGCGCCTCTTCGATGTTGCATTCAGGGCTGCGATTGCTGAGCAGCCACGCAGGTTCGGGCACGGCATCAAAATCAAAAACGCCACTAAATTGAAGAGGCTCGCAGATGTTGCCCCCTCAACGTGGTCCCCGGACTATTCAAGTGATATCTCCTCTCGCGCCGTCTTTTTACCGACCATCTCACATGCGTTGGCAAATGTGGTATCGCGTAGTAACAATATGCATGGTACAGAGACACCCCCTGCAGGAGACGGAGAAGGCTTAACCGTCCCTCAGCCCAGTTGTCGGCTCGAAATGAAGCTCTGGAATCTGCTGCGCGGAGCGATGTACGACGAGGGATCTGCTCAGCATCTGAGACCACTTCACTTTGACAAATTCGCAGAAGTAGACAAGGAAGTAGAGATGGTGAGGTCACCCGAGCCGCCTCCTATTTACGAAGAGTTCGACGACACAGACGGTGAGACCAGTTTCGATCAAGCATTGGGTGAGGATCAAATGAGTTTCGACAACGGCTCGCAAGAGCCGTACGGTGACATGGATCTTGATGAGGACTGCTGCTACATCCAAGAACACTATGAAACATCAGCCCGCGACAGAAGCGAAGTCGAAACTCCATCGCTCTTCCAGCAGGGCCAAGAGGACAGGAGCCTGGAACAAGATCTAATTCTCTAGGCAATCCGGCAAATGCACAGCCAAGATCCTGCCAGAATTGTGGATCCGCGACGGGTGGGAATGGCTACGCGAAAACTTTACTGGGCCGTCTAACGACCATAGCACAGATGCAGGGGCTTGGAAGACCAATGTAGCGTTCTACACAGCGATTGGGGAGACTCGACTGTATCCGAAATGATCGTTGGCGGAAGCGAGAGCCCCGATTATTTAACGATAGCTGTCAGTGCATGTAGAACGGACGAAACTGTCGAAACGGCTGAAGTGCCGCGCGAATGTATCCGAAGAAGGAACATAGATGGGATCGGTCCTTTAAGCTTTCGCCTACGGTAATTGATGTGTCAAAAGGAGGGCATACTTTCCATCAAGTTTCGCAGCTATCGATTTTCCGGGTTAATTGGCGGGGCGCTCATTCAAATGTCCACTTCCTTGCAAGGCTTTCTGCTTTTTTTCTTGGGGCTCTCACTAGTGCGCTCAAGCGTGTTTGACGTGCAGAATAGAGTTTACGCTGGGTCTTTGCTCCTCCACCACGACCACGTGCAAGCACGTGAACGGGTCGCGTTAATAGTTTCCATTCACAAGTGCAATTGCCCAACTGGGCGACAACCGTGTTGGGCAGCGTCTTTCTCAAGGTAGCCGAGGCCGTCGACATTGCGGTTGATAGTAAAAGGCATAATGCTCGGTATATTGTTTGGTCCGTGCCATCCAACACATGTGCCTGGAGGAAGGAGAAATACTTCCAATCCAATTTGTTCTCTGCGTTTGCGAGCGTGGCCGCCATATCTTTTACTCGCACTATGGACTAGCATTTTAGGGGTGCTACACTCGGATTGTCGTAGATATCTCCCCAAGGACGTGCTTGCGTACGGCTGGGGGCGTAGAGTTTGTGTTTCCAAATTCTGCAACTCAAGCTTGTTGAGCCACAGATGCCATAGTTACGGCAGTCTAATTGACCACGTCGTTGAAATAGCCGACAGCGCCACACGAGCGAAAGCCATCACCGTAGCCATGCTTTATTCCCCAACAGGTTGTGAAGCTCACCAAGACGAGTCTTGATTCGCCATCTGCGACTGCTGTCATCGTTTCCCGCACGGGTTAGCAAGATCGGGCTGATCGTAACATCTGGCTGAAGCGGAGCCCTATCTCCTCGTCTGCATTATCCTTGCAAGAACATGTGGTCGTTGTTGGTCGCGAGCGCGTTCGCCTCCACACTGTCCTCGGCCAACTCAGATTGCGCAACCAGGGTGTCCGCAGTTCCCAACTCCTGGGCCGCTATTGAACGGCCGGTCGCCGATTCTACCACTGCCGAATAGCCTCGGCGCTATCTCTACAGTCGGTTGCGCCGATGTGCGCTAGGCGGTTGGATCTGATCTGCTGGTCAGTGCGAACACAGCAACCAGCTCACGACATGAAAGTCGGAGGTGTTTTGGATACGGCGATCCCAAACACAAGACGTGAGATTCGGGGAGCACAAACCCAATGCCGATCGTACATCTCAACCTGTCGTCTCGTTACTCGTTCAGAGATGGATCGGCAGCGGACGGGCGGCGAATGGCTGCAGCTTGACCAGCTCACGTCTGGGCAAATGCAGGAGCCGTAATGTCCGTTTTGTGAGGAGGCACAAGCCGTGTCATCAGCTAAGCGAGCAAGCTTGGTAGTGCGGCTGTTGGGAAGGGTAGGCATGATGCATGAGGGCTGCTTTCTCACTCGGACGGATCCAATGAAAAGCCGCAAGAGGTGCGACTCCCCTGCAAGGCGCTGCGAACGGCTAAAGCAGGATGGTAGGTGCACCATGCTGGCGATCTGATGAAGCGCCATCCATCCCAGATGTGCGGGTCGCGCTCTATTCCCTTGCTGGGCTTGGCCTGTGGTTGATGGGGCCCGAACAGACATACTTTTACCCTGGTACCTGAATGATCTACCTGGCCGGCGTCGTGATCTCGCCGTTCTCGTCTTCACTTGTCGTGCAACAGACGCTTCTCTTATTATCACATTCCTAGGTCCGCTTTTATCTGGAGACCATACAAGGATTGACAGTAGGGACGATAATGCAGTAATCCGACCGACATTGCCAACCATTACATGGATCCGTGAATGAAAAGCAAACCCTGCTCGCGCGCGTCTTTACCTCCGAAGCCTCAGCTCTGTGGAACAACAGCACAGTCCCTTGCTAGCGAATCTTTCACGACGCCAGACCGCTCTCTTACCTTCCAGCAACGTTCTGTCCTCTTTGCAGCTTCATCCACAATTGACGTGGCTTTTACCAGGCTACCTTAACAGCATCTACCAGAATAAGCAGTGGACGTGGTGGTTGTCCCTTCACAAACGCTCGCGGCTCGTTGCGGGACATGTGGTGAGCGCGCACATGAGCGGATGGTGAAGTGGCAAGTGAGGCGCAGACGTCATTGGTGTACCATCAGCCCATCTCGAGCCTCGACTGTGGCAGGCCACTCATATATTCGCAGCCTTTCATGCCAGGATAGAGCAACCTAGTCGAAACCTTTAAATCCCAGCAAGATGTCGATGCACGGATCTGCGAAGGATGGGCTGAACATAGAGCAGCCAAGTCACTTCGATGCTGGCATCGTTGCGGCTTCTTACTTTGCCAGCTTGTGTGGCTGTCTTCTGACTATTGAAATGTTGAACAGGAGAGGAACTGCGTTGGGGAATGTGAGGAGCTGGTGGGTGCCTAGCCCCATAAAAAGAGGAGACACGATACTGACCTACCTTTCTCAGGCTCGAGACTCTCGGCTGCGCTACATCAATGGGCCTCGTCGGCATCTGGTGCATGCACTTCATCGGAAATAGAGCCATCATACTTGGTGCTGGCGAAGCACGCATCCAGCTGGTATACAACGCTGGTTACACCACTCTGTCCGTGTTCTTGCCCATCATCGGCCTCACCATTGCTTTCTCCGCCGCAGAACTTCCGACCAAATCTGCAGCTCTACACTGGTCTCTGTTAGTATGCACCGGTGTCTTTGCCGGGCTATCTATCGTAGGCATGCATTACATCGGCAATTTCGGCATCACGAACTACACCCTACAGTATGCCAGCCGATTTCTCGCTGCATCCATCATCATTGCTATCGGCGATTGCATGCTGGTTTTAATCCTGCTCTACACTCTCCGTGAAAAGTGGATCAGTTCATGGTGGAAGCGACTACTGTGTGCGATGCTCCTGGCTGGCGGTGTATGTGCTATGCATTTCACTGCATCGACAGGATGCATTTACACCCTACAGGAGTACAATGGGCCCGGCGCAATCAACTCCCGAAACGCTCAAGTTGCCGTCGCAGGTGCACTTTGCGCAGCGGCAGCAGTCATCGTCGTCGGCGTACTTGTCTTCACGAGATACCGAACTCACGTTCTTAAGACAAGATCACAAAAGATTATGCTGGCATGCGCCATGTTCGATCCAGACGGTCGCATCTTGGTGACGACGGAGGGTGTCATGCCTGCACGAGAAATCACAGACAAGTACCAGCATCGTACCTTCAGCGAAGAGTTCGATACCTCACATCCGGTGTTTCAGTGGATCTTTCGCGTCACTCGAAACTGGGCGGGTGTTACTGAGCTTATTCCACGTATGAAACAACACCTCGCGGCAGTCAGAAATGATAGCGAATCGGACTCTAGGCCGACCAGCTCTGCCTCCTCTGCAGTCTATGACCCGGAGACCTATAGCGACTACTCTATTGTCTTCCGCGAAAGGTTCTGTACCGCTGCGGCTGGCTTGGCAGCAGCTCTGCATCTGCCGGTAGAGCAGATCGGAGTATTGTATGACCGAATCGTCGAGACTGGCACACTGAACCCAGAAGACAAAGTCAAGCGCAGCACACTACAAATGGACAAACTTGAGGATGTCGAGTCGGCGCGATCTGTACCTCACTTCGGCAAGGGTCAATTAATGTTCCTGACGAGGCGATTGACATACGAAGACCGTGATAAGCTCTTCAACGCTGGCTACAAATTTGGCAGCGTGCAGCAAATCGGCCGCAACATTGCTGAGACAATGCAAATACCGCTTCCTGCCCTGGAAGTGCATCTGGAAAACCTCAACCGTTTCCTAGAAACATCAAGCTCCGTCGACAAACCAGGTACCTGGCTCAACTTTTTCGGACTAATCCCACGGCCCAATGGGAAAGGGTTCGACGTTGGAGTGAAGCAAGGGAACCAGGACCAACTACCCGATGCGCCACTTCTTCTCGAAGAGCCCGAACAATGGCAAGCCGAGTTCCTCGAGCGTTTGGACGGATTGAAGACCCGGTCTTGTATAGCGTTCTTGGAGGATCGAAATCACGCTGACCTGCAGCGGTCGCCACAGGAGCAAGGTTTTGCCAACAGGATACTTGGCGCTATCGTTCAGCTCGGCCATCAAGTGCCTCCGGACTGGTTCCGCGAAGCTAGATTCCTTGCCCGGCCGGTGTTTGCACATTACTCGGGCCAGTCGACGAAGATAGGTGTCAGCTGGATATACGCATTCTGCGTAATCACAGATATGCATACTTCTTTGGAGACGTGTCATGATATCATCAAGATCCCCCTAGCCTTCTTTAGCGCTCGTCAGCGCTGCTACAAGGGCTCGCCAGATCATGCAATCCTGGCTCGAGATATCCACCAAGAGTTCGGTCCACTTCTTGCTCGGAGAGTGCATAATCAGCGTCTCGGGCACAGGGTACGGAAGACCTTGAGAGAAAGCTTCGCAAAGGCAGGCCAAAAGCACGGCAAGCCCGAAGCACGAAAGCCAACAGATTCGCGCAGTGACAGCTTCGGGAACAGTGATGGATCTTCGATGCACGAGTTAGTTGACAGGCCACGCAAGATGAGCGCGACTGTGAACGACAAAGGCTCGGAACCTGATCGCGACAACCTCTGGGGCGGTATCTTGGTGAACAGCGAGACTGTCGTCAAGAGCGACAGTAGGAGCGACTACACCAATGAAGTTAAGGGCCTCGGGCTAGGCATGAAAGTCGCCGTTAGTACCGCCAAACAGGAAGACACGTTCGTTGACGAACTCATGGAAGCAACACGATCCCGGTTCTTGCCTCCTAAACTTGGGTACTAGGCGACCGAGATAGATATGTGCGCTTTCTTGGGCTATCTTGGCGATCCAAAGTAGGTGCACACCGATGGCGAGGGCATCGGAAAGGAGCTTGCCTACCGTGGAGTATGGCGCTTGGGCATGAATCATTGGCCGAAGTCGTAATCTGAAGCATGTACAGGATAGATACCAGATGATGAAACCCCAGACGGAGTGAGGAAAGTTCCAGGGGATCAAAACAGGTTGGAAATTCCCTATTAGGAGACTTTGTATTATTCTACGACTTCAGTGATTCCCGCCTTGCCTTCTTGCTTCCTGCATGTGATATTGGGTAGTCCGTGAGAGTCTGTGTTGTCGAGACTCCACGCCTGATTTGTTCTGAGAGGCTTGCACTCAATCTTGAAGGCTCATGTCATGATGAACATGAGCATACTCGTTGTCTGCTATTCCATGGCCGCCGCCATGGCATCCAACGTGAGTTCACGTTTCGATGAAGCCTCCACACGACGACAAGTCAACGTCCTCTTTTTTGTCTTTTTTTGTTTTACCCTTGCCTTTTGGCTCCGTCCCTCTGTTTTCCCGTGAGAGCCATCAACTCGCAAACAAACATCACAGCATACGATTAGGATATCCGCGAGTTGTTATTACTTTCAAACGTTATGGTTGACGTTACTATGGACAAAAGTTTGTCGACACGGCAAAAATCCACCGTACGGTGGTACGGCGATCGGAGCGTGTACGGCGTTTTCAGAACGAAAGCTAAATTCTGTCTCATCGTATATATACAAAAAGTCCATTGCCCTGGTTGAATCCTTTACATCAAATCTCACATTAATTACCAAATGGCGACGCCGAAAAGAATTTTGATTGCAGGTGGAGGCATTGCTGGGCCTTCCTGCGCCCTCCTCCTAAGCAGGGCAGGTCAGCAGGTTACTATTGTGGAGCGCGCACCTCAACTTCGGGCTACGGGCCAACAGATCGATGTAGCAGGGAACGGAGTGCCAATCGTCAAGAAAATGGGCATCTGGGAGGCACTCAAAGAGAGGACCGTCGGAGACGAAGGCATAAGGTTCGTTACGGAGAACGATCAGTCATGGGCCGACTTTCCGGCCAGTAAAGAAAGTAGTGCCAACTCTTTCGTCAAGGAGATTGAGATTCTAAGGGGTGACATGGTCGATGTCATCTATCAGCGAACCAAAGACAACACGGAATGCATCTTTGGAGACCAGATCAGCGCACTGACAGATCACGGCTCGCATGTTACTGCGAGCTTCGAACACCACCCAGACCGCGATTTCGACATTGTCATTGCTGCAGATGGTCTCTATAGCCACACCAGGTCACTAGTCTTTGGGAAGGATTCTGCGCATATTCGCAGCCTCAATCAATGTGTCGCACTGATGTCAATCCCCTGGCAGAAGTCGGATACTACCTGGAGTCGATGGTGCAACGCACCAGGGGGCAGATGTGCTTGTACACGTCCACGTGCGAAGCAAGGACTGACAGGCGCCTATCTGGCCCTCATGACAGAAGAGAGTGGCAAAATCGGAAGAATGCCAGCAGAAGAGCAGAAGCAGGAGTTTGCGCGGCGTTTTGCCGACATGGGATGGGAAACCCCGAGGATCTTAGAGCAGATGATGAAAGCAGACGACTTTTACGTGACCCCAGTAGCTCAAGCAAAACCCGAATCGTGGGTGAAGGGCCGAGTGGCACTGTTGGGTGACAGTGGTTACGCCCCCTCGCCTGTCTCTGGACAGGGGACGACGTTGGCCTTGGTTGGGGCTTACATCCTTGCCGGCTGCATCAATACTTATGATGACGTGCAGGAAGCTCTCAAACAGTACCAACAGCAGGTGAAACCCTTCGTCCAAGAGGGACAAAAGCTTTATCCTGGCGTTCCAGGTTCTGCCAATCCACAAACAGCATGGGGAATCTGGACATTCTACAGCATTATGTGGATTGCGAGCCTGATCAACAGGTCCGGCGTACTTGGTACCCTGAGCGTGCTCTTCGGGCCTCTTTCTGCTCTCTTTGGCTCTGGGCTGCAGCTGCCAGAGTACAGGCTATAAACAATGTGGGATATAGCAAGGATTGTGTACAGAGAAGTTGTATAATAGCGTCCATCAGATACCGTCGTAGGCAAATGTAGCATCAACGAATACGCCAACCAACCCTTCCAGTGAAGGCGAGGGACGGAAGACGCTGATTCAGTGCTTGACTCTATTTTGCTTTTCATCATCACCTGAACGCATAACCTCATGAAGGTAGATGGAGTCCGGCTGCTTTGACACAGCAAGCGCAGCTTCGGCCAGCCTCCTGAGCTGGCTTAGCTCGCCACTCAGACCCTAAAAGTGGACTCCTCGCCTCGAGAATGAGCCCCATTGAGTTACCCGTTCCATCCGCAGACAGAGACTGGCAATCGCATATCTATTGACCGCGACGAAAGATCCCAACCCCACAACCTGTGAGCCCACCTTGTCTTCCTACCGCAAATTCTGCGGCATCTCCTCCTACTCGACCCGCACACTGCAGCGAGACCCTGCGAAGAACGAGGAAGCAGAGCTCATATCCTCGCTCCCTGTTGCCAGGCATCCCGCGAAGGATGTCCCCCAAGCCAGCAAGATCCGAGCAGATGGCGTGTCCATGAAGGAGTGCAAGCGGTACCGCAGATGGGTAGAGAGGGGTGGAGGTTGAAGTGAAGGGGGATGGGCCGCTGGTGGTGCTTCTATGGCGGCGCGTTTCCGCGTAACCCATTCTTCAGTGAAGATGGACGTCCGGGGACTTTCTCCCAAAGCTATATGTACAAGGACAGACCATCTTGAGAAGGTTGTCGGTATGTAAGCTTTGATTGCGATTCTTCGAACGAGGAGTTGATGGAAAGAATGGGATCAAAGCAGAGATGGAGGAGATTTTGACAAGGCGGAGCGGGAGCGGGAAGCTGGCGGGTCTTGGCACGGAATCGCGGCCGCGTCTAGCGAGACAGAGCTTCGCGACAGTTCAGATGTTGAAACGCGTAGTCAAGACAGAGTCAAAGGCAGCAGAGCCCAAGCCGCTTCTAGCTGTCCTTTGAAGGCAAACGTACATTGAGCTGCAAACAGGTAATTGTTCAAAATAGCTGGCGACCAGTGCGCCTTGACACGACAGTGTAAGTCTCCCAGAGTAAAGATGCCTCCTCCATCCAATCATGGGACTAACACACCTGCACAGAAGACCAGCACTGCTCGCTCTACCAGTCATCGTTCATCCAATCGTCCACCTCGTCCTAAAGAAGCAGAGATGGCTGGCCTCTTCGGCGGCGCTGCTTCCTCTGCCGCCAACACCAACCCGACCCAAGGTGACCTCAGCAAAGATGTTGCTGTCGCCGACCCGCCCGAGGACAGCATCTCCAATATCGCCTTTTCGCCTCAGTCAGAACACTTGGCGGTTGCGAGTTGGGACAAGAAAGTGCGAATTTACGAGATCGATCAGAACGGCAACAGTCAAGGGAAGGCGCTATTTGACTTTGAAGGACCTGTGTTGAACTGTGCTTGGTCTAAGGTAAGCAGAGGACATGCACTGAGACTGCGCGAGCGCTCGATATTCAGAGGAGGGTATTAACAACGATTCTGTGCAGGATGGCTCGAAGGTCTTCGGTGCATCGGCTGACAAGACGGCGAAAATGCTCGACATCCAATCCGGTAGCACTCAGCAAGTTGCGCAGCACGACCAGCCTATATCATGCTGTGAGACAATTGTAGCTGGAGGTAACCAAATGCTTGTTACGGGTGGATGGGACAAGATGGTCAAGTACTGGGATCTTCGCAGTCCAACCCCTGCTGGCCAAGTTGAAGCCAAGGAGAGGATTTACACTATGGATGTGCGCAATGACATGCTCGTCGTTGGCACTGCAGACCGATGGATCCACGTCGTGAACGTCAACCAGCCGGGCACCTTCTACCGCACGCTGCAAAGTCCCTTGAAATGGCAATCCAGAGTCGTCTCTATCTTCTCACCAGAGCCGAACGGCTTCGCCATTGGCTCGATCGAAGGGCGTTGCGCTATACAGTACGTCGAGGACAAGGACCAGAGTGGCAACTTTTCCTTCAAGTGCCATCGTCAAACCCCACCGAACGACCGCAACACCTCGAACGTCTTCGCTGTGAACGCGATCTCTTTCCACCCGCAACACGGAACTTTCAGCACCGCAGGAAGTGATGGCACGTTCCACTTCTGGGATAAAGACGCCAAGCACCGTCTCAAGGGGTATCCCGAAGTTGGAGGCAGCATCGTGGCAACGGACTTCAACAAGGGCGGAAACATCTTCGCGTACGCGGTCAGCTATGATTGGAGCAAGGGATACCAGGGCAACAGCCAGCAGTATCCAAACAAGATCATGCTGCACCCAATCGTAGGAGATGAGTGTAAGCCGCGCCCGAAGACAGGAAAGCGGTAGATTCCATCAGGTTGAAGAAACACATTGAAGAGAATTTGGTACCAAAGAGCTGGGGAGCAGACGGAAGGCAAGGCTTTGACTGGGTGGGACGCTGTCAAACTATGAGGATCTAACTAAGCGTGGCGTTTCGGCGTTTCAAAAAGATATGTGGCTCGAATAGGTGGACTATTGGATGCATTCTTGCAATGATCGGGTGCAAGAAGGGAGGGTAAAAGATAGCATTAGCATTGAAGGCTCAAAACCAATTATTTCCACAATGGAGAGCTTTCAGGTCAAGCCAACAGCTGTGGTGCCGCTGTGGGATGCTGTACCTCCAGCCTCGAAAATTCACGAAGACTATAGTCATCGGGTTGATACACTCTTTTGCTGCCTCGAGAAAGACAAAGGGTCGAATGATAGACTGACGGGGGGGGGGGGGGGGGGGGCTCAGTATGGCTCGCTTGCTGATGCGGTAAAGGGAGAGGCCGCAACGTATGACAGCCTTTGAGGCTCTGCTGTAAGCCTCATCACTTATATCGGGTAATTTGTGTGATGTAAGCAGTGATCTTCACATGCTTTGGCTGCGGACATAGCAGACGCAGCATGTGAAGCCACTCCTTCCAAATCGGGTTAGTCCGCATAGCTCAGCTCCAGGTTTCGCCAATTCGCCCTGCAACAATAATTCCCACCATAACTTCTCCGTCCCTTTCCACGTCCGTCCCACGATACTGACTGTCGAACCTTGTGGCACTGAGAGATTGTACCTATATCATATTGCGAAGGCAGTAAGACTCTACTATTGGCGTTGATCCACACTCTCCGGAACGCACGGGTACTGACCGTGCTTCGCGTGCTTGAATAGGTGACACAAGCTCGACCTCGAAACCCTAAAGCAATCGACACCATGGCAGACGTCGAAGATAAGCGCGAGGATGAACAGCTCGACCGCGCACCAGAGGAAGAGGAAGCTGGGGATGAGGAGGAAATCGCAGCAATGAAGAAGCGCGTACAGGAGATGGAAGCGGAAGCGGCAAAACTACGCGAGATGCAGGCCCAGATCGACTCGCAGCAGGAATCATTACGGGAAAGCAAGGAGGACATCGACGCGAGAAGTGTCTTTGTCGGCAACGTGGATTATGGCGCAAGCCCGGAGGAGATCCAGGCGCATTTCCAAAGCGTGGGCAGTATCAACAGGGTTACCATACTACTGGACAAGTTCACTGGACATCCGAAAGGCTATGCTTATGTTGAGTTCACCGAGCCAAACCTTGTCACGCAGGCCCTGGTGTTGAACGAGAGCATGTTCAGAGGCAGGAATATTAAGGTATGACGCGGTCCAGGACCACAGGACTGTATAGACACTGATTCAGGAGCAGGTGGTACCTAAACGGACGAACTTGCCTGGCATGACGCGTGGCGGACGCGGTGGTCGTGGCGGAGGTGCGCCTCGCGGCCGGGGTGGCTTTGGAGGAGGATATGGTCCACCAATGTATGGTGGTCGTGGAGGTTACGGTCCACCTCCACATATGCCTCGCGGAGGGTATGTTGACACTCACTTCTTGCTTTTGGAATGCAGTCGGCTTACTGACCGTCTCACAGCTACCGCGGAGGATATAGAGGACGCGCTCGGGGATACAACCCGTACTGAGCAGGGCCAATGCTGCGGGAAAGAATCACCTCAAATGTTCAGGACATGTCTTTTAAGACGGGAAAAGGGCATCATGGCTTTCCCATGCCAAGTGCTGCAAGAGCGCAGAAGATTCAAGACATCAAAGGAAGACTGAAAGATTGTTTGTAATACAGTGCCAGAAGTCAAAAGTCAAGATAGAAGAGCTGCGTGAGCGCAAAAGTCAAGAGGCCCTAATGGCCCGCCGACCGTGGGGCAAAAGACGTCTCATGCAGACCCTTCAAGAGCCAGATGCTATAACAGATGAAGAGATGTATAAGTGTCGTACTTGGTCAGGCTTCAGGGCATTGCAGGCTATGTGCTGTGAGACTTTTTGACGCTGCAAGATGGCACGAAAGAGTAAAGAATTGTGTCTCGACGGACGAAAGCAGATCGCCCTAGGCCGCCCTGCCTTCAACCAATCCACCTGTCTTCGCCGATGTTCTCGGAGATCCGCAATCGCGCCTGCCAGAGCCTTGCCACTTCCCAAAGCGAAGACATTAGATGGAAACGGAGAGTGCTGTAAGATTTTGAAAATTCATTAAGCAAACAAAGGCTGCCTAAGGGAATGAATTCTTTGCTAAAAGGAATCCTTATTACCATGGGCATGTGCCACGCACCATCCTAGCACCACGCTGCTCTTGCACTTTAGCATTAAATTCGAAATACATCCTGGAGCAAGCAAGGCGAAGACAATATCCAGATCAAAGCTAGCTTTTAACAACGAGTTCATACAAGTGCAGCCAAGCCAAAGATGGCAGCAATTAGGCCTCCAGCAGGAGCGAAGGCCGTCGCACCCGAGTCAGTCTCGCTAGCAGTGGCAGCGGAGCCAGAAGCGGAACCGGAGGAGGTAGAGTCCGCGGTCGAGGACGCCGTGCTATCGCTCGTTACTGCAGCAAGGGCTGTGCTCTGAGAGGCAATCGCTTCGGAGAGTGAGGAGGAGACGGAAGCTGTTGCGGAGACCGTACGGGATGATGAGGACGAGCCGTATCTGTAACAATTGTGAGCTTCTTCGGAAAAGTCTTTCAGCTATGGGAAATCGTGCTTACGCCTTTGCAGCATTGCAGTAGCTGGTCTTAGTTTGCTGGGCGCCAAACGCATTCGGGTCGCTCGGGCAGTTGTTGTAGCACCTAGAAACGAGAAGGTCAGAATCTGGCTATGGGGGTGGAAGAGGTTTTGGCCGGGCTTACGTCAAAACGTTGGTTTGCTGAGTGCACAGGCAATCCCAATCAGTGGCATCGCATGCAGCGAGCTGCGCCTGGGTGCTACCGAGGCAGGTCTGGATGATACTAGAGAGTTGTTAGAGAATCCGAATTGGAATCATCTCGAGGCAGGCCGGAATTACAGGTCAATGGACTCTCCGCAGCCAGACTCAGAGGTCGAGCTAGACGTTGAGGCAGAGGTGACAGATGTCACACCCGCAGCTGCTGTGCTGGACGACTGAGCGGCAGCAAGGCCGACGACAGCGAGGACGAGCCCGGTAGTGTACTGCATTTTGATCAAGATGGACAGGCGTGAGACTCTAGAACCAAGATAAGAGATTGCACAGCTCGTATACAAGAAGCGAAGTTGTATCAATGCGAAGGCGAAGATAGGGACGAAACACGCAGTGGGAGTCACGGCCGTATATAAGTCTCTTCCAGTAGCCTAGGAAACCGTTGCAGCGCCTGGTCCACGGGCCACAGATTGAAAGCTCTCGCCTGTCACCGTCCGTCGAAGGGAAACACGCCCTCGTCTGGAACACGGATCGCCAGGGAAACAGATCTCCAAGGATACATTTAGGTTCGGACAGTAGTGAGAGTCTGGGGAAGCTCGACGCCCCGGGACGGCAAAGCCAGGGTCCTGCATCTCATCTACGCCGGCGGAAAGCTGGGAGGGTCGTGTGATTGGATGTGGTGTGACATTTTCGTCCTGGGGGCCGTCCGGACATCCATGGGAAAGGGGCATGGCCCGGGGAGCTAGCAGCGCGCAAGCTTCGCAAGTTGGATATGTATGTTTTGCGTGCAAGCTGCGAGATGGTCCCTGCGGCTCTTCTAGCACTGTCTACAGCTATATGTGACCTGTTATAGCCACAAGGACGCCTACTCGGTCTATATAAAGGCATGGGATATAACAAGGAAAAGACAGTCAGCTCTTTGTCGTTGCCTATTCGAAAAGGCGTTGAGTCAGTTGGAAGTTGAAGTTTGATGAAGGCGTTGAACAGCTGTTTCTACCTCCGCAGCCGGGTCTACATACTTCCCATGGCTCAAATTCCACTAGGCCCGAAACACATTATGCAGGCCGGGCCGGGTGGCGGGCTTCATCGGCAGCACAGCGGCAAGAAAACATGCGAAGTGCTACGGTATGTACCTATGTGGATAGGTTGGGGCGGAAGGGCGCAGAGAGATACATGCACATGCTACGGTAGTACAGGAGGTTCTTCATTCGTGCCAAATTCTTTACCAATTAATATATTACGCTTTTGCATACGTTTGAAGGACCGTTCGTCTCCATCGTGTCTCGTATGTACAAAAAAAAAGTATCAAGCGTTTATGCATATCAATCCAAGTCTCATTTACAATTGTCAACACCAACAGCGCCAACGCTTCATTCCAAGGTCACAGCGACCTGGAGTAATACCAATCGCTAAACCACCCATGCGCACAGCTTTCTGCGCCGCTGCGGCTTTCCCGACCCTGGATATCGTAAATTCCCAATTTAATAACTCCCAAGTGCACCTGCACAGATATAAAATTTTCTTTCACGTCGACATCCCGCGCTCCTCGGGCCCTCGCTCTTTGTATTCGACTGTGGTAGACGCGTCTCTGCTCCCTTTGCCTTTGCGCATACTGAAGAAGCTCAATGCTCTGCTTGCGCGACTACTGGTCGAGCTTGGCCTACTGTCTACCGGCGATGTTACATCCTTAATTGGATCCACTTGATGTCGAGCGAGAGGGCTAACATTCAGCCAGATCGCGAAGATGGTACCAGCTGCGAACGCCGCTACGGCAACTTCGACACTAGATCTGGTCCTAGTGGCGTTTGTTGCGATAGCACTCGATATCGGCGAGAAGACTGCGCCTCCGGATATGGCGGCCGTAAGGACGACACTCGCCATTTTTGTGTGCCGGCCCATCCCTCGCAAGCCTTGCGCAAAGATTAGCGAGAAAATAGGACCTTCGAAGGCGAACACGAGCAGCATCATAGCAAGACCCGCGCGTCCCGGTAGATGCATAGCCAAAGCACCAAACACGATCGCGCCAGTGAAGAAGACGAACAACAGTACTCTAGGCTTAATCCAAAAGCCGAGGCCAGCGCTCACAAAACGCATGACAGCGAAGGTTGTATGGGCTACAGCCATCCAGTCGGCGACATTGTAACTAGGAAGGATCGCGCCAAGGTAGATGTCAAAGTCAGTCGCGTTGACTTCTTGACCTCCCACGTAGCAGAATTGACTGAACACAGCAAGGCCGAGAGTGATCCAGATGACACCGACACCGCCGTACTTCGTTTTGTTGGCACAGTCCATGCGCTCGGAAGCATCTTCAAGCTCCTCGTCGGTAGCTTCCGGCAGCGGTACATAATGATAGCCCACAGCGAGCAAGATTGTAGCCAGCGAGATGCCTAGGTAAGCCCACTGAGTCTCCACTAATGAAGGTGCGTCAGACGCCCTGTGGAAAAAAGCCTTGTGCGCGATTAAAGGTGCGACCACGCTTCCCACGGCTTGTACACCTTGGCTGGCGTTAAGCCGGATCTCGCCGTACTCCGGAGGTCCGCAAAGAATGATGAATGGGTTCGCTGCAGTTTCCAGAATCGATAGTCCGAATGCGACGATGAAGTTCGTAATGATGAATGCCGGGAACGACGTGAGGACAGCTGCAGGCCAGAAGATCAAAGTTCCGCAAGCGAAAGTCGCTAGTCCAATGCTATAGCAAGCTTTGAAACCCCAATGCTTCAACACCAAGCGACCAACAGTCAGTGGACCAACGAAGTAGCCGGCAAAGTATGCGCTATGAATGCCAACGCTCTGTCCAGCTGACATATGCGCAACGCGTTGAAATTGCTGGTTTAGTACATCGAGCAGGCCATATTCAAAGCCCCAAATGAAGAACAATATTGTGACCATCGAGACCGGAAAGAGGGACTCCTTCGAGGTCATCTGGACCAAACTCTTTTGGTTTTTCATGTTGACAAAGTCGAAGAACGTCGGTGACTCTGGTGCCGTACCGCGTGTAGAGTTCGTAGCAGCAGTCTGAGACCGCTCCAGCCCGTGTTGGTCATCGCTCATCTCGGGTGTCGTCAAGAACTCCATCATCCCAAGAGGTCCTTCATCCTCACTGGGACCTGGTTCTGACTGGCTGCCAAAGTCGCGATAGTGTACATCGTCCGGTACAGAAGGCACGCGCTGGGCCTCTGTCATATCCACTGTGCGACCGAAATGCAGAGATACAGAGCCAGTCTTCGAAGACGCATCTCCTGGATCCCGTAGCATGTGCGGTACAAAGCGCGATACCAGCGGCTTGAGACCAGGTACGCACGCACACATGATGCCAACGCTCACCTCGATCACAGACCACATGAAGCTGAAGCTTGCGTACCAGCTGAAATCCGTCTGCACAGCATCTCGACTTGCTCCGTCGTCGTTGTGAACGTTGTTTTGTATCTCGGTAAGCCGGGTCTCAGATGCTGACTGTAGGTAGGCAATTCTGACTACATCCACAGCGGTGACAAAGATACCAAAGCCAAAGGTGACGACCAGAATAATTTTTTGCTTCCGAGGAAGTCGCATCGCCGTCAGGACTGGCATCGGTAGAAAGAGGATCGCAAAATCGGTGATGAGATTCAGTGGCGCCGAGGAGAGGTAGATGGTAACAATGTCCGTGCAAGTCGCGTCAGCCGGTGTCACAGGCTCGAATGTAGCCGAAATTGGGCGACATTGGAAGACGGTGACAATGGTCAGCGCGAGACCGCCAGCGTTAACCACGAAGAGTGTCGCAATGCAGGCCCATCTGAATATGCGGTGTGTCGAGGAGAAGCCGAGATAGAAGGACAGAATCGAAGTCTTGAGAGCCATCAGAGCCGGCTGGTATATGACGGTGAAGGCGTAATTCGCTTTGCGCAACGGAGTCTGCCATTCCTCTGGCACGTCCGACTCGTGTCGACCTAATCCCCACGCGGAGCCGTAGCAGATGGAAACCCACAAGCCGAAGGCGATCATCCAAGCCAGCACAATGAAGTAGTCGTCCACCTTGACCTTTTTCACTATCGCCGCTCTTGATATCATGCGAAAGAGGACGAAGCCCGTCGACAGTACCGCCATGACGATACTGACAGCGAAGACAGCATCGCTGCGCCCTTGAAAGTTGCCATGATCATAGTCCTCTGCGTCCATGTCCGTCGTATGTGTGTCACCCGATATCGATTATATCCATCCTCGACCTCTTGCGGGCTGCGACCGAATGGCGTAATCTTGAGTCCTTGATCGCTCAGGCGCACTGCATGGTTGCGGTAAATAGGATGGCAAACAGCAAGCTCCAAGCAGTATTTTCACAATGTCGGCAAGGGTGCGCAAAGTATACAGGGTCGACTGAAACTCCTTACCACCAGGAGGAGCGAGAGTGATAGGGAAGAGCAGAGACTCGGAACATACCCGCTAGCTGCGTGGATGGATGGAGGACGGACGGCCAGACGGCGAAGAGAGTGGAAACTCGGGTTAGCAGCTGGGTTAGCATGGTGCTAGCCTCGCCTGCCACGAGGCTGTCTCCAGGTTTACGGAAATCTGGCCACTCTCATTCGTGCACGCCTGGGCTGGGTGTCGATCGGTAAAACTTAGATTTCAGCTGCTCGCGATGATGTATGCAATCCCCGCATCTCGCTCGGAAAAGGACGCTCCAAGCCTGGAGACGTTTCTCCGAACTGGCGGTGCTAGACCTTCCCCCCGTCGCTTTGGGTGATTATTATCTCAAGTTCGCAATCGTGTATCTTATTACTAGGTACCATGCCAATGCTACTCGCTTCTGACAACAGCGCGTGGGATCGATTTCTCACTCAATGTTCACATGAGCCATATTGGCGCATGGACAGCATACAGCAGCCGTTGTGTCCACTCTTGCCACTCTCCCCACGGTGGCGTTGGCTTGGCGCGACGCGTGACCAGACGGCTCCAACAAATAATGAACCGGAGGTCTGCCGGCTCCAAGACCCAGCGCTGGCGCAGAGAGCGCTCGCCGAGAAGGGTCGAACGTGTTCCTTGGTGTTCCTGTACGGCACGGCACAATGTCGCCTGTCGAATCCCATGGGGAATTTGTAGACCGCTAGTCTAGTCAAGCTGGTCCCTGGCCGACTCTTGCCCTACATTCGCGGCGTTTCGTGCCGCTGTGCCACAGGTACAGCCCGGGCAGACGAGCTTGATTGGCCGCAAAAGGCCTTGGGCGGTTGGTAGGTTCACTCCATCCCTTAGGGCAGAGAGTCATGTAAGAAGATCAACATGCTCCGTATACCTCCACTTGGGGACTCATCATGGGTTAGTGATCCATTAGACGCGTCTTCCGCAGTGCACATCTCTACAACAACAGATTGTGGTACATGAACGGAGGTATTGCGAATCCGCCCCACATCAGCGGTGACCGCAAAGCCATGCTGCGAGATCACGAGACAGTGTATCCCCACCTTGGACCAGACCCTGAGACGGAGATGGCCTCGAAGGCATATAGCGGCCAGCACTATCTCCAACTCCACGGGGCAGCCAAATGATTACCACATCGCTTGTAAAGGTGTGTACTTTGACGCCACAATCCACTCAAGTCTGTGAGTGGTTGCTGCGACTATTCTGGTAGGCTATGTGGTGACTGCACGAGCCCGAGGAATCCATTCACACCAGGAGTTCCATACACATCTGCCGGACAGGTCTCTTCGAATATCAAGTAGATCTCACTCCTAGCGTATGAATATCCAGAGGCTAAAGTCCTTGGGGGAGGCTGCCCTTCGCACTGTATTGACATATTCAATCACTCAGCATTTGATCACTGAGACAGCATCAATTGTCTGCAGCATGTTCGTCGAGCCAGAACGCTACCTCTGTAATGCAACTAAAATCCACAGTAGTCTTTCAGGCGGTTGCTCCGACTGGACTAGCCTACTCGTGTTCACGTCCCCTCAACTCTATTGTGGTCCTTCGACAGCCTGCTGCTCGCCACCTGTCGCTTGGTACTCATTCATTCACACAAGGCATTTTGTGCCTGGTCTGGCGCAAAAGCTGAATTTCCTTCATGGAATGGGGGAGACTGCTGTCTTACAGAAGGTCGTCGATTCCCTTGTCCATATCATCGACCAGCAGCTTTACCATGCCCTGGGAAGTTGAGTCAGTACGGCAGGGCTTTATCTTAGCATTGTAAGATGCGAAAGAGCTTACCTCAGGCATGACCGGCTTGCCATCCTCTCCCTTCACGTACTTGAACGGCATACTGACGCTCTCATTTGGATTGGGCGCACTCTCACCGTCTGCAGCAGGTAGTTGAATATCTGGGCGATCGACGTAAGGGATCTCATCAAGTCGCTTGCCCTGCTGAACAACAATGCGCGTCACTCGCGCCGCAGTGTCGGTCGTCATCTGTTCCGGCCCAAGGCGACGGCCCACGAATCCTTTGCTTCTTAACTCGCCGGTTCGATCTTCGAATATAAAATTAGCTGATGTGCGGTAGAAAACTAGAAGAGTACAGAGGCCTACCTCTAGGCGGGTCATCACCCAATATGCCGCCGAACAGGAAGGCATCGAATTCTTCGCCGTCCTCGGGACAAATGTCCTTTTCGCCCTTGGGGTCGAGCAAGCATACTTTTCTCCTCGCTTCAGGCGTCGGGTACATCTTCTCAACGCCTTGCTGTTGGAGAGAAGTCATAGGAAGACCGAGACGCTTGTGGGCATTGGCAGGGTCGGTGAGGCCAGACAGAATAAATTGCGAATTGCTGTCTTCACATTCTTGGTGAATTGTCTTGTACTCCAGAGCTTGCCATTCCTCCAGCTCCGGGTCCAGATGCTCGACAATGAAGGTGTGCTTGCAAGCTTTTTCGCCGGCCATGCTTGACACAGAAATGTCTAAAGTAGGAAGCTTTGCGGTAGAAGATGTCCCACTGTTGTATCCTCACGTCGTCACGTCGTGATGGTTTCGTCGGTGATTAATGGCACCTGCTATAATACTACGGTACCTTATCCAAGCAAAAGTCGAGACGCAGTCTACTGTCCTGAAACTTTTTGAGCCAAGCTCACTCAGCGTTCACGCTAGAGGTGAGACTGCGGGGTGATGATCGCCAGCTTGTTAGACATTGCTACACACCCGGGTGCTGGATCAAGGGCGAATATGACTGAAAAGTAAGTATGTGGCCATGAGATCTTCTCATCTACTGGTAAGAGTGCGTAAGCAGACTGGCGATCGCACTGAAACAGTCGCGGGCGCATTATCTACCGACTTTTGAATGGTTTATTATCTTAGCTCGAATTGCGTGTCGGGCCGTGCTAAGCGGCAGCTATCTGGCAAGGGTCCGGAGTGCTAAATCCCACTACAGCTTCCCAATCGTGGTTGCAGGGCTGCGTCAGGCATCACGAGGTCTTCGGCATTGACCAGATTTTTTGGACGTACCGCTTTCTGCTTCTGACGTCGCTCTATTCACATTTGCAACACCTTGTCCCTCACGACGACACCTGCCACTCCCTCTTCCTGCTTTACCCCCCGACATCGGCACCCTCCACCGTCCGCAAAGAGTCGTGCGGGTCGTAGTCATCGGAATCTACGCAGAAGCACCTCTGACTGCGTAGACAAGAGCCAGCCAGCCGGAAGACGCCGCGAAGGGATCGGATTCACGAAGATAGCCGACAACGCCTCAGCCAGCGCTGCAGCGCACCCACTCCGTCGCAATGGCTTTGAACCCGCACCAGAAGAACAAGGTCGATGTCAGCGTACGTATCCTCAGACGCGACACTCCACAAGCAAAAGACTGAATAGTGGTATAGCAACTATCTGAAGAGGAGCAGAAGCTTTTCCGCCTGTACGGCAAGCTTCCTAACAAGAAGGACTTGCTGCAGAACAAGCTGAAGGAGCGCAAGTACTTCGACAGCGGCGACTATGCCATGAGCAAGGCCGGCAAGTCGGATGCCGGCCTGGTAGGAGGACTGGGGAGAGAGCATCCTTCGTATGATAGCCCCATCCCAACCTTCTGCTCCTGGTCTTTCAAATGGGAGGTGAGCTGACGTCAGTCACAGGCCCGACAGCATCCCGCATCTTTCCCAGCAGCAATCCCAGGGCTCCGGTGCCCCACCCGCCGGCGGCGCCGCCAACAACGGACCAGCCCTCCACCCTGCTCCTAGCCAAGGGGGCCAGTCCGCGAGCCCGGTCAAGGAGCCCTCCATCCTCCAGCGAGGCATGAGCGTCGATGAGCAGGAGAGCGAGGCGGTCGCGAAGCAGGTGGAGAACGCAACCGAGGAGAAGGGAGTTCCGATTGGTTAATAGGCTCCATGATACCGGGTATTTGCGCGCGAGAAGCTACGATGTAACGGCAGACCAGCGACGCGTTTGGTAGGCTCAGTGAATAGGCTCTGCAGAGCAGAGGTGAGGCGTTTGGGGCGCAGAGGGAAGGGGCAGTAACGGAAACGAGATCAATTGCAAGTGTCCATGTCATGTTTTTTAATTTTTTGTGGGTATCTACACATGCTATGCGAATCACGCGCCCTTGCTTCTCTGCGAGAGCAGGTTCAGTGCGCTACCAGCGAGGATGAAACCACATTGGTCTCTGCTCAGGTTGAACTTCACTGGTACCTTGAATTGCTCACCAGTCTTGCTCTTGTTCACGACGAGGTGGACCTGGCCGCTTCCACCGTTTTGCAGAACGTCGTATAGGCCTTCAGTGGAAACGCTGTCGCAGCCGGCCATCTTGTCATAGTCCGCCTCGTTGACAAAAGTAAGCGGCACAATACCTTGCTTCTTCAGGTTCGTCTCATGGATACGAGCGAATGACTTGGCAAGGACAATGCGTCCACCTAGGTATCTTGGCTGCAGTGCAGCATGTTCACGGGCAGACCCCTCGCCGTAGTTGTGTTCGGCCACGACCAACCAGGGCTGGCTCTGCGACTTCCACTTCGAAGCCAACTCAGGAATCGTGTAGGAAGATCCATCGACGTCTTGAACCGTGTTCACAGCCTCAGTGTCCGCACTAATCGCACCGATGAGGGTATTCTCGGAGATATTTGGCAGATGGCCCTTGTACTTGAGCCAGGGCCCTGCAGCTGAGATGGTGTCGGTCGTACATTGACCCTTGACCTTGACAAGCACCTTCATCCCCTGCAGCTCGCCGGCTGGGAATGGATCGAAAGCATCTAACACGGCCAGCCGGTCAGACTCAGGGTCAATGGCAACATTTACAGAAGCGTCAGGAGTAGGAGGGCTTGGCTGAAACTTGAGGTCTCCGGCAGCAAACCCTGCACTCGGTAGGTCGATGCCGAATGGCGGGTCAAACTTGAACTCTTTGCCGCCTGGCAGGGGAATGCTGTCAGTCATAGGGTTGAAGTCAGTCCGCCCAGAGTAACTCATCGCCGTCACGAGCTCAGGAGATGCTAGGAAATTCATAGTCTTCCTGTTTCCATCGTTACGGCCTGGGAAGTTGCGGTTGTAACTGGTGAAAATTGCGTTGTCCTCGCCCTTTTGAACACCATCTGTACGACTCCATTGGCCAATGCAAGGTCCACAGGCGTTGGCAAGAACCATACCACCGGCATCCTCGAATGTCTGCATGGTACCGTCGCGGTCAACAGTCGCTCTGATCTGCTCAGAACCTGGTGTGATAAAGAAGTCTGCCTTTGGTTTGAGGCCGGCGTCAGACGCCTGCTTGACGAGAGATTCGCAGCGGGTCATATCGGCGTAGGAGCTGTTGGTGCAGGAGCCAATGAGACCAGCACCGAACGTTTCGGGCCACTCGTTTGACTTGATGGCATCCTTGAACTTAGACAAAGGCGTGCTCAGATCCGGTGTGAATGGCCCGTTGATGTGTGGTTCGAGTTCGCTGAGGTTGATGACCACTTCCTCGTCGTACTCAGCCCCAGAGTCAGGAGCCAATAGGTTGTGAGGACCTGGCGAAGATGCTATTGCTGCAGCCTGCTCGGCAATCGATGCTCGGTGCGTGGACTGGAGGTAAGGGACGTGTGAGTTCGGGGTGAAAGGGAAGATGGATGTCGTAGCTCCCATCTCGGCGCCCATGTCTGGTGCGAAGGCGTTAGCTTGTTATCATAAAACTTGAAATGAGGAGACTTACTGCAGATGGTAGCCATGCCAGTACAGCTGAGGCTCTGTACGCCGGGTCCAGTATACTCAATGATGTAGCCGGTGCCACCGCGAACAGTAAGCTTCCCGGCCAGGTTCAGAATTACGTCTTTAGGGGATGCCCAGCCACTGAGCTGCCCCTCTAGCCTGACACCACGGATCTTCGGTGCCTTGAGCTCCCACGGCGCATCGACCAACGCATCCACGGCATCCGCACCACCTACACCAATTGCGATGGATCCAAGACCACCGGCGTTTGGCGTATGCGAATCGGTGCCCAACATCATCAAGCCCGGTGCAGCGTAGTTTTCCAGCACAGCCTGGTGGATGATGCCTGCGCCGGGAGGCCAAAATTCAATACCATATTTCTTCGCCGCACTTTCCAAGAAATCATAGACCTCCTTATTTCCACTAATGCTGTTCGGCAGATCCGTATCGGCACCTTTCTCGCCGACGATCATGTGGTCACAGTGGATGCTGGCTGGCACAGCGGTAGATGGCAACCCACAGCTCATGAACTGCAATAGCGCCATCTGTGCACTCGCGTCTTGCATGGCCACTCTATCAGGCTTGAGCTTGAGCGTCGCATTGCCTCTGATGTCCAGTCCATCATTGGTACCTTCCAGCAACGATTCTTCTGGGTTGTCCAGGTGGGAGAACAAGATCTTCTCGGCGAGCGTCAATGGGCGTTTTGGCAGGAGCCGGCGGACAGCGTGTAATCGCTGCAACAGCTTCGAATAGGGAGGTGTGCGTGCAGCGACATTGCTCGCGGCTGCCGATGTCGCGGCGTCGGTGGCAGTCGCGAGGGTGCGGCGATGGAGAGGAAGAAGCTGTCGGAGACTACTAGGCAGTGACAAGATGTTTTGTCCCGCGACCGGCGCTGTGCCAGCTCTCCGCGCTGCCAACATCTTTTGCGGTCAATGGGTCTTTGCCTTCGTACAAGCGCGTCTGGAGATGTACTACAGGCGCGATGGATATAATGCGAATTTCCCCAGCTGCGTTTCCGAAATCGGCTTACTCATGGGATATGCATCTCTCCCGACCCGATCTCCGCGGCGACCTCACATTCCATCCTCACCACATTACCTCTAGACCGCTCTTCACCGAAGCGGTACGCTCGCTCATGAGAGCGGCTGCATCCATCATGTAGACATAAATATTTGACACGATTGGCGGATATACAGTCTTACACGCTTCCGGTTGTCAGCGCAGTGAAGGTCTTGGGCACGTAGATCCCTCCGCCCGCGTTTAACTCCACCACAAAGCTCGGAGATAAGGTGGTTAACCATCGTTTAAGTCCTTCCTTTGAGTCGCTTGACGTCACACGAGGTGCCTAGGTCGTTACTGCAAACATTGAAAAAGCGTCCATGTACAACTGACTTGAATTCCTACCTATCTTCATCAACTCTAGTTGCAACACCTCAGTACTCAAGATGCAGAAAGCTCAAGAGATTCTCGGAAACGTCACCGGTGGTGCTGTTGGCCACAAGTTGCCCACTGCAAAACTGGGCAAGAACGGCCCCCAGGTCACTCGGATGGGCTATGGTGCCATGGGTCTCGTAAGTTGGATCCACCCTCGTCGTTGCTGAACAAGAGCTAATAGGGTTCAGAGTGCCTTCTATGGCGCCCCAAAGCCCGATGAAGATCGTTTCAAAGTGCTTGACAAGTGCTACGCGTCTGGCGAGCTCTTTTGGGACTCCGCGGACATGTACATGGACAATGAGGATTTGCTCGGTACGTGATGGGCTTCTGCCTCGATCAAGCGCCTTCGACTGACTGTAATTACAGGCAAATGGTTCCAAGCCAACCCAGGTAAAAGGGACCACATCTTCCTCGCCACCAAGTTCGCAAACCGTATGGAAGATGGCCAGCGCTGGGTAGACTCCTCTCCCGAATACTGTCGCCAAGCATGTGAGCGCTCTCTCAAACGTCTTGGGGTGGACCACATCGATCTTTACTACGCCCACCGCCTTGATGGCAAAACTCCAGTTGAGAAGACCATGGAGGAATTGAAGAAGCTCAAGCAAGAGGGCAAGATCAAGTACATCGGCCTTTCAGAATGCAGCAGCGAATCGTTGCGTCGCGCATGCAAGGTCGAGCACGTCGATGCTGTACAAATTGAGTACTCTCCCTTTTCGCTCGACATCGAGGCCGAGGAGATTGGTCTTCTCAAAGCATGCCGCGAGCTGGGCTGTGCTATCGTGCCCTACTCTCCCATCGGTAGAGGAATGCTGGGTGGCACCATTCGCAGCCCAGCAGACTTCGAGGAAGGTAAGTATATCAAAATCAAGGGGTGCTGTAACTGGGCATGATTTGCTGACCCGTCTACCCAGGCGACTTCCGCAAATTCGCACCTCGCTTCTCCGAGGAGAATTTCCCCAAGAATCTGCAGCTTGTCGACCGCATCAGCGAGATTGCCAAGAGCAAAGGCTGCACGCCCAGCCAGCTCACGCTTGCCTGGATTCTTGCTCAAGGCGACGACTTCTTCCCGGTTCGTGACGCTCTTCGTACGAGCTACATTCCCTTGCTAACAACCATTCAGATCCCAGGCACAACCAACCTGGCGCGACTCGAAGAGAACCTGGGCGCTCTCCACCTCAAGTTGAGCAAGGACGAGGAACAAGAGATTCGCAAGGCCTGCGAGGCCGCCGAGGTTCACGGTGGCCGATACCCGGAAGCCTTCGCCTCCGCTTGCTTTGCTGACACGCCACCACTGAACGCCTAGAGGCGAAGATGTGACCGTGGTAGCTATTTCGAAGAATGAGACATGATTCCAAGACTTTAGACGATTCACTTAAGCTCAAGACACGCCAACACTTACCTTGGTAGCTAGTGGTAGTACATTGCAGCCGTGATTATTTTAGTGTGATAATAGTTTTCGGTCAAGCCTTTTTCTGCTGTGTGCTGCGCCTCTGCCAACAGACATGTAAGCAAATCCTTGATCCTTCGCTCTACGCCTTTAGCCTGTGGAATCATTCGCTGAACTTCCAGTCATGTGCTCATGATGTCTCCCCTGTGCTCAATGTCGTGTTGTGCTCGTGATCTCAGCGTGGCTCCTTTTGCGGTATACGAACCCTCCAGTGTCTGCGATACACAGTAAGATTCGGAGCCTCGAGAGTCACATCTCGGAGCATTTCGAAATCATGCTCCGGCCGAGATCGGCACCGGAGCGGTTCTGTGAACGTCGCCGTTGCCCCTGCTCTTCAGCCGCGTAAACGAGCGCCTGATCCAGTGAGCGGATGCTCTAGAGCGAACGCCTCCGCCATCCAAGCACCAGCCCCTCTGGCGAAGAAGCCCAGGCGTTCACGCGCGCGGATCGAATGCTCTGACGACGAACCGCTTCATGGGGAATACTATGCATCCGTTCACGAACAATCTATCGAGCCGCGACGCGAGCAACCTAGCGAATGGCCTCGCGAGCCTGCCAATGAAGCGCTTCCCCGGCAACTTGGCGACTCTCTCCTCGACTTGTTGGTCCTGCCGAGGAATGAGGGTTCTACACTTCCTCCCGAGCTTGCTAGATTTGTCGCGAACGATGGATATCTCGACCACGGGCGAATTACGCAGCCGGTCGAGGCTAGGTGTATCTTTGCCGGATGCTCTGGCACCGCTTCTCGGCTGCTAGAGCTCGTACACCACATGATGACACCCGCACATATCTTACTGTGGCCAAACGCTCCTACCGCATATCGTCTCAACGGGCACTCCAAGTCCCCATGTACCGCTAAGCTACCAGACATAGCGGTCTGTCCGTTTGCTGCCTCCAACGGACAGTGCATAAACCTCGACTGGGCCGCATTTCGAGTGGTTGTGGAACAATGTGTGGCGAGGATCTTCGCCGGGGAGAAACTCTTCACCGACGGTCCCAAGGCTAAGGAGGCAGCTCGCAACAGAAAAATAAAAGGCCATGAGTTAACGGTCCAGTGGAACAAACTCCGGCTTTGTATCGATCGTGTTGTAGCGATGGACTTCATCTTACACAATCTTCAGAGATCAACAGGCCTCCGATGTAGTTGCGGCTTCATCTTTGGGTCGGCGGTGAATGCTGCTCTCCACGTTTCGACAGGATGTACTGGCGAAAGGCACAGTAGCTTGGATTTTCTTGCGAGTCGGCCACCGCTGGCGAAGACGCAGCACCTAAGAATTCTTGCTCAGTCTTTCACTCCGGATGATGATTCTAGCGGCACTCCCTCCAAAGTCACAGTCGATAACAACCTGGAAGACGATGAAGTCGACGTATCAGATGATGAAAGATTCCCTTCGAAGTCTTATAATCGGCATGGCACCTTGTGTGTGTGGGAGCGTGATCTTGAGGCACAACCGATTCTCAATGCCGCGCCACCTGGGAACTTAATTTTCTTTTTGAAACGTTACAGTGGCCCTGCTCGCCGTGGTCAAGGCAAAAAAAGGGACAGCCCATTGAAAGAAATCTTCCAAAGCCACGGCCGGGCCTTCGATCTCCACTGTCCGGTGCTCCAGATTCGGCAAGAGGATCTCTCAACGGCGGTGCACCCTATCATACCAACGATGCCTGAATTCACCGAGTACTACAACGCCTTTCTAAAGTCTTGTCTGGATCCTAAAGTCTTTTACGCGGCCGGCAACACATATAATACGTAGAAGGATCACAAACACGTTTTTTAATCTGCGCGCATTACGCTGCTAATGCTTGCATTGTTCGAGAAGCGAGCACTAAGCGAACGGATTCTACTAATGGTCGGTGACTCTTAGAGTTGTGCGGCTCCGAATATGGCGTGGATCTGCGCTATATGCGACTTTAAGATGCATATTGGACTATAAGAATTAGACGTTCGGGCCGTGTTCTCGACTAATAGTGAAGGGGATGCGTTCCTTAAGCTGCTAGAGGACGACGAGCCAAGATTTAAGGGGTCTGTAGATTATCGTTACTAGTTCGAGTTGGAGTCTACTACCTTTGCGAAGGCGTATGCTAGTAATAGGGCGGAAGAGGACCAACTCGCATCTGCATTTGTGAGGTGGTGTATAGTAAAGCAAGGTAGTAAGAGGCCTGCTTCGGGAGGTCACAGATCTACTACCTTTGGAAAGAACCTATGGGGGAAGAACTCAAATGGGTGGCTTTACAAGATGGAGGAGTGCTGGGAGAGTTCCGGTCAGACTTCAGACTTCTGGCATCTGTCAATGATGGCATTGAGAGAACCGCAGAATGCTCAGTACCTAGGTATCGTACGTTTGAAATGGCGAGCAAGGTTTGAGAAATCTACGAATTCTTTCCAAAGTATACGTCAAACAAATGATGGAAGATGCAACCCTTGTCTGTTTATGTGGGGTGTCTGCATGTAATAAGCCTCCTTCACATCGCCTTCTAGAACGCATCCTACAGAATGTGAATCATCTGATTCCCATGTAAGATTTGATACGCTGCATATATCCTGGCTGAGCCTGGGTGCTGTACCTATCCAAATCAGCTCACCGCCAAGTAGTTTCGCTAAGTGAAAGGTAGAATGGGTCGAAGGATGCGTCGAAGGATGGAGTCCAATGTGTGCCTAGCGTCAGCCGGAGCTCGGCTGAAAAGCGAATGCGAGCCGGCCACACAGGAGACGAACGGGCAGCTCGGACGAACAAATACCTCGTTGCGGCCGTATCAGGCCGGAGACATTCTCCAGGCATCACTGTTCAGTGTTTCGGCAATGCCATCTATCCAGTCGTCCCATTAGTCAGTCACAGCCTCAAAGGTGACGCAAAGGCTCGAAACTGCCCATGTTTATGCATCTCTGAGCAGTCTGGTTGGAACGGAAAGACCGAACTCCGTGTTCGACTCATATCCACTACTGTGTTGGCACATGAGACGCCTTAGCCCTTCAGCTGGCCGAAACTAGAACATGGCAATCGGGAGACGAATAGTTTCCGGTCCGCAGGTGAAGCCGCGCCACCATGGTACAGAGCAGGCAGCAGGTAGAAATGTAACGTCTTTGCGCAGCACGGAGTTAGGAGCGGACGCGCTGTCGTTAATGACTGGCAAGTTCGTAGGACCCTAACCATTCATATATCAAGGCCTTGTGGCGTTGCTCGACACAATCCAATACCATCTATTTGGTTCAGCTATAAGACTGACAACATGATCATGGACAGTCAGGCACCTCGTGTTGGTCATAAGAAATCTCGGCTAGGTTGCGCACAGTGCAAGAAGCGACATGTAAAGGTAGGAAATCGGCGTGAAGACTATATATGTGGCGCGAAAGCTAACGCTCGCATTCGCAGTGTGACGAACACAAGCCGTGCTCCAACTGCGTACGGCACGGAGTAGCTTGCTCTCTTGCCGGCGGCCCTATAGTCCAGCGGGAAGATACGAAAAGGCGGACTTCTGCGGCTTCTCAGAATTCTTCAGAGACTTCCAGAACAGCTTCAGTCTCCCGGGAAACATCGTTCAGAAGCACGCTGGTGGGAAGCATCAGCAGTGGGAATGGCGTCAGTATATCAGAGACAACGCCTCCTCAATCGCAACCAAGTCCGTTCACGGTACTGACAGGACTTATCGACCGGCCTTCACCAGGAGCGCATGATGAAAACTGGATGCTGGACCTTGAACTGATGCACCATTACCTTTCTCACACGCGATATATCCTCACCGAACACGACAATGTCGATGGGCTGAGAATCTGGCAAGAAGAAATGCCCAAAGTGGCTTTCAGCTCACATTATTGCATGCATGCTTTGCTCGGCTTTTCAGCGCTACATAAGGCCACGCTGCAACCTAGTCAAGCTCGCGTACTCCGTACGTGTGCAGTCGACCATTTAGACAAGGCCCTTGTGCTGTACCGAGAACATGGTCAGCGCTCGACTGCGGAAAATGCGAACGCCAAGTTCGTCTTCACTTGGCTAGTAGCGCTCTTTGCTTACGCCATCCCGCCCAGCGTGCCACCGATAGATGCCATCACGGAGCTCTTTCTTCTAGTCAAAGGCATTGACACCGTTTTGGGAGAAACTTGGTTCTGGGTTTCTCAAGGACCTTTTGCCCAGGTTCTCGCAGCTGGGCCACAGACTCCGATCACAATGCCAGCTGCAAGCCATATCCTGCCAGAAAACTTCGACGTCGGGCTCAATCATCTCGACTACATGCTGGGCATCGAGATCATGATGCCAGACGACCGTAGGACTTGCGCACTCATTCTTGGAGAGCTAAAACAAGCATACGACGTTGTCCTGCGGCAACAAGGCAACTGCAGTGTCTCTTCGATTTTGTGTTTTCCAAAGCAAGACTCAGCTCCGTACTCGCAGCTAATCAAGCGAAGAGTACCGCAGGCGCTTGTCATCCTTGCACATTACTGCGTCCTCCTTGACGTGCTGGACAGCCGGTGGTGGATCCACGGCTGGTCTTCTAGAGTTCTTAGGGACATCATGGGGACGATCGAAGATAAATGGCAGCCTTGGATTGAATGGCCAGTCCAAAGTGTTTTGCTCAGAGATAAATCAGCCCATCTGTCAGACTCGATGGAACTGCTCATCTGACGCGAACGGCTGCATGCTAAATATAGCTATCCCTCCTCTGTACTTGTAGTCGTGTAATATAACCGATGCTCAATCTGCGCTCGACAGCTACGGATCAACCGTATTCACTGCCGCACACATCTGTCGGCCTTTGTTGACATGTTGACCCTGTTAATGTTTCATACGGTCGGTTTGGAAGCTTCCGAACATTCTCAGACCAGTTCTGACCAAGCGAAAAGTGGGGCAAAAGTTTGCGGGGGGTTCTCTCGTGCGTGGCTTCCTGAGTGACGTTAACCACGATCCGCGGCGGTACAGTCGACTTGTCCCTATTTCGATACCTACATAGTAGTTATCAGAGTGAGACCCATCGAGATTACTGTCGCGTGAGCTTCCGCACGCAGCGACAAGTACCATCGTGTGTGCCCCTGGCCTGCACCCGGCGGAATCGAGCCGACACACAGCCACAACAGCCCACCAGCCGACCGACAACGTCCTGACTGACACCGACGCTTTGCCCTCCCAACCCACCCGCGCACTACCGGCAACGCACAGGGCGCCGTGACAACGTCCTACTTCCTACCGGCGACGTCGGTCCCTGGTATATTCTTCCGTGGCGGTGAATGACCTGACGGACTAGAGCATCGGGTCGAGGTGCACGGAATCAAGCGATAAGCATGGAGGCTCCGCAGCAGTCCAACCTGAGGGTGACGAGTACGTTGAAAATACCAGACATCTTCGCTCAAAGCGAACGAGGAGATACTGACGTTGTATACCAGTCATTGCGGCGGATGGCTTGTACAAGCGAGATGTCTTTCGTGAGTCCTGCCCGCCACCTCGGAAGTCACGGTAGCCTCGCTAACACCAGCATTAGGATTCCCCGACCCTTTCGCGGTCGCGACGATCAATGGCGAGCAGACGAAGACGACCGGCGTGATCAAGAAGACGCTCAACCCATATTGGAACGAGAGCTTTGACATGTGAGTGAGAAGAGACAGGTGGCGATACAACAGGTAGGAGCAATTACTGATGAGAACGTAGGAGGGTCACCGAGGAGAGCATACTGGCCGTCCAAATCTTTGATCAGAAGAAATTCAAGAAGAGGGACCAGGGCTTTCTTGGTGTGGTCAATGTGCGCATTGGAAGCGTTGTCGATCTGGACGCTGGCGGTGATGGTAAGATATGGGCACCAGTACCACGAACCGAACCACTTACTGACCACTGCCAGAAATGCTTACCCGCGACTTGCGCAAGTCCAATGACAACCTCGTAGTGAATGGTAAACTCATTCTTAATCTCTCGACTAATCTTCGAGCGCCTATTCCTAATGGCGGTTCTACCAACAACCGACCATCTGTATCTTCAGCTGGCGCGAACGGTGCAAGCACGCCCGCAGGTGCCCAGTCGAGTGCGTCGCTACAACCGGAACGGCCCACTAGTAACACGAACTCCGCGAATGCGTCGAGGCAGAACACAAGCTCGAACGTGCCCTCCACTAACGGTGCCAGCGGCACTAGGAGGGCCGATGGAAGTGGCTTCAGCGCATTCGAAGATGCGCAGGGAAGGCTGCCTCCGGGATGGGAAAGACGGGAGGATAACCTGGGGCGAACGTATTACGTGGACCACAATTCACGGCAGACTACATGGATAAGGCCCTCGTCCAACTTCAATGCTGGTGAGCAGAGGGCACAGATGCAACAGCAACAGAACGTAGAGCGAGAGCGACATCAGCAGCGAGTGCTTCCAGAGGATAGGACCGGTGCGAACTCACCCACGCTGTCTGACAGGCAAGGATCACCTTCGCAGACTCCTAGCGCGGCGAACCAAGCCAACACAGCGCAGATGGTTGCAACGGGCGCAACTACAGCTGGGACTGGCGAGCTTCCAGCTGGCTGGGAACAGAGACATACCCCAGAAGGCAGAGCCTATTTCGTGGACCACAACACCCGTACTACGACTTGGGTGGACCCTAGGCGGCAGCAATACATAAGAATGTACGGCCAGAATGCTACAGGTAACAGCACCATTCAGCAGCAGCCAGTTTCGCAACTCGGACCGTTGCCCAGTGGATGGGAAATGCGACTTACGAACACGGCACGTGTCTACTTCGTCGACCACAACACGAAGACAACGACATGGGACGACCCCAGATTGCCATCGTCGTTGGATCAAAATGTCCCACAATACAAACGCGACTTCAGGCGCAAGCTCATTTACTTCCGTTCTCAGCCAGCTCTGAGGATATTGAGCGGACAGTGCCATGTCAAGGTCCGACGTTCTCATATCTTCGAGGACAGCTACGCAGAGATCATGAGACAATCGCCTAATGATCTCAAGAAGCGGCTGATGATCAAGTTCGATGGTGAAGATGGTCTTGACTATGGTGGCCTGTCAAGAGAATTCTTTTTCCTCCTATCCCACGAGATGTTTAACCCCTTCTATTGTCTCTTTGAGTATTCCGCCCACGACAACTATACCCTGCAGATCAACCCGCACTCTGGAATTAACCCTGAGCACCTTGGCTACTTCAAGTTTATTGGACGCGTGGTCGGTCTGGCCATCTTCCACCGGCGCTTTTTGGACGCATTCTTCATTGGAGCGTTCTACAAGATGATCCTCAAGAAGAGGGTCACCTTGCAAGACATGGAGGGCGTGGATGCCGAATTCCACCGCACTCTCACCTGGGCCATGGAGAACGACATCACCGACGTGATTTACAGCACGTTCTCCGTTGAAGATGAAAGATTTGGTGAGAAGGTCACTGTGGAGTTGAAGCCTGGTGGGGAAGATATCGAAGTGACGAACGAGAACAAGCAGGAGTACATTGAGTAAGTTTTGCTTCGCACAATCTATCAAAACTTCAGCTAACATCGCCATCTAGGCTTATCACCGAATGGCGTATCCAGAAGCGCGTTGAGGAGCAGTTCAATGCTTTCGTCACCGGTTTCCACGAGCTCATCCCTGCCGATCTCGTCAACGTCTTCGATGAGCGTGAGCTGGAACTCCTCATCGGTGGTATAGCAGACATTGATGTCGACGACTGGAAGAAGCACACTGACTACCGCGGATACACCGAGAATGACCCAGTCGTGCAAAACTTCTGGCAGTGCATTCGCAGTTGGGACGCAGAGCAGAAGAGCAGACTTTTGCAGTTTGCCACTGGTACATCGCGTATCCCTGTCAACGGCTTCAAAGACCTGCAAGGCTCTGATGGTCCACGACGATTCACAATTGAAAAGAGCGGAGAAGAAGGCCAACTTCCCAAGGCGCATACGTGCTTCAATCGTTTGGACATGCCGCCATACAAGAGTTTCGACGCGCTGCAGCAGAAGCTGCTCTGGGCTGTCGAAGAAACGGTTGGCTTCGGGCAGGAGTAGAAACGCAAAAGCAAGGAGACTTTCTAGAGTGCGCTTTGAGGCGTTCGGCGGCGTTGCAGCGAGGAACATCATTCTTTCATTCCTATCTGACACAGGCTCCCGGCTTTTCGGTAGAGGTTGGTGGTACGCTCTCTTGTCTCTTTCTCGTAGGAAGGGAATGAAGACGTGTGTAAATACTGGACACAGTGCATATCTTATGCGTACAGCGCTTTTCATTCATGCTCGCTTCTGTTCTTTCACGTGTAAGCTGCAAAGTATGGTTGGTATCTTCACTTCATGATGCTTGGCTCAATCGGGAAGCAACCTGACTACACCGCGCGAGAGTGGTAGTGAATGCGACCTGCCAAGCCGTCCAACCCGCTAGCGCCCTTTGCGAGGGGTCCAATCGGATTTGGCGCTGAAGCTCCGTGGCTGGCTCGGAATAGTTGCGTTCACTTCCATGTGGATTGCATACCATATTTCACAGGAACACGACGATTGGCATTGCTGCTGCTGCTGCTACTGCTGCACCGGAATACCGTTGTAGAGGCGCCTCTAGGCGTGGTCAAGGGACAGTAGACTAACAAGCGTGATCATGTCAGCACCCCCGAAGAAAATGGGCATGTCCCTCTATGCCGATTTGCTCGGCAACAAGCCTGAAGGCGGCGCAACAATTTCCGGCGCCCCCGTCAAATATGACTCCAAGAAGGACGAAGCCGATGGCGAAGGGCAGAAGAAGAAAGATGGTACCGTAACATGACTTTTATGACAGTGCGAGGCAGTTCAGCTCACTTGTCTTCAACGCGAAGCATCGTTGCAGTTTCAGCCAATCCGGCGACCTCAGGCCCAATCCAAGATCAGCAGGCCGAAGCAAGGTGTCCCTTCTTCCTCAGCGCACAAGTTCAGCTCAAGCACCGCTTCGGTACCCACGTCGACAGGCTTAGGCGCAGCAACTAGTACGCCGGACAGAGCTGCTGCATCGGGCACGACCAGCGATACCCCAGCTGCCAGGCCGTTTACACAGCGCAGTAAGCTCGAGGACTGGGTCGACGAGGACGATGAAGCGGCGTACACCTATCAAGAGAACCGGGCGCGGGCCAAGAAGAATCAGAGGAAGAAGAATAAAAACAAGCAAGAGACCCGGATCTGGGAGTGGGACGACATATACGATCCCACTCTGCCGAACAACTATGCGGATTACAAAGGCAGTGAAGAGCAGTATCGGGAGATTCGAGACTGGAAAGCGAGGTTGTATTATCAACAGTTGAAGGAGGCGAACAAAAGTAGAAAAGAGAGCCAAGACGAGAGTGCTGGAACTTCCGCCAATAGTAAGATGCACAAAGCTGGAGCTAAGAGAGGACCTGCTAATGGGCTGGCAGAAATGTTCGCACCGCCACCAAACCTCAACTTCGCCCCGCCTTCCTTTGACGATTCTGCTCCAAGACCACAGGTCGAGGATGAAGAGGATGATTATTACCCGCCCTCGCTTCCAAAGCACTCTGGAAGTTCCGACAACAGCTATCAAGCTCGGCCTACTGCCGCATCATCTTCTTCTGCTGTCCCTCCGGAGGACGAGGATCCATATTTGCGCCGCATGCGCATGAGCGGCCAAGCACCGACGCCGCCACAGAATACAGTCCCGCTACCACCGCCGCCGATCGCTCAGCAGACTATTCCCCCTCCTGTTGCTACTAGGCAGCCCATTGGCGATGACTCAAAAGCAGCGGTAGACGTTGAGGCTAAACGTGCTGAAGCGCTGGCCAAGATTGCGGCATTCAAGGCAAAGTTGGCCGCGCAAGGGAAGGTCCCCAGTGCTGCTGTTTCTCCAACCCCGCCAGTCGCAACGACGCAAAATTCGCCTCCTGCTGCAGCCCCGCCAACTGTTAACGCTGCGTCCCAGCCGCCACCGCCTCCACCCGTTGAAGAGCCCGAACAGCCTGGCGTTGTTGCGTCCAAGGGCGCAGTACGGTACAACTTACCACCGCCACCGCCCGAGGACGACAGTCTGGTCGATCTCGAACCTTCCGCATCCCCATCCCAAACTGCAGCCATCGATCAGCCTGATGCGCCTAGAAGTAAAGCGCCAGGTCAGAAAGGATTCGCAGAACGCCTGCTTAAGAAGTATGGCTGGGAGAAGGGCAAGGGTTTGGGTGCGGAAGGCAATGAAGGTATTGCCACTGCTGTTGTTGCAAAGGCAGAAAAGAGGAAGAAGCTGCCCGATCAGGAGGGCGGTGGGTGGGCGGCACCGAAGAACATGGGTAAACTAGTAGGAGGGAAACGGAGAAAGTTGACGGAGGGAGAAAAGGCTGAGGTTGAGGGCGAAGGAGGAGACGAGGCCGGAGAGCTGTCTGAGGTGGTCAAACTTGAAGGCATGTGTAAAGGCATGGACCTGGACAGTGAAATTCAGGACAACGGCCTATACGATGAGATTGGAAAGGAGATGGAAACTCAGTACGGTAGCGTGGAGCGCTTGATGATATGGCGGAAGGAACAAGGTGGGGAGGATGATGTTTTTGTCAAGTTCACAAGTCAGTTGAGTGCTCTGAGGTGCGTACAGGCCATGAGCGGCGTGGAGTTTGCAGGAAACGAGGTCAAGGCTCGGTTCTGGGATAAGGAGAAGTTCGAAGCTGGGGATTATGCTTAGAGAATCTCCGCTGTTGAGATTACGCAGTGGGAATTATTGTCTCGTTGCATACTAGTAGTTCTACAGTTTTAGCATGGGCCGGCAAATGCAACACCTCATACAAGTTGCTCCCGTTGGCTGCTTCCGTTCGCCCCACAAGTGGAGGTGCTCCATTACACCCACCTCACCTTCTGTCTACACTGGACTATCTCCAAATTGCTTGTCTACTAGTCATCTAGTATAATTATAAGTTCTTCATCCTTAATGAAATCGGGATGCTTGGGATGCAAATCCCTGCTGTACATGTCCCGTCTCCGATGAAGCCTTTCTTGAGAGAATTGGCTTCGGTGGTGACGCAATTGGTAGGTCTGGATCGTATCACTTTCATACCACCCCATCTCTCGTCTTGTCTTGCCCGCACACATAATTTACTTAGCATTGCATCAATGTCTGCGACCGGCGTCGCCATCACCAATCCCTTGGTGAAGTATCGGGCGCTGGTTGCCACCAAGAATGTGATCCCGGATCAATCCCAGCTTCGCTTAGCACTCCATCTCCAGAAGCTGTACGATCGCCTGAAGGATTACGAGCCACGAATAGAATACTCCGATCGACTTGACCAGATAGCTCGAGCGGTACGCGCACAACGCATTGAATCTTCAGCACAAAATGCCGCAGCATCTAGGCGCGGCGCATGGCGGTCTCTTCTCGATGCCAAAGAGAAAAGAGACAGTCTGGCCCTAACGAGGAAGCTCACCTCACATGAAGCGGCCTTAGATCTCGACTCGCCGAAAGGGCTGATGCTTCACGGTGAGGTGGGAACTGGCAAGTCCATGCTCATTGACCTCTTCGCCGATTGCCTCCCCACGCGCAAGAAGCGGCGGTGGCATTTCAACACCTTCATGTTAGAGATGTTTGCGAAGCTGGAAAGTCTTCGGGTTGCAAGAACAACTGAACCGACAACGGCAAGCTTTTCCAGTGACGATGACTACTCGCTTCTCTGGCTCGCCAAGGATTTGGTACAGGACAGCCCCATCTTGTTTCTGGATGAGTTTCAAATGCCAGATAGAGTGGCAAGTAAGATTTTAACGAATCTGATGACGGCCTTCTTCCAGCTTGGAGGTGTGCTGGTGGCGACTAGCAACCGCATGCCGGAGGAATTGGCCAAGGCGACTGGGATGGAGGACTACCCAATGCCCGCACCTTCTCGAATCGAGTCTCTGGGGTGGCAATTTGGCTTACGTCGGAGAGCCAGCAGTGGTGGCGGGGGTTTGTTTGGCGGTCAGAATGAGTTTTCAAAGTTCCTTGAGGTGCTGAAAGCGAGATGTGAGGTCTGGGAGATGGAAGGTGGCAAGGATTACAGAAGGATTGACAGCGGGCGACTGTCGCCGAAGCCAAGGGTCGAAGAAGTCGCAGAGTGGTCATTGGATGGCCACCAAGATATGCAACACGGGAAGGGAATGGCCGGATGGCCGTCAGAGGACGAGATGACAGAGCAGCCTGTGGATGAGACAGATGAAATCGCTCTACCTGCCCACTTCTCAGTAAACCATGTAGGTGCCAATGTGGGCGAGACTGTGAAAGCTGTCATCGAAAAGGCGACCGGGCAGGTGCACTTGGACGGTATACCCTGGAAAGCAACAACGATGAAAGTTTATGGCCGTACAATTCCGATCCCGCGAGCGTACGAGGCAACAACAATGTGGACCTTTGATGAGCTTTGCAAAAGCACTCTTGGACCAGCCGACTACATGACTTTGGCTTCAGGATATAATACGCTAATTCTCACTGAGGTACCTGTGCTTACTTGGATCATGAAGAATGAGGCGCGTCGCTTCATCACACTCCTGGATGCGCTCTACGAGTGTAGATGTAAGCTTTACATCAGTGCAGAAGCCGGGCCAGACGACCTATTCTTCTCAGATAGGGTGGGCAAGGATGGCGAGGATAGCAGCGATGCAGTGTACTCCGAGACGATTGCAGAAGTCTATCAAGATGCCACTGCCCCCTTCCGGCCTAACATTCTCAGCGAGAACCCAAACTACGCCGAACCTGAACCTGAACCAGACTACACACACGCCCGCCTCCGCGGACTTTTGAGTCCGGATGCCATCGAAGATGACCCACCCAATAAGCCTAGACCTGGCAGAAGCGGGTTTAGCAGGTCCTTTGGGATGACGGACGGTGAGATGGAACGGAAGCCTATAGACCCCGACGAAGTCAGGTACACCGAGGCGGGAAGCAGTGGTGGCGTGCGCAAGCCCGTCGACTTCGGAAAGACGAGCGCATTCACGGGTGAGGATGAGAGGTTCGCATACAAGCGTGCACAAAGCAGGTTGTGGGAAATGTGCGGTGCGAGATGGTGGGCGCGCAATGAAGCGGACTGGCATCGACCACTGCCGGCACAGGTGAGGCGATGGGAGCGGTCAGTCAGCGAGCGGTCGGACCACGGCCTTCAATCGGCACTCGAAAGCGATGTGAGCGCTGCGAAAGCTTCAGACGTGGCGATGGGAGAGGCGGTGATGGACGAGAGTCGGCCAGACGAGAGCTTCAAGCACGGAGCCACCAGTCCGTTCAGAACTTCCAGGGAACCACCTCCAAAATTTTCTTGGACGCATGTCTGGGGCATGATGAAATGGGGTCCCAAAGCCGGCGCATGGGGCAAAGGGGTGGAGGGTCTCAAAGAACGGGAGGGCGGGAAGCGCTAGAACGTGTTTCGAGAGATATACATGGTACCGGGACCGCTATACTGGGAATAAGGTTTCCGAGAATCAATGTATTCGCACAAGGAAAGTAGATACGTCTGCAGAAATACCATTCCTATTTCAAAGGGAAAAAATGTCTTTTTTACAGCATATCTTTTTGGGGATTGCCAGACTAGTGAACCGCAATTTGAGCAGCATCGGTCAGGCTCTGCAACATTTGGACCCAGACTCGACTATGGAAGCGAACGAAGGTTCTCACAGCATGATCGTTGCCTCACAAGAGCTCGTATCGCCCTGCACTGCTGGGATTGGTGTCGATTATTTCAGCCGCCTTCCGACGGAGCTCGTGCTTCACATCTGTACGGATCTTCAGGTACAAGACATTCTCGCTCTTCGTGCCACGTGCAAGGTCTTCTACCAGATCATCAATCCAGCTAAACTCAGCCTAGCAAATACGATTCTGGAAAGGGAGCGGGAGAGACTGGCTGCCAACATTGCGGCGTTCAATTTTGCCGGCCTACCCGTACACGAAGCTCTACAGACGTATCTGAATTGCTTTGGCTGGAGATCGGCACGGTGCACAACCCATTGCGTGTTCAAAGATCCTCCATCGAGTCAACCGGCCAGGATATGCTGCGAACGCATCGTTTCGGCTTTCGTTGAATGGTACCGGGAGCAAAATCCAGATTATGCAGGCGTGACCGGAGTCGATCTGGCGGAGTCGTATGTGCGCTGGATCTGCGGGAAAATCGACACATTCACTCGCTATGCCTTGGGGTTTATATACGGGGGTGCAGAGGATGGGGAGCTGGCGAACGAGATCTTCGAGATTGTCAGTGGCCTGCCTCAGGGCCAAAGTGCTATCAGCGCACGGGACGCCACGAGTAGATTTCTGAATGCAATGCCGCGTCCTGAGCCCATCTCCCTGGAGGGAAAGACGCACGCGGACATCTGTAACATTCGGACGAGGATTAACTTGGTTGTTGTTAGGCGGCTGCAACTTCCTAAGCTGGATTCTCTGCCGTTCACGCCGCACTACGTTCTCTGGAACGAGTCGGCGTATCCAAATCTGATGCAGCTCCGGCGGCACCCTAAGAGCGATGAAGGAGACTTCCCGTTGGTGTATGCAGCATTGGTTGAACGTGTTGAAGTGTCCATGGCAGGGCAGGCGCTCAGAGCGTCCCGCAGGAAGTGAGCTTGAAGAGGACAATGCGCTTGGGTGGCAAGATCTCGTGTGCTGCTTGGATGCATGTCCCAGCGCACGGTAATTCTCTTGCTGACGTATTGACTTGAGCGATGCAAGACGTGTGATGAAGCATCACCGACAGTCTTTGCCCGGTTGAGGTGGCTAGTAGTGCTGGAAAATACAATGGTAAATTTCATGTCGTATTATGAAGTCCTCTTGGGCCATGTTTTCGGCTACTCGGGGCCAGGTCCGTGTAGCGCAACATTCGATACTCTCCAGAAGATTCTATCTCATTGTCCCGCGCTTTTGTTGCAAAAAGGTGATCTTTAAGTGACTATCGTTCCCGTGTCACAAAGGTTCTCCATTCCCTGGGCCGGAAGAAGATGACGTCGAATCGGGCCTTCAAGATTGTTTGTTTGTTGAAGGTTCCGCCATCTGTACACAGGCATTATTGTGCAGCATTATTACGAAGCAAAGTGGCGTTCAGGGTGGTTTTCATGGACCAGAAGTCGCCATGAGCACGCCAACTAGCGCCCCGTCTGCTAGCAGCTCTTGAATGTGCCACGGCGTGCTGCGAGTCTTCAAGGCCTCATGCCAGTCTTTCAACAGCGTCGCTCATACCACAGTCTAAGAGATGCCGAGTTATCGCACGACGGTGAACATGGTATCGCAGCCCACAGATGTCGTGGTGTGAAGCTCCTGTCGCGCAGATGGTTGGTAGCCGTCATGACGATTTGCCTCACACGTTCTTCACCCTGCTATCCAAGCTCAGCCTCTCAGGTACTCGCAGATCCACAGCTCCCTCCATTTGCTTTTTGAAACCTAACAATTCCGCCATGGCTTGCTCGGTCAATTTGGAGTTTTTGCCGTCCTCGATCCTGATGCTGGCGATGAAAACGTACGCGCCGCTTGGGTCGACGGGCTTACAATCTGATAAAGGCAAGATTGGCGCATCCAAGGGTTCCAAGGCTCCATGTCCTTCAGGTAAAGAGTAAGGCCGGGAATTGGTGATGATGGTGTTATGATGGACGAAACGTGTTGTTGGCGCGATGTATTGTGTCACATATCTATTCCTGTGAGCGATTGCGATGAAAAGTATGGGGCAATTAGCTGGATGCGTGGCGAAACATACCTATACCATTGTCCTCCCTCCCGGAAATTCTCCAGCTCGCCATCAGCGAGCACTTTCTCATCTACCGCACGCGATACAGCTATGCTGACTCCGGCCTGTGGAATCTCTTCGGCACGGAATCGCCATGGACCAGTGGGGTGGCCTGTCTTTAAATCGACCTCACGGATCAATTTGTGGTAAGTAGGCCGCTGTTGCTGGATGTTCTGCTGCTGGGGCTGCGCATTCTTTTTGGACGTGTTACGCTCAGGGACTCGGGTCTGCTGATAGACGAGATGCTGCTCCGTGATTTGCGTGGGTGGAGACGCGGTCACTCCGGCCAAGATGTGAAGGACCTGATCATGGCGGGTGACCGGGATCTGAGAATACAGAAGCAATTCCTGCATTTTTGATAGCGATTATCGTACTGCCTCCGATTCAAATGCCGTATCTGCTTCAAAAGACGGCCAAATGCACTGTTGGTAAAGGATCGCCACTTCTCGGAATATGTGGGCAATGGGCGTTAATGCCAATCTAGGAAGTTATGACCGCGAGCCGTAGAGTAGGTAGGCTGAGTGTGTCAAACGAAGCTTCTTTCGACTTGCACGACAATTCACCAGCGGTCCAATCCGGGTGCTTTGATGTTGTTTCGATTGGTAGACAAATTGACATGTGACAGCCGCAAGAGGATAAGGTAAGGTATGGATTGTATGCAGTTGTATGGATGGATTCATTCACTGCATCCGACGCTTACTTCCGGCTCTTCCCGCCGCCAGTGGAAGCCTAAAATGTCAAAGCTTCCTCAAGCTGCCGAGCGGTCGGCTTCCTATGTCGGCGAGCACCGTCCTTCTCCCACGAATACATCCCGCCGCCCGCCGCCTTCGTATCCTGTCGAACGTCGCGGTCGAGCCAGATACATAAACCGTTGACCGATCTGTGTTGCTCCAAGAACGAGACCCTCTGCTTCGGAATAGCGTATTACGAGACGAGACCTATCTCCGAGCCTGCAACTCCCAACCCGAAAGTTTCCTGGATTGTCAGCGACAGAAGAACAAGGCTATATTCACCATGCAGTTCACGCGTGCGCTCTGGCAGCACCGCCAGCCGATGATTCGCTTCCTAGGCAAGCGCTCTATTCCGAAGCGTACGTCCACCCAGTTCCTGTGGAATCATGTCCAAGTAGACTAACTTCTCCCGGCAGAGGTCGACCACACGCCCGCTCCTCACCCAGCCTCTCCGACTAACGAGCTTCCTGAATCTTTCGCCAGCTACCGAACGCGCGCGCAACAACATGGTCCCCTTGGCGGCAAGCAGCAGGGACAAAGGGCCGCGGCCCCGAGCGGCTCAGCGGGCGCAACGCCAACGGTAGGCAACATTGGCGGCAGATCAGCACAGCAATTGGGGTCAGTCGAGCCAGCTCAGGGACAAGTTTGGGATAGGAATCAGCTACCGAAGAGATTCCACCGAGCGAGATGGACAGAGGCAGACATCGAGGCGCTGGAGAGCGGCGGAGCCAGCATGTTCGTATGAGCGATTAGAAAAAGATGCTTTGGCGATCAAGGCGAGCACACAGTGTAGGGAACGCAGAGAAGTCGGCGGTCTTCTGCGACGAACGTGAGGGAGCTCAGGATCATTGGCGGCAGGACATTTTAACCGAATCAGCCCGGCACTTTCAGCTTGGAGCTTAAGCGGCGCAATAGAGCGATACCATTTGTACATATTTCATGAAGCCGCTCATCTATCTATGGAAATACGCGCCATTTTGCTGAGATTGTCACCTGTACCCGTATGTTTCGAGACAGGATTATTTGCACGTGATATCGCTCACAGGACGCGCCCCCAGCCGCGTGCGCCAAGCGGTCGTCATAGTGTCGATCATCGCGGGTAGCTGACAGAGCATTGTTTCGCTCCCGAACGTTTATCATTGTGCTTTCCTCATGGTATCTCAGAGGATCGCATGAGATCGACGTCTTTATCTAAATTGAGCAATTTCAGATCTTCTGATCGAAAGCAGCACTGGCAACAATTTGGTTCTCTGCCGGTTCTCCTTGTGCAAAACCGGCAGTCCGCTTGCTTTTGTCTTCTGTTAGCTGTACTCGAATCCAGACTGCCTCGGTGAGGCGACATTTCACAATGTCCCTCAGACGGTCTGCAAGAGTACAAGCTCACCCTAAGATACAGCCACCCAATGGCCAACCAACTGCGGCTGCAGCGCCGCCAAAGAAGCGAGCAAGAAAATCAAAGGCGACGGAAGATGCGGCAACGGATGCAATAGCACAAGAAGATTCAACGCACGATGGTGCAACTGTTTCAATGGCACCTCCACCGACCACACCGAACAAAAGAAGGAAGGTGGCAAACTCACCCACCAAGCCACCGCCTATCACACCGACGCCTTCCGCCATTGGATTGATGACAAGCAACAGCGTCGTCAGACCCAGATACAGCACTGGAGACATCGATGATGCTACGCCACCTCCGGAGAACAGACGAGCTGAGCCTCATCACACGAACGCGGCCCTCATTACACCAGGCGGGACTCAGGTGCAGCACATCAACGAAGACACAACAACGATAACCCCTTCCCGCCCGTCCACAGGCCCGAACACGACCTCAGGCAGTCTACTAGAACAAGCCTGCACGCACCTCTCCCAAATCGATCCCAACCTCGAAAAAGTCATCGCGAAGCACCACTGCCGGATATTTAGCCCGGAAGGCCTAGCCGAGACGATCGATCCCTTCCGTTCCCTGGCGTCAGGCATCATGGCCCAGCAAGTCTCCGGCGCCGCCGCGAAGAGCATCAAAAACAAATTCATCGCGCTATTCCCACCGGAAGCCTGTCCGACGGGCTTCCCACCGCCGAAGCTTGTGGCGGAGACGCCTCTCCCGCGACTGCGGGAGGCCGGGTTAAGTCAGCGGAAAGCCGAGTATATCCAAGGATTGGCGCAGAAGTTCGATGCGGGTGAGCTGACAGTGAGGATGCTGATGAACGGGTCGGATGAGGAGGTGATGGAGAAGCTGGTCGCGGTTCGGGGGCTCGGGGTCTGGTCGGTGGAGATGTTCATGTGCTTCGGGCTCAAGCGCATGGATGTGTTCTCGACGGGTGACCTGGGCGTTCAGAGGGGGATGGCGGCGTATAAGGGCCGGGATGTGGGGAAGCTGAAGGCGAAGGGAGGCAAGTGGAAGTATATGAGCGAGAAGGAAATGCTGGAGACGGCTGAGCCGTTTCGTCCCTGGCGGAGTCTGTTTATGTGGTACATGTGGAGGATTGAAGATGTTGATGTTGATGCGATGGCGACGGCGTAGGAGTTCTCTTGCCGAGAACTGGTGCATGTAGCAACGCTATTTGTCGAACGCTCTTGTGATCAGCTTTAAAAGGTTTGGGTCCACGAGATTTTTACATGTGGAACAGTCTAATTACAGGTTCAACGATAAGAAGATGACATGTAATGCCGGGTTGCGCTTGATGAGACGTACAGGCGCTCTACATGATCTAGCTCAATGTTTGATTGGCGGCAGCAGTTGACGACGACCGGTTTCTAAGTTTGAGGAACAGACATTGATGCTCACATGCGCACAAGTCTGCCGAAGAAGAGTTGTCCATAAGATCTGGGACGTGGCTTTGGCATGACAAAGCCTGCATTGGAAGAATCTTGTCTCTCCCTTGAGGACGCGGCAGTCTCTTTCATCCCAAGTGCCGTTTAGGAGGGCAGACTGCCTCGAGCACAATGTCGAGTGCTTGTCGGCATGACAGTGGATAGCTTTGCCTAAAGGATAGCTGCAAGACCCGCATCTGCCACGTTTCCACATGCATCCGGCCGAGGGCAAAGTGCAGTGGGCGGTGCACAGCTGTGCATCACGCGGGTCCTGCATGTAGACGCAACCATCTCTCGGTTCCGAGGCCTTGTCTAGTTCTATAGCGGGCCAATTCGAGTGAACTGCGAGTAGCATACGAGTAGCAGAGCTGGCTGAGAGGCTCCGTGCCGCATTCAATTCAATCGTCTCCAGAGTTGGTCCTCTTGCCCATCTTCTCCTTCAAAGCCCTCAACCTCTCCTCCTCATCACTCTTGACGCTTGTAACCTGCTCCTGATTTCCTGCTTCCTTCGCCTTTGATCCAAGTAGCTGCCTTCTCGCCTCTCCGGCAAGCTCCGTAATCGTATTACCGCCCTTTTCTAACCGCTCAGCTCTACCGTGCCGTCTTCTTTGCTCGTTATACAGATCCAGCCCCTGTCCGCCGCTGTCCGCATCCCTATGTCTCTGCGCATTCTCCTTGGCGGCTCTTATGCTGGTGCGAGCGTACACGAACAAAATGCATGCCATGGTGAATGCTGCTACTGGAGCAACGATCGTTCGGCTATTGATCCGACGTGGGAATGGCTTTGCTGGCGATGGCGGGGGTCCAGGCCTGCTCGGGACTGAAGCCTCCGTTGTCCCTGCCGGGCCCTTTGGTTGTGAGAGACGAGCGCCCATTGTGGTGCCTTCAGTTCGTGATGCTCGTGTGGTGATTTAAGCTGTC